>JANTNU010000007.1:11063493-11083115 GCA_024752395.1 Erythroxylum havanense | reverse complement strand
CAATGAATGCAGTGAAATCCTATCAGTACGACTCAATATTACCAAAATACCCTTAATGACAGTAACGGGATGTTACATTCCGTGTCATGACTGATGTCTCTGTGGAAGCAGCAGTACAAATTCGGGTCCCTACTCTTGTAGGGACTCTTCAACTTGTCTGGTTCTCGGAGGGGTCCCCCATCCTCTTTCATGGCCGCCAGTACTTCTGCATATCGTCTGTTGAGTAGGGTCCCTGTCGATCGGTTGGTTTTCTCCAGCTCGACTGGCCTTTCTGCCGCTTGTGTGAACCATTCGCTCTGCCATTTGGTGAGCGATCATCCGTCCTACGCTTCGTATTTTTCAGCACTTCTTCGAGCTGAATGTACTTGTTCGCCCTGTTTCTTATTTCCTGAATGGATCGGGGTTGATCGAGGGCTAATGACTTTTTGAACTCGTCATCCCTCGTGTTGTTCATAAGCACTGCCAACATGGACGAGCAAGTGAGGTCGGGGACCTAGACCGCTTCATTATTAAACCGAGTGATAAATTCCTGCAAGCTTTCATTCCGTCCCTAGGTCAATTGCATCACCTCCAAAGCCGTCTTCTGCGGCCGTTTACTTGTGGAGAATTGGTTGAGGAATAGCGACCTAAAGTCCTCAAAGCATGTGATACAGTTCGGAGGTAAGCTATTGAACCATCGTCGAGCTCCCTCTTGAAAGGCCGTACAGAAAGCCTTACACTGAATGGCGTCTGGAACGCAGTGTAGATTCATCATCAACTGGAAGTGTTGTAGGTAGTCCAGGAGATCGGTCTTTTCAGTATATTTTTCGGGCGTCGGTATTTTGGTGCCGGGCACCGGGAGGCTATCCAAAATTGCCAGAGTAAATGGAGAGCTATACTGAGCTGTTGGGCGATCCCCGCGGAATCTCATGGTTGCGTTGATCCGATCGTCTACGATTTTTTCTAGGGCTTCAGCAAGGTGACGATCGGTTGTTATACTAGTCGTCCGTGTGGACAGCTGCTGTTGTGCCGGTTGAGATTGTAAAATCTGGCGAATCAATAGATCAACCACTTCCTCGATCTGTTTTCGGGTTAGGGAGGTGTGCACAGGCGTAAGAGGATCTGCATCTGAGAGGTGCTGGAGATTCAGGCGCATGTTGGTTCCAGTGTTATCTTCCAAGGCTACGCTTTGTTCTTCTTGTTCTAGGTTCTGAGGTTGCGGTTGATCATCTGGGTCTGAAGACTGCGTGCGGAAAGCATGGTGTACTGGCGGCAGGGTAGCAGGTAACTGCAAACCCATACGTTGTAACGCCAGGGCCGCGACAGCGGCTATATCAGGGTTAGCTGCTGCCGTCTGACTGATCTGCGTGTTTCTAGACGTGGTGCCTTAATGTCGGGCCCCACGTTGGGCGCCAATTGGTTCTGCCTGGTTCTAGTGAGGCTGCATGTTACCATTCGGATCCGTGGAGCTTGCTGCTTCTCCCGAGAGCTCTAGCCTTAAGGTTCCTACAAAACAAGGAAGGCACGTTGGGGGTTGTTTCCCGATAAGCCCCTCCGACGCTCAAGTCAGTCTTTTTGGTATAGGTAGGATCGCTGTGAATGGAAAAAACTAGGGTTAATGATGACGTACCTATGTTATGGCAGAATTATACCTTATATATGGAGCAAGTGCTAGGTTTAAGTCTTTACGTATGCATGGGAGACGTTCACCTGCGAATGGGCCACGGATTCGTTGACTGGGCCTGGGCCTGGGCCTGGCACAGCCGATCCGACCAATACTCTTAAAGAATAGCCTTCTTTCTCTCTTGACGTTTTTATGAAAGTCTCATTTCTATCTTTAGTTCTTCTTTTATAGACATCGAGGAAGTACTTATGTTCATACACCAAAAGTTAGACCATAACTAAATGTGCATAAGAACATTAAAAATATAAAAAAAATAAAAATATTAAAAATTGATTAATAATCTTCAAATATTTTCAAATTTTCCTTTTTCCCCATCAAAGTTACAAAAAAATTAATGACTTTATTCATATATTTTAACTATAATACTAAATCTAAGCAAAAAGTGGTAATCGGATTTGATCCCATAAGGAGCTAATAAGTAATAGATATAATCCTCCAATTATTATCTAACAAATAATAAAGATGGACTATTGATTAATTAAACTAAATCTAAACTAATACCCACTATTTTAGGTTAACAATAAGAAAAATATATAATAATCTAAGAGAATATCAATATAAACAAATACCTAGACTCTATTTCTCTCTATCTTCATCCTATAAGCTTATTTAGATAAAAATTGGTATTTTCCTCATGTTTTACCTTCCAATATCTTCCAATTTTATCCATGTCATTACTCAGGCAACTTCTTCCACAATTATCTAAAAAACACGTAAAATCAATTAAACCCAAGGTCAGATGGATAAAGAATATAGCAAAATATTAACCAGATTTTGTGCACTTTTTATACATATCACAATCTCACTCGATAAGATGTAAAGCTGTAGACATAAGATCTTGAGCTCATAAAAAACACGTACTTGTTGTTTTTTCTTTATAAAGTCATCAATAAGCAATTTCTTGCTCAAATATATAAAGCGCTACAGATATGCATCCTCACATTCAATAAAGTTGCATTCATGGTCATGTGCTTGAAAATAATGTGGGTGTGTAATATTGCACTTAATATGACATAAGTATATGATCTTGTACTCAATAAGACATAAAGCCACATAAATTTTCTCACTTAAAAAATGTAGATATAAAGGAGAATACATTACTCTTACATATATCCTCATGAAAAATTAGGAATTTAAAGATTCCATTTCTTAGGAGCTCAGTTGTTCTGTACTGTAATAGGCTACCAGAGTTTCCTTTATCTAACAATGTAGCTTGTGAATTAAGACATGCTTATTTGTATTGACCTTGTTAAACAATCTTCGACTCCTTTCTCTCTATATTGCATAAATTGTACAATTGTGACTGATGTGAGATCCCACATCGGCTAGAGAGAGGAACAAAGTACGTCTTATAAAGGTACGAATGCCTCTTCCTTACAGACACTTTTTTCATGCCCTAACTCATCGAATCCTATCAGAACTCTGAAGTTAAATGTGTTCAGGCAAGAGTAATACCAAGATGTGTGACCTCCTGGGAAGTTCTCGGAAAAAGCAAAACCGTGAGGGGTTGGTTGGATCAAGGCCTAAAGCGGACAATATCTATGAGCGGGTGATCTGGGTTGTTACAAGTGGTATCAGAGCTGGTACCTGAATCATTTTTCCAGCTAGGCTGGGTCCTAAGGGGGGTGGAGAGTATGAGATCTCACATCGATTGGAGAGAGGAACAAAGTACGCCTTATAAGGGTACGAATATCTCTTCCTTACAGACACGTTTTCCATGCCCTAACTCACCGAATTCCATCAAAACTCCAAAGTTAAATATGCTAGGGTAAAAGTAGTACCAGGATGGGTGACCTCCTTGGAAATTCTCGGAAAAGCAAAACCGTGAGGGCTTGGCTGGATCAAGGCCCAAAGCGGACAATATCTGTGAGTTGGTGGTCTGGGATGTTACAACTGAGACTTAGACAAACTCTGTCTTTTCCCATTAAGTTGAATTTCTCTTCATCCCATTCCAATATTTTGTTCCACTTTGACTCATAATAGTAAAGATTTAAAATGTTCTTAATGTTGGCATAAGTGGAGAAGGTGAAGCTATATTTGAAGTAGAGATGGTCAATGCTTTCTTGCTCACTACAACATAGCTCACAAAGCTTGTCAATAGATCCAACTATCATGTTTTTAGTTTTCAGTCTTTTCCTAGCTACAAGCTAAGTATTAAAGGAGGTTTTCGGTTTTAAGGACCCTTTCTATACAATATTATACCAAGAAATGAAAGGGATATGAGGCTTAAGTGGTTTGATGCATGTAAAGTTTGAGTAGTCTCTGTTATTGCTCAAGGACTAAGTAAATTTATCTAATATAGACGAATTAGGCAGCTAGCTAGCTAAAAAAGTAATTCAGGAGTCTATTAGCCCCTCTGCCTTAAAAGTTGCCAGAAGTATGCTCAATTACATTGCTGACTCCTGCCTAGGGAGGGATTCTTATGTGTAGTGAAATAATATCTTCCCTGAGACAAAAAGGACTTAAGGAAGTCCAATTATCAAACTAGAACCATATACCCTCTCCATTTCCTATCTGGATTTTGATAAATGGATAAACAGTAAGTCTTTTTCTTAGGATCTGAATGAAGGGCCAAGAAAATTCTTTCCTTTCATTAATTTTTCAATAAGTTGGTTTCCCTACGGTAGAAATCCTTAATCCATTTTCTCCAAAGTGATTTATTATCTTTGAATAGTCTCCAATTCTTTTTGTCCATTTACATAGATTGAAAAGTATGGATTAATGTGAGACCAAGTACCCCTTCTTACTTCGTCCAATAAAGCTACTCCTACTTGATTTTTACACCTTTGGCATTGTCAATCTTACCTGACCAAAGGAATTGTTTGAAGCATTTTCAAATCTCCTTGATAATTCTTTTATGAAGTAGAAGATGAGAACAACAGTGAGTATGGAGGTTGTTCAACACAGAGACGATTAGTTAAACTCTACCAGCTTGAGACAAAGCTTTATTTAGCCAAAAATTGATGGTTTTCTTGTATTTCTCCAATATCTTCAAACGGTACTAACATTTTAGTTTTTTGCTAAAATGGGGACCTTTAAGTAAGTGAATGGAATGGTATGGGTATTCAAAGTATAAATATGTTAAAGACTCTTAATATTCGATGAATCTAAAGAGAAATAGATTTTAACCTTGCATTGATTGATGATAAGTCCATAATTTTTACAGAAACTCACGAGGAATTATTGTAAGATGTAGTTTGATTCATGGTGTGCTCTATAAAGCACAATCAAGTCATTTGCAAAGCATAGATAGGAGTGGGACATTTCCTTAAATTTATTATGATACTTGAATCATGTCTTCTAGATTAGTTGAAATAAATATTTTTGTTCAATATTTTCATAGAAATGACAAAAAGATAACGAAAGATAATATCTCTTTATCTTATGCCATTAAACTATCTAATTGCTTGGTTTGAACTCCACTAATGAGGATACTATATAAAGGGGATGATATGCATACATGAATCCATTTTATAAAGAAGTTAGGGAAGCCAAACCATTTTAAACATATAAGGATGAAATTCCAGTGAAGTTTTTCAAAGGCTTTAGAGAAGTCTATTTTAATGGTACAAATTTTGATAGGTCTACCTGAGTTATAATGTCTCATCAATTCTTGGTCTACCTGAGTTATAATGTCTCATAAATTCTTACACCAAGAGAATATTATCATAAATAGATTTTCCATGTATGAATGCTCCTTGAGATTTATGTATGATATGGCTCAAATTCTCTTTAAGCTTGTTAGCAAGAAGCTTTGAAATCACATTATAGATGGTATTGCAATAAGAAATTGGTTGAAAATCATTGAAGTAACTGGCATTGAGAAGTTTATGGATCAAGAAAATGTGAGTAGCATTGATTCACCTCAATATTCTTCCTAAATTTAGAAATTCCATTAGAGTGTCAACAAGGAGCCTACCATTAATATGCCAAGTTTTCTAGAAAAATAAGACGTTGAACCCATCAGGGCCTACGTCTTTCATAGGATTAAGATTGAATAGAACTAATTTAATCTCATGAAGAGTAAAAGGTTGTTAGATCTTTATTATTGTCTCCTGAGACAAGGATGAAGGAGGACTAATAAGCTCTACCATATTTTGCAATTAGAGAGATTAGGAGCAGCTAGAGCACCAAGAAAAGATTCAAAATAATTGAATATCTTATTCCTCAGAGAATCTCTGTCATTAACCATCTAATCATTGATATCTAAGAGACAAGTTATCTTGTTAAGGTTTCTCCTCGTCAAGACAGAATTGTGATAAAATTTAACGTTGAAATCCCCTTCTCTTAGCCATGGTATTATTGCTTTCTGCATAAATAATGGATCATGTTCTCAAAGTTCTTTATTATACATCTGCATCTTACTAGCCTTAGTGTTTCTATATATAGTGTTGTCAGGATGAAGGTAGCAAGCCTCGTAAACTCTTCTCATCTCTCTCTTAGCTTCTTGCAACTTAATATAGGTAATGGACTAATCAGCTTTATAGAAGTTCTTCAATTTGTTTCTAAGAATGTGAAGCATTCTCATCAGTTGAAAAGGTTTACAACCTAAAATTCTGATACTCCAAACATCATGAACCAACTCTATAAAACCATCCCTACTTCTGAGATAGTTGAAGAATTTGAAAGGAGATTTGCAGGCTATACAGGATATGAAGTTAAGAACTTCCATAGTGGAATGATCATAATAAAGAGGGTTCCAAAAAGGGATTATGAGTTAGGGAATTGACTCATCCATAAGTGGCTAACTAGCATCCTATCCAACTTCTTCCTAATGAGGTTATTTCCTTGTTGTTTATTAATTTAGGTATAGAAACATCTAGTTGATTTGAGGTCAGTCACTTCTAACTTGGTAATAGCATACTCAAGTTCTCTACCAAGATTTGAAGTATTTTTAATGTCTACTTATGCTTTTAAAGGGTGAAGGATACAGAAAAAATATCCTGCAATCAACCAAGGCAAGTTTATAAAAGATTGAATATAGAATAGCTCCTCCCATAGCTTAGCTCTCTAAATTTGAAGTTGGATGCATAAATGATTTGTAATCTTAATCTCATTCCCTGTATGAATGATTTTTCACCTAAGATTAATAAATTGATCTAAAGATTTAATCACAAAGACCTGAATTTTCTAAATATTATAAGAAAACAAGATTCTACCATTGTAATGGTAGTCATGGTTTGATCCATACTTCCAATTTTCCCCAGTATTTTCATAGCATTGTAAAGTTTACGAGCTTTTATTCTTATTTCAATTAGACCAAGAAACATTGGTTTCTTTTCCATCAAAATGATCCTTTACAACTTGACCTTTATGAGGATTTATTAAAGCCTCTAAAATTCCAAAAAATCATAAGTATTCAGAAAAAAGAGGGTGTTTCACCAACCCTTTTTAGATGCTAAAGTGAATTTTCTATTCAACATTTATATTTCATCAGGGAAGCCTTGAAGAGATTCTTCCTCTTCATGTTCATTTTCAGTATATTTGCACTAGTTTTTCCCTTATCACTAGTTGGAGTAGGGTCATGATTTTTAGGTTAAGCTTCATTTTCTACTACAAAAGCATTCTAGTCTTCAGACATTATGCCAATGGAATTGGTTTCTATGTTTGGGTTTTCTAGTTCTTCCACTGTCCCCATTAACTCGTTGTTATCCCTTTAAGAGAACTTTCCACTAATAAGCTTCCAAACTTGTTATCCCATCTAAGGTTTCCAGTTTGAGCAAAACATACTTTTTAAAGCTTAGCATTGGCTGAGTCAAACGCCACAGATTTTTCCACTGCACTAACCAAAAAGCTTAAGCTATCTATAGACCAGTACTCAAGAGGAAGGTTATGGAAATTGATCCACTTGGGGATGGATTCAATATTATTTTTGTCAAATTCCAGATCTGGTACTCATTTTTTAATGAACATAGGTTGTCCACCCACATGCCAAGGCCATGTTTCCAATATCTTATGCATACTATCATCATTTGTAAACTTTTTAAAAAAATACCCTCTTCAGTGAATAGAATTCTATCTAAACCCTTTTTACCCCATCTAGATTGAGCCCAAATCTACATGAAAAGAAAAGCTAGCCTTTTGTTTAGGAAGAAACCTACCAAGGTATCGCTCTGTTAGGTCCTTATTGGAGAATCTTGAGAGGAGGAGATACTACATCATTAACCAAGGTAGAAGAGAAATGTTTAGGATTTGCTAGGGAGGTCTCAGAACAAACTACAATTGCTCCAATATTTCCCAACACCACTCGAGTTTTCAGTTTTTTCTTACACAAATCCCCTGCAATGTTGAAATCGAGAGATTTTTTAAAATTAGGAAAATGGTTTTACAATGCTTCTAAGGGAGTGGAGCCACCCTCGACAATTTCCATGGAACTTTCTGGAGTAGAAAGTTTTAATTAGGTCTTTGATTCTCCAAAAGGCCAACCTCTAGGCTTCAATAAGGCCTCTAAGCTTTAAGTAAGTCTTAGAGTCTCAAACACGCTCTTGAATCTAAGGTAATCCTTTAGGCCTTATAAAGATCTTTTATCCTTAAATAGGCCTTTGCTCTCATGTATACCTCAACCTCAAGAGGGCCTCCAAGTCTCATATTGGACTATAAGTCACATATGGGTCTCCTGACATTAACCTAGCCATCAAACTTTATATAAGCCTCTAAACCTAACAAATATCTTGCAACCTCAAGAAACTCTCAATTTCATATAAGCTTTCAAGTCTCAAACAGGCCTTCAAATTTCAAGCAAACCTCTAAAATAATATGGAAACAATTTAAGCCTCAATTAGGCTAGCATATAAGTCTTAAGTAAGCAACAAAGCCTATTATTAACCTCAAGTAGGCCTCTGATATTAAAGTAGGTCTATGATATATCATATATATTTTCAATACTCATGTATCCTTTCAAGCTTTATATAAGCCTTCAAGTCTAATATGGGCTTCTTGGCTTCAAATATGCCTCCATGATTCATGCAAGCCTTTGTCTTAGGAAAATATTTAAAACAATGACAAGCCTATGAGCCTTATATAGGTCTTAATGTCTGTAATCTTCAGGTAGGCCTTTGAAACTTGAGCAAACCTATGCAAGTCTCCTAACCTTAAGGCCATCTGGTCTCAAGCAAGCCTATAAACCTTATATAGACCTTCTAGCCTCAAGCCAGTCTTTAAATCTCAAGTAGGCTCTCAAGCCTCACATAGTCCTCTTGTCCTTAAGTAGTTCGTTTTAGTTATAGGTTAAGGTGATAGTTCATATTGGATACTTTAGGAGCATCATATACATATTGGAATTACAAGGGTTAAAAGGTACAAGTCGATGAACTCCTATCTATCACTAATAAAACATAAGAGTTAGGGGGATAAATGATACATACTCAAACCAGACTTCAGTAGGCCTACTTATGGAACATTGAGTTTATCAAGAAGGTTTAATGCGCAGAGCTTATATCATCTCACCTCTCCTATATAAGGAGAGCTTGTACTCTTTTTTAAGCTCACACTAACTTTATTATTAGAGTATTTATGTCAGTGTAACATCCCGTTATCTATGTTAAGGCTAGAATAGTGTATATAAGAAATTACTAAGAAATTAAAAAAGGGCATTTCATGCTTATGCATAATATGGCATACACAAACACGTGAATATTGAATTTTGCACATTAAAATGACTTCACATGAATTCATTGACATTGTCCGAGTATAATTGATTTATAAATGTGAATTGTTGATTTTATTGGTCGTGAAAATTAAATTGGAGTATATTAAAATTGATTTAGCAATTTTGGTGATATTTCGGATATTTTGAAAATTTGGAGTATTTTAGGACTAGGAAAAGTGTAGAAATAAGAGAAAAATGGAAGTATGACATGTGGACTAATTATAATAAGACATATGGACTGATTAATGGGTGACAAATGGCTTACATACATTGGTGACACGTGGCAATGTAATATGAATACACCCAGTCACGTTTTTGGTATGTGAAAATTTCTGCAGCTCCTTTGTTGTTCTTCATCAAAATCACCCAACACCAAAAACTCTCTCTTTGTTCATCCATCACCAAAACATCTAATGTTCATGTTTGTGTATTTGGCTTTTGATTCTTACATCAAAGTAAGTACTTCATTCCATATATTGTTTTATTTCTATTTATTCATGTTTTTCTCCATCCACCAAAACTTCTGTGGCCACTCTCAATTGCTGGAAATTTAGCTCAGTCAAGTAAGTAGAGCTTTAGGCTTTATGATATCGTGAATGAATTTTTATGATGCTTGAATTGGACTAAAATGCTTGTGATAATTGGAGTTAAATGGAAGTATGTAGAAAATGAAAAAATGCAATAAACTTGATGAAATATGCGTGCGTGATGTCAGTTTTTGATGTTTGATATTAATCCTAGATTCTTGATTTGGTTGTATTGAGTTGAATTGAGATGGAAGAAGAAAAGACAATTTGTGAATAAGATGTGTTAGTTGTAAAAGGTAGGAGTTTGAAATATGGAACAAAATGGAAGGAAGAAGAAAATCTGCAATTTCGGAAGAGAAGAGGAGTTGCACAATCATGCAGGGGATTTGGAAAAGCATGATTGTGACTTCTGTAATGCTTCTTATGGATCATGATCGTGCACGTGAGCATGATCGTGACATCGCACACCCGCCTAGAATCAGCAAGATCATGACTTTTAAGGCTTACCGAAAGGAGACAGATGTGAACATCGTTCATTCTTTTTGTTATAACTTCTTCTCCCAACTTCCAAATGACTTGGTTTTTTAACCAACAAACTCATAACACATTGTTCTTTCTCTCTACAAAGATTTATGTCTATTTGAATCCATTCAGAAAAGATTGATTGATGAATTTAGGATGAAAATGATGAGCAGTGCTGGAATTTCATAAATGGAATGATTTCACTAAACATGCTTCGTTATTTTGGCCATATTTTGATATATGGAGAGCCAAATGAGATTATTTCTAATTTAGAGTAAACCAGATACATATGGCTACAAATTTTTTGAAGAAATAGAATTTTAATTTTCTCTGAGAATTTCAAAAATCTGGCTTGAAGTTGAGTACAGAGTACTGTTGTAGTTTAATAATAGTCCGAAGTATTTTGAGTATAACTTGCAGTACATAGAACCAAATTGTATGATCTTGGTGTCATTAGAAACTTAAGATATAGGGGATCAATTTTCTATAAGAAATTGTTAACCAAATTACTCCATTTGGCCTCTTAGAATGATCATGCAAAGTGGACCTGAAAGTATTTTTTTTTTAAATCTGGAATGATCAATTGGGTTATGAGATTAGTTTTAAATTGTTTTATTGTGATCCAAATCCTTAGTACAAATTAACTTATGTGAGTTTTGATATATGAATAATATTGTGACAAGAATAACGATAAGATACTCGGGATTGTCATTGAACATGCATTGTACATATTTCATATACATAGATGTGCATAAATGAATACTTATACAATTGTGTAAATTTGTGATATATGTAAAAATGTTTTGTATGATATAGAGGATCATTCAAAGCGCCATCATCCAGACATTACCGGGACTTCAAGGCAATAGCTTTCTGGAGTGATTTGTAAGTAACCTAGACGGTCTCACTTAATTATTTGGTTGACTAAATTATGTTCTGAATTGTTTATGATTATGAATTGGATTGTTTTGACTCCGGACATTAAAGGTTTGATGAAAAATGTGAATGGGACTGTGATATTTGAAGTGCACCTTGAATTTGAATTTGGACTGACTATGTGTTTACTTAACAAGATTATTGAATGTCGGACCAAGGTCTAATGATAATTGTGATTTAAATTGTGAATGATCGTTTGAATATGAGTGATGCATTCTATTACATAAATGCATAATCAGCTAATGAGAATTGTGACATGAGTAGCCACTGAAAATAAGCTTTAAGCTCATATTCTGATTAAGAGCCAAAGGCTCGTTTTGTTTAATGAGCCCTGTATCCCTAACGGATAAGGGACAACATCAATGAGCTCAGTATCCACAATGGATACATGATAGTTTTAATGAGCTCGGTATCCACAATAAATACAAGACAGTTTAGACACCCAGTTACAACAATGTAAAAAAATGAAAGTGAGTCTTACAAGGATTTGCATATATAATTTATACATGTGCTTGACTGACTGAAATATAATGTCATGTATTTGAATAAAAATGGAATATGTGATGATATATGCTAAATGAAAAGATGTGAATTATGTGTTTACATGTGTTGATATGTGATATGAATTGAGTGAACCATCGAGAATGACTACATCATTGAGTTCGTAAAACTCATCGAAATTATAACGTTGATATTTGAGGAACAAGAGAGGACTTTAAGGATAGAGAGACTCTACAAGAAATATAATTCTTGTACTTTTGTGAAGAAGCATGGATTAAAGGTCGTTCAGATGAGACTGAAGGATTTAATTAGACTTTTTAGTTAATCTCTCTTTCATGTAGCATGTTTTGTATTAGGTTTGGATCATTGTACATATTTGGAAGTTATTGAAAAGCTACGATGTATATTTAGTTTTTATGAAATGAAATGAGGAATTCAGTTTGGCTTTAAAATATGTGACTTTTAAGTATTTAAGATGATGCCATGATTAAGTTGGTAATGTGAATGCTCTAACATGCCATTATTATAGATTATGTACTGGAATGTCCTCAAGATGTTCCAATACGTACTCTATGGTAATGGAGTGTCACAGTGAGAATCTTCCTTTAACCATATTCTACAAATATTAGAGTCCAAAGATATAACCCAACCCATAGAAAGATAGTGTATTTTATCAACATTAAGAACCAAAACTATATCCATTTAATTACATATTAAAAGAATCATTTGCTTACAATGAGGCAACAAATCTATCAATGCTTGATTTGAGTACCTAAATTTTCAATTGCATAATTGTTGGATGAAAAATTACTCTTGACAATGAACTATAGTGAAATAGCACTGATAAAATGTGATTGATATAACTATACCTTATTGCTTTAAACAAAGTGACACAATTTGAAACAATATAATGATATAACAAATTTCACTAGCCATTTTTTTAATAGAAATGATTGACATAGTATTATGTCATTTGTGATCTTATTGATATTATCAATTAATAGCTATTCATTCTTAAGTGAACAATTTGTTAACGTATAGAACAAAAGCATTGAATTTATATTTAGAAGTTGTAACATGTGATCGTGATTAAAAATACTTTCCCAAACTCTGACTTAAAGTTTCAAAGTTTGACATGTTCATTACCTAAAAAACGTAAGGGGTTGTTTTGTTACACTTATGTATTTTTAGATGTAGTTTTTAGTTTTTGTTTTTGTTTTAAATGAAAACAAAACATGTTTGGTTGTTATATCAATGTAATTATATTTTTATTATTGATGATAATTATATATTAGATAAACATAAAGATAAATTATTTTAATTAAATTTATTTTAATCTCTTATATAATATTTATTAATAAATTATCCACAAAAATTATATTTAAATTATTAAATAAAATTTTATTTGAAATTTATATATTTTAAAGATATTTTAACTTTAATTGTATTTATTAAAAATTATAATTATAATTTAATTTAATTACAAAGATTTAGTTATTCATAATTTTATTAACAGTTAAATATATAATATTAAATTAAATTATTCATAATCCTTATTAATAATTAATATATTAAATTACTAAATAATATATATTTATTGATAGTAAATCAAATTATAAAAATAAAAAATAAAAATCACTTTTTATAATTTTCATAAATTTTGAAAATAACAAGAAACCAAAAATTCAAACAAACAATTTTTTTACTAAATTTAAAAACAAAAAACAGAAGACCAAAAACATAAATGGAAACAAACATGCCCTAAATTTTCAAGTTATATAATTGAACTTTTCTTGTGGTTTAAGAAACTTTAAATTTTTAAATTTTTTGAAAAATCTTGTACTTTTCAAGCTTTGGAAAAAAATTTCTCTTGAACTTTTGTAAAAGATAACAACAGAATATATGGAGTGCGACCATCATATATACACCAATCAAATAATGCTAATACGAGGAGCCAATCTAACTCTTAATGTTGGTCCGAGCAAACTAAATTTGAGTGCTACAATACAGCGTCTCCTTAAGTTTCGACAAACTGATCGGTCTTCAACATAAATACCGTCAGATGAGAAGGATGACATAAATGAAAGGGATTATTACACTCTGCACATCAAAATTCAGTTTGCAGTTGAAAGCCTCAATGCCCCTGCTTTTATTTTCATGAACAATCATACAAAAAGAGGCTGCCTGGTCAAACAATGGCATTAAAACACAAAACGGCAACTCATTGATCCACTGTTGGGATCATAGTCAAGTTCCTTGTGCAATAGTGAGAGCAAATAGAAAAAGAATATCTGACAATCATTATGGAAGATGCCATAAAATGTTTTATAGCAACATAGACTCTGGACTCTCCAAGTAGCCTTTGAAGGCTCTTAGCCATTCTGCACCAATTGCACCTGAACGGAACAAAATAAATGCTTAATCATCCAAGATTTGATTTTAGGGAGACGGGCTCTGTTCGGTGAATAGATTTCAAGGAGCTACATACCATCTATGACACGGTGATCACAGCTTAGAGTTGCCGACATAAATGAAGCAAATTTGAACTCATCAGGACCCAAACCAGGGATAACCCTCTTCTCAGCTGACCAATGAAAAACATGATAATAAAAAAATATGAATTATAAGCGAATGTTCTTCATAGCTGAGGTTAAGTGCTCATCGTACCAGATCCAACCGCTAGAATGCCTGATTGAGGAGGATTAATGATGGCACAGAATTGTTTGATGCCAAAAGGTCCTCCCAAATTGGACACAGTGAAGGTTCCTCCCTGAAAAATACAAACAACCACACATATTCAATATACATTCACAAGAGATAATGACCCAACAACCAACCTATACAAAAGTTTGCTACCTCATAGTCTTCTGGCCTCAAGCTATTGTCCTTGGCTTTTTGTGCCAAAAGTTTGACCTCTTCAGCAATCCGAGACAAACCTTTCTTGTCTGCATCCTGCATATTTATGGAGCTTCATGTCATATAAGGACAGCTACAACGGAATAACAGAGAAGTAATGACTTTGTGAACATTCTCACCCTAACGACCGGAACATATAATCCATTGTCTGTTTGTACTGCTACATTAATGTTCACATTATTGTACCTGATTATAAACAAAAGAAAACAGTTATTTAACTGGGATTAACATTAGTACACAAGAGTATTTACCATATACTTACTGCCGGATATAGTCATCAGTCCACGAACTATTGCACTGGGGAACTTTTTTAAGAGCCAAAGCAGCAGCCTGCAATTACAGTGTTTGCAGTCACATATCAATAATCCAAGAGGTTGAAATCATGTCATAACACTCAAAGTTCGAATTTTTTTAGTGGAAAATTTGCATGAATTATATTGTCTTATATGAGCCAATATTATCTCAAACCTGGAAAGCGCATTGCCTACTATAATCATTTACATAGTTCCTTGGAATAACTTTCACTCCCACACCATCTATCAAATTCATGTGTTTCCTAACATCAGTTAGGATGAAGAGTTCGTACCTTAATCACAAGATCATTTACAGATATTTTTTTCCCACCTGAGGCCTCTTGTAACAAATTTAGCTTACTCCGCAAACTGTATACAGATCAATGGTGTAACTGATTATAGAACACAAGCACTCGTTTAATTTTAGACATAGCATATACAAATACTTACTCCATAAGTTTGTCAACACATGCATCAACTGTCAGATAATAATGAGGAATGGTTTGCTTCGAGAACAGCAAACGTGAAGCTGTGACCTGTACAGCACACGCAAGAAATTTGATTCAGAGTAAACTCGAAATGAGATCAAATGCATGATGATCATTAAAAAAGAATGTGATATCACATACAACACCACAACAGAACTTGGGAACTTCGCTAAAATGAAGGATCAGAATCAACATGGATCAATAATAGTTTAAATGCTATCTTAAATGTCATGTGATACGGCAAGGTGTGAAGTCTAAGCTTTGCAGGCTTTCAGAATAAACTTCAGTTTAAAATATAAATTGTTTTGGCCAAGAGTACCTTGGAAAATCAGGTAAGTGAACTAAAATTCGTGGGTACAATACCTTTCTTATTTGTGTATGAGGTATGTCTATGTAATCTAAAGTAGGCACCGCCGCACCCTTTGCACTAGGCACCGCCGCAGAAACATCCTTGCCACGTGAAGCTGTATAATATATATCTATCAGTTAAATCACTTCAAATATAAATGACAGCAAACAGCATCAATCTTATAATAAGCAAGCTACTCCTGTTATCATACCCAAATAATCTTCAATGTCTGCCTTCACAATGCGTCCATCAGGACCTGTTCCTTTGATGCTTGCAAGGGATACCTTATACCCAATATAAACAAATCAAACGAACAGATGCAATTTAGTATTGTCTAAAGGCATGTTTGCACATTGGCAATAAGTTAGAAATAGCATTTCAAACAACTAACATGGTGATCTTCAGCCAATTTTCTTGCAAGAGGACTGGCAAAAATGCGATCTTCAGAAGAACCTTTGTTGGGCCTGGACGTTGTTGGTTTGGGTGAGCTCACAGGTTCCTGAACCACCTCCCTTGTGGGAGGAGTAGCTGGTTTAGGACTAGATGGATCTTTTGCAGACCCACCACCAGTTCCTGACTTTGAAGGACTGAAATCCTTAAATTTATCAATGTCTTCCTCATCTTCAACAGTGATCGCAATCACCTACAAAAGTAAATGTCTAACACATCACTATGAACACTAAGCACAACAATGTTCAATTAAACCTTCTTAAAATCTTAATAAGAATACTACTGGTGAACACAATTGAGTGACACAAGATGGACGTTCACCATTATCCCATTACATTCTTGGGTCCCCTGTTCCCTTGAAAGTAAAAAAACAGATAGAATGAGGTGGGAGACTTGTGGATGATAAATGAATAAATACCTCACCAACTTTAATTTCCTTTGATCCATCTCCCTTTATTATCTTTGCAAGATAGCCTTCTTCCATGCATTCCATCTCAACAGTTGCCTTATCCTGAGAATTCCATACAAGGAAATATTATTAATAAGCATATCACAAACAACATAATCTAATTTGATATTTCACCACTAAACTGTATGGACCCTACCGTTTCTACTTCACAAAGGACTTCACCAACAGAAACCTTTTCACCCTCTTTCTTCAACCACCTTGCTATGTTACCCTGTTAATTTGGAAAAGAACCATAAACACTCTATTCTTCCTTTTTGATGTTACATAAAGGATTACCCTTAAGAAACACATGCCTCTGTCATTGTGGGTGAGAGAGATGGCATTCCAATCGCTTGGTGCGGAGGGAGACCTGCATCGTATTACAGAAGACAAGATGACTCAAGGAAAGAATACGTTATTCAATCAAAACCATGATAGGTAGAAACCCCGAATAAAGCCTTTTAACAAAATTGATTTCCATCTTGCCCATGTTTTATGTTGAAAATTTGAATATCTAGTTCCAATTTGAATAGAAACAGAAAATTCTCTTTGAGAAATCCAAATGCAAAAGCTAAACCAAGAAAATTTTCATGCCTATTTGCATTACTACTCATTTCTTCTCCCAAAATTTAGGGCAGTTTGATATCTGACAATAAAGTTTGAAAACTGAAAGTATCTACATCAGAAGATGTGTCATCGAAGTCAAAAGGAAAACTCAAAAGGTTGGACACTATACCTGAATCAGATGAAAATCCTCTTCTACACAGTACCTGTGAACTAATAGAACGGAAGTAGCAATACGGAACATGTTAAATACTAAAAAGAAGTTTAACCTAACAAAGAAAAGGAGGGTAGGTGGATACCAAGGAGGTCTTGTGGAGAGAGATCCACTCATTTGGAAACCAACTTTCAGAGTTGTCCTTGAAACATTCTTCTTAAATCCATCAGATGAGGATATCTACACAACATGACATGTATTAATAAGAAGTCTTATAACTCCAATAAGCAAATTGCATAAACAGTGGTAAGCAACAATAAGACAAAGACCATAAGAAAGAGCTACAGAAACAGCACAAAGATGGCCATACTTACAGGGCTTTTAGGGAAAACTCTTGAGAACTTCTTATCTTCTGCAGTCACATAACCATGAAGGTGAATCTTCCAAATACCTAAAAAATATGACCAAGTCTTCAGAAAAAAGAAACAAAAGGCCTGATACTGTAACTGACAAAGAGAGATGCAGTGAAACGACTGTTGACAAAATAAAATATCCTAGCTGAGAATCATGAAGTAATTCAGCCACTTTACTGCATAACGAATCTGTTACACTGTAGTGATTCTCAATAAATTTTATCTCTAGTTTCACACTAAGAGAAAGATGTAATGATACACGCAGATAGATATCAATTAATGGAACTCAATGCAAATACAGATTGCTAATGCATCTCTGTAAGCTTATCCCCTGATACATGAAAATAAAGACACAATTGAAGGGCATACTTAATGTAGTTTAAGCAGTTTGTCATTTCATGAGCGAAAATAAGAGAAACTACTTGAAATAAAATGTTGAAGTCCACTAGCCGCAGCTTAACTAGAACAAGAATGGTGTCTAAAAATATAGATACATACCATCTATTTTACTGGATTCACGTTGTACATCTGAAAACCATTGAACCAACCCAGCATGTTCATTCCGAAACAAGTTGGGAGCAGTTCTTAACTGAGAAGAACACAAAAGGGAACCAAAAGATTATTAAAAAAAATGCTTGTAAAATTCCTCAATAAGCACATTGCAGAACATACAAAATATAGATGAAATTCTTCAAATACAGCTTGTTTCCTTATTCCCTTAATCCAATAGACATGAAAAATTCATCCAGATCATACCTACAAACAGTTACTACTCTTCACCTGATAAAAAGGCATCTCTATCATACCCAAAAGCTAATGACTCATAAATCAACAGAGTGCAAAGAGAGAACAAATTGTCACCTATTTAGAGAAACCAAAACTGGACATCCACTCTATTTGGGAAATGAGAAAATATAGAGGGGAATAATTGAAAATAATGGGCGATTGCAGATAATGGATGTGGAAGATACCCTTTTAGAGTGACGGATAATATGTGCTGCATAAGCCATGATGAGATGTAACTAGTATCTTCACCAAAAAAACGGAAAAAGTGATTAGTTCCAGTAAAAGAGAAATGACCCAAAAAAGTGAGAATAAAGAGAACATATATGAAATAAGACTTTCCTTGGTAGGATGAAAATTCAATATGACCAGTCCGGCTCACTTTCTCCAGATATTTCAAATCAAACAGATAAAAAAGTGATTGCTCTACTTTCCAAAGCACAGCAATTCAACTAAAGAACTTAAATCTCCCTTACCATATAATTGGCGAGTTTTGCTCAGTTTAATTTAGGTATGTTAATCAAGAAAATTGTTATGCATTTTGTCAATCAATACAGTCTTCGCCGAATCACCATCAACAAGAAGCTAGAAGTTTAGCAGTCCTTAAAATAAATCAAAATGAAAAATGGGTCGAACACTAGCATCCATTGTAACACCACCTAAATGAATTTAGGTCCATGGAACATAAAAATAAACAGCCATTACTATCTGAAGGGAAATATAGAATAACATTACGGACGAAAAGGAAAAATCCAGATTGAAGAAAACATTCCAGAAAACGGACAAATTTCTAAACATGAAAATGTGCACGAGATAGGTAGCCGAAATAAAAACAAGAAAATTCCCTACCACCAGTATTAGAAATGAAAAGAACAAAAGCCATGAAGCTTTAAAAATGTTAATCTAAGATATAAACCTAAATCCAAAAAACAGCACCTTGGATCCTAAATTTCCCAGCATAATAATT
>JANTNU010000007.1:10867613-10879591 GCA_024752395.1 Erythroxylum havanense | reverse complement strand
AATGAAATTATAATTAAGTTGGACTTAATTGAGAAGTTTTAGAAACTTTAGGGTCAATATGTGATATTTGATCTTATTAGGATTTATTAATAATTATAATTAAATTTTGACTTTAGTTTTAATTTTAATAAAATCCAAGGATATAAAAAATAAGATTTTTCATATAAAAAGGAAAAATTAGAACAAATTGAGGCTAGCACTTCTAACAAGTTTTTCCTCTCAAATTTGATTTGAGTTTTTTGCCGGAAAGATCTGTGGATACCGTTAGAGGCCGGACGATTGAATGGCTCAGAGATTTGACAATTTCGGAGAAGCAAGATATTGTATCGGGAATCAGAAAAAGGTTAGTTTAACTTTATCAATTTCTTATTTTATGTTTCGAATCTAATTCTGTTAAAGTTGATTATGTGAAAAATTTTAAAGCCATTCCGCTGTGCTTAGATTCGATCTTGCGTATTTTTCCCTTCAGATATGGTGGCCTAAAGCTAATTGCATTGCTGTTAAGTAGAGAAATTCACGGATTCTTTGCATATTTCTGAACTCATAATATCTCCATTTACCATATTCTTCTTCGCCATCAAATTTTGTTGATGGGATGTGAAATACCATATTTGTGGCGGGAATAGATTTCACGTCTGTAGCTAGTTGCTTCCTGAGTTGATGTATGTGTGTATGCATGTTTGTTTTTCAAAGCGAAGCTTTGCGAATGAATGGCCAAAGAGTAATGACGTAGTATCGTGCCTCGAATAATTTTGTTTGTCTTTGTATTGAATGTTTTATTCGTGTTCAATTTGCATGATCTTGATCTTGACCTTAAGCCCACCAATATGCAAAGGCATGAACGTATCTCACTGCATAGTACAGGTTTAGTCATAAAAAGGCATCAATCCATGCAAAAGTACGGTTTTGGAAAAAAAAATCTCACTGCATATAGTTCTCTTAATTCATATAGTTGATTGTAAACTCTTTAAGTTACAATTCTATGTAACTTGCCTCTTACCAATCCTAACTTAAATGTGATTCTAATAACTCCTAAAATCCTTTTATAGTTTGAAATCTGGTTCTGCCAGATTTTGGCTGAACTGTACGTTGCCGTTCGGATCCATGAGTCGGCTGCTTCACGTAAGAGTTTCGGTGTGAAGTTCCTGCAAAACAAAGAAATGCACGTCGGGGGTTATGTCCCGATTAGCCCCTCCGACGCTCAAGTCAGTCTTTTAGTGAAGGTGGGATCGTTGTAAAAACGAGAGAACTAGGTTTATGATTACGTACTCCTGTTATGGGAAAATTATACCTTATATATGGTTTTGCAACTAGATTTAGGTCTTTACGTGTATGCATGAGAGACTTCCTTCTACGGATGGGCCGAGGAGGGCATGGGCTGGACTTGGGCTTAGCCTAGGCATAAGACTGATCTTTAAAGAATGGACCGATCAGCCCACGGGTCGTTTTGACTGAATCCGGGCCCAACACAACCGACCCGACCAAAATCCATTAAAAAATGGGCTTTCATATAAGAGTGTCTGCCATGAACGTATCTCACTAATTGTTTTTGAAGCTTATATATGAGCTTTAACGTGCCTGTGACTATGGATCTTACTGTATCTACCTACATATAGACATAGACACCATCATGCTTGTGGATCTTTCTACTTCTCTACGTATATGTAAACGGGCTCTAATATGTCCACCATATCCCTATTCAAAAAAATCCTTTGCCATACTAATAGATCAGTATCAGAGTTCGTGTCTTCAACTTTAATTTCTAAAGAATAAAGCATCTTCGCGCATGATTGTGTATTCACCCAAAGACTTCTCTGTGTAACTGTTTTCGCCAAGTTGGCTAAATTTCTATAGTGTGAACCTTTTTCAACAAGATTTTTCAAAATGTAATAAACTATCTAGTCTAAAAATGAATATTCATAAAAGTATTATAAACTAAGAAGAAAAATAAAAAAGAATGATTGATTTTATGATTTCTTGTGTTATAAGACATAAAATATAAAGGTAAGGAACTAATCATAATAAGAAATGATAAAAATATAGCATTAAGGTTTCATTATAGGGTTTGTTTAGAAGGGGATCAACTAAGCTAACAAAGTTGAGAGTTCATAATTTTATAGATTCAGTAGCCTAAACCATTTTAATCAACCAAACAAAATGTTATAAGAGATAGATTTTTCACCATATAAAAGGTCAAATTTGACTTCGTTGTCAATAATTATTTTTAAACATTTCTAATAAAATTTGGGTTCCTCTTGAATCAATTATACTTGACATCAATAGTTAAAGTTATAATTAAAATTATAATAAATGTGTACTTAAATATGAGCTTGAGTCATAGGATGCTTCTTCATCATGTTTTTCTATATTTATTACGTAAATTCCGGTAAATAGAAGTTCTTATGAAATTGAAAAGATCTCACAAAGTTATTTTTTTAAAATTGAATATGTTAATGTTACAAATAGGATTGTACAAGGATGAACCAAAATACAATATTTTGGCCACTAATGATAATAAATTTGCATTGAAAGAAAATTGTATTTGATAACCTTCATCTAAACAAGGCGTTCCTATAAGACCCTTTGTGATTATCTAACTGACTTATCTACAATTCCCTTCTATATTAAGATTTTAAGAGTTTAATAATGACCTCATAGAGTACCCATTTACTGTCATCATTTCTAGCATACCTTCCTCTAATTAATCCACTAATTTCGTCAAGGATTTCTTAAAGATCTCATAAAGTTATTTTTAGCTAATTTTATGTTTTGCGATTTTTCTCCTTTTCTAATTTCCTAAACAGATTTAAAAAAAAATTAACGTTTGTTGATAACAATAAACATATTTACTAAATTCTAACATATAAGACAAGTTATACACAAATAAATTTTTCTAAATTTAAATTAACATTAAATAGTTTAGTAGAAATTGTTAAATTTTAACAAATGTCGCTTAATGGCAAGGCTCAAAACATAATACCCTGTCAATAGTTTAAGGCTAAATAACTTGTTTAAAATTATAATGCCAATGTACACCAAGATTAAAAGCAAAAAAATGTCTCATCATTAACTCTTTTAAGTAATCATCTATATATAATAAGTACTATTTGTTATAAAGCATTTTGTGTTAGGTTTCAAATAGTTTTTGTTCTTTTTTTAGTCTTTTCTAATATGTTTGTTCAATATTGTTTTTACGTGTTTGTGTTTAGGTTGAGCTTTAAGGACTTGAGGAGAAGAATTTAGAAAGGTAAGAGAATATTTAGAGGACATCTCAATATTTAAGGAAGCAAAAATATGTAGTTGTTCGAAGTCATTTAGACCAGCAATCGTTCATTCAAAGTAAAACTTATTTCGGCAACATTGGCATCCTAACCATTAGAGCTTTACATAGACAAATCAGAAGCTTATGAGATCCAAATAAGGTGATTCAAAGGCTCAAATTCAAGCAAACATCTTGCCTATGTAAAAATTGAGGCCTAAGTGCTTTTTTAAGGGACAAAAAAGGTTGAGAATGAGATGCAAAATCTATCCTGACCTAGTCTTACCTTTCTTTGATTTTTGGCCCATATCTTCAGTTATAGTCTGTTTAAAGCAAAAGAGTATCTATTGGAAAGCTAGGTGAAATAAAGTTCAAAAAGAGGAGAGAAGTGTCGAGATGGAAAGACAGTTGTAGGGGGAGAATCAATGGAGTTTCATCATCAACATTGATTTAGAGCCGGAGAAAGCGAATGAGAGTTTCACTTTCAACCATCATTCAAGGGTTATTTTATTTTCTATTCTTTTGGGGTTGCAGATTTTTCTTGTTCCAATTTCTTCATGATGCAATGGAATTTACTAGTTTGAATCCAGTTGATATGATTATTACTTTTACTTTGATGATGAGCAAAATTATTCTTACCTAGGTTTTGCATCTAGATTTAATTGAATATGTTGATTCAATAATTCCCATTAATATATATCTTTCTTATATTGTTTTTGCTGTTTTGAATGCTAGGTTAATAGATTGGCCACCTATTAGTCTTAAGATATTGAGTGAAGAATCAAAAGATGAAACTTGATATTGGAACTAAACAATCAATTACCCTAAGAATGAATTAGAAATATAAGTTTTCAGGATTGCTTAATTTGTAACTTTGAATGGTTAGTAATTGTTAGTTTATGAATGTGAGAACTATTTAATTGATAGTTGCTAATTTGATTAAAGAGAGAATAAAGTTGCAGATTATATTAATGGGAAGTTTAAAAATTTAGGCTTAAAATATGATTAAAGTGTAAAACCTAAATTATCTTTAAAATATTTACATCAATTTCGTGCAATTCATTCTTTTTTTTATTTCATAGTTTCAAAACCTTTATACCTTCTTAAATTGGATTATTTAATTTCTTGTTTTTAATCAATTTATTATAGTTAACTTCTTTGTGACATGACCTTGATACGTCCACCATATACTATAGCAACCTCGTATATTTGTGGGTGATGCATTTAGATAATGCTAAGTAGAACACAAAAATATTGATCTTTTAGGGAAAGCACCAAAACTATATGATAATATTAAATAAATAAATAAATAATAATGTCAAACCAACTATAAGACTTTTCTAATTTTCCATTTTATATGTATATCATTCCACATCTCATTTAAGTCTATAGTCCTCCTTGATCTCCTTACCTAAAACATAAACTATAACAATGTAGCATATAATAACAAAAAAAGAACAATAAAATTAATATAAAAACCTCTCTCTAACAACTATACAAGAAATAAGCTATACCATATTGTGCTCATGTGAAATCTCATAATATCTAAGGTTTCATTATTAATAATAATGTTTTATGAACATATACAAATTACCCACACTATACAAAAACTACAACTAGATACAATAACCAAAATACCAAAAACATAAACACAATGTCCATTACCTAGTTTAAATAGGAATTATATAATTCATCCTAGGTAATATACTTATTATTGCCAAGATTTGGCACTAGATAGTTTGGTATGACTGGTAAATTACTACATTCTTGATCTACCATCAAATAATTGGCTCTAACCAACAATATCTCACCATTTGTCATAATCACAACATAACTCGCCCTCTGAAGAGCTTTAAATTAGATTATAGAACAAAACACATAAGGATCACATCTTGCACCAATCATATACAAGGCATCAATTTAATATAATTCTATATGCATAAATGATATCCTTATCATACCCCCTTCTTACCATATATATAAAACTATATCTAAATTTAAGATAAACATGCATATATATAATCATTAATTATAAAACTAATCGTCAATCTTATTAATAACTGAACACTAACTTATCGTTGATACTATATAGGGTTTTAAAAAATCTTCCTTAATTTCATGGTTTTAAAAGATGGAAACAATAAAATTCTTCATAAGACAACATTACGAACAAAAAATTAAAGGTTTATACAACCTGAGAAACATTAATTGAGATATTCTACTATACTCTATTATAGCATACCTATGAATAATTACATGGTGAATCCAGTTTACTCCCATATGAAATCTCCCTTTTTGCCTTCTTTTTCTTAATCCCAAAATTTTAGGTGACTCTTTGTTAAAATAAGAGTTTCTCCTATCTATAACTTCATTTAAAACACTAATTATTGTAAATTTTGGTCTATTTAACTTCAATATGATTGATTAAAGGATTCAAAATTAAAAGA
Source organism: Erythroxylum havanense (assembly GCA_024752395.1). Lineage (NCBI taxonomy): Eukaryota > Viridiplantae > Streptophyta > Magnoliopsida > Malpighiales > Erythroxylaceae > Erythroxylum > Erythroxylum havanense. The sequence continues at coordinate 10,873,885 of JANTNU010000007.1, read as the reverse complement.
AAGTTTTTTTTCCTAATTTATGCAGCTTGGTTGAAATGGATGATTCATTCAACCTATGCTTATAAGAAACATGATAAAAACTTAGTGACCAACTTTTGATATATAATACATTTAATTAGTTCAACATAAAATCCTAATAATTTGACCTAAATTATATATGTGACAAGTTTTAATGTTTTTGTTCCACTTTTTCTTAACTAAATAAACTTACATCCCACTATTGTAGGTTGTACATTATCACATTTCTTGCACTTTTCTTGAGGAAGACAACGTTAAACCTTTAGGTTTCCATTATAACCACATTTGAAGCATATTAGGTGAATACCTTCACCATTAAATTTTATAAACCTGACATTTCAACTAAAAGTTGTATCAAATTGTTAAGTTTTAGTCAAATCCACATGGACACAAATCCCATCACTCTTTTGTTTACGAAAAGCCTTAATCAATTATTCAAATGTTTCAATGTTATGAATCTTTAACAAGGTTATAGTTGAGAAGGATAATGTGAAATTGAGATTCTCAAAATATACAGGCCTAAGACTTCTTCCATTTTTACTTCCCTCAAAAGAGTATACATTGGGGCAATGGCTCTAGGTCTATAAGCTAATCCCTTGCACCTTTAAACATACTACATATATCAAATGCTCTTTATACCTAGTCATAGATGAAAAGTGTAAGGTATTAGTGCAATTACTAGAATCACTAGAAGTTTAAGACATGGTGGGTGTACCTTTTTTATAAAGTGTAGGAATTAGAATGGAGAAGACTACAAACTAAGTTTTTAAGGTGTATCATAAAGGTCACAAATCACAAGTTTGCCTTAAATGATTGAGTAAGAAGATTTTCATTCTCAAGGAAATTCCTTAGGCTTATATAAGAACATTTAACAAATCAACGCACAATCAAGGGATAGGATCGTGATACCTTCCCATATCTCAAGGACTCTAGGCCCAAAAAAGTCTACAAAATGTTTAAATCATAATATAATAATGTATGAAAGCCTAGAAAAATATCAAACATATTTATCTAGACAAAAGTCTATAGCTTTTCCTATAAACTAAGAAATGGTGCGTAGGATTGAAGATAGTGTGCTTCATAAAAAGCCACAGACTTTATCCAGATCTGTTGGGACAAATGATATCTATTTCTTACTATTCAAGTGGGATCTAAAAAAAATTACTTATGATCACACTCTAACCATGTGACCATGTCCAGGTTCTAGGCAGGACCTTGGCTTGGATGAACCACCAAATATCATGCTTCTAGCTCTTTCCCTATAATACAAAGTCAAATTATGTGTGTGGACCTCCTTGCTCCTTATACCTGACACCTTTAGTATTATAAAGGAATCCTGCTCTTGAAGGAAGGTAAGCATCACACCCACCTAATAATGCTTATAGGTTAAAACTAAGTTATGCATTTTTTTTCTTTTTTGTTATAGGAAAACTCTAATCACTTTTATGTTTATTCAATCTCAACTGATAGGGTTCATAAAATGATAAGTGAACAACTAGCCCATGATTTTGCTAGCTAGTAGTTATGATTTGGATGTGCATATGATTTGAATCAACCCTAAAAGGAAGGAGTAAAGGTATTTGAGTATTATGGACTAGTTACAATTTCATTGTACAAATGATTTTAATTGGCTACCTAATCATGACTTTGCCAGTGAAAGTAGAAAGAAGAGTTGAGTTATCAACAGGAATGTGGTTTGGTGTTATTGGTGATCTAACACATAGTCTTTATGGAATGAGAAAAGAGGATGACCAAACAATGTGTTAAGAAAGTGAACTCAATTTTAAAGCTAGATTTCTCAGTTATGCTTACTAGACATGAGACTTTAAGACCAAAGTTTACTTGGTTTAGGGGATCAGGAGTTAATAGAGAGAATCTAACTAAATCATGTATTATTTTGTAGTGAATGGAAACTCATCTAACCATAAACTTTATTTGCTCATTTAAAGTCACTCATATCATACTCCTATATTATTTGACTTATATGGTAGAAAACTGTCTAGTAAGACATCCAATCCTTTTAAGCAACTTGGCTAATGCATTAAAAGTTAGAGGATCATATTTTTAATAATTAGGATAATGGGAAGCCTTAAGGATAAATAGTACATAATTTTACTAAAATAGTTATTAATTCCAATACAGAAGTTTTTAAGAAGTTATACACGTTAGGAAAAAATGATGAGGGAAAGGCTATAAGGAATTATAAGAGAAACAAAATAAAAATGTGGCTACCATTTATTGGAATAGAATGCTCCTGGAAATAAGAATATTAAGTAAGAGGAGTTATTATGGTTTCAAAAATGAATAGTTCTTATATATTAGGCAAAATGGTCAATTTAAATCTTAACATTTTCATAAGAATTTAATTTAAATCTAAACATCTTGAAATATTTAACAATGAATGCTAATGTTTTTAAAATATTTATTTTACGTCCTAATTTTTTAGCCTGTTAAGAATTCATCAAATAATTCTATCTTAAAATTTTAATATATTTTTTGGGTTTATTTGTGAGTTGTGCATCCTAATTGACAAAAGTCTTATACTGGCGACAATGTTTGGAAATTTTGAGAAATGTGAATCTCTAATTTCTCTTTTAGGCAATAACCATACAAGTTTATCCAAAATCTTATAACCATGTAAGTTTATAAAACTCTTGAGGGATTTTATGCGAGTTACTCTCTCTCACTATACAAATCTTATTATCAAATTTTAAAATGAGTTATAAAAAGAAAAAAATTTAATTAGGTTAGAATTAGAACAAACTTTTGCGGGTCTTTTTGCTAACTAAGATGTACAATTGGCAAAGAAGTCAGTAAAACATAGCATAAGTAATCATAATATAATTATTTAAAAAATATTTAATGGGATAATTAAATTAGAATTTATTCTAAATATTTGAAAAGGTTTAATTTAAATTAAATATGAGTGAAAATGTTATAATAACTTTTTTAAGAATGTTACAATATTACCTAGACAGTAACTCCAAATTCCTTCATATTTCACTCTTGCCCAATCCGATAGATAACTTTGAGGGTTCTAAAATTATAGGGCTTGTCATTTCCTATTTTTGAAGCAACAATGCGTTGAATACTATTACTGAAATGGAGTTACAAATTTCCATTTTTATTTTTTTGACCTAGGAAACAAAAAGAATAGTAGAGTTGTCCAAACATATATGTTTTAGGAAGATTAAAATTACTGACGGAGATGAAATCATCATAAAATACGGACGAAAAATCAATTTCTATTAGTAACATTGATGGGAAAAATTTCGTTTAGTGGTGGTAGTAATATCCGTCGGTAAATATAGATAGAAATCATTCTGAAAAAATTTGTGATAGTATAAAGTACCCATTGGGATAGGAATTGTTGGGGGAATAAAAAATTATGAGTTTACTGATAGAAAGTTTTCCTTCGATATCATCAGTAAATTTTTAAGGTAAACGTCATCGTCAGCTTCGACTTTAATGTTTTAAAGTAAACAAACACCTAAAAAGTCCTCATCTCTCCCTACCTGTGTCTTCTTCTTCATCTGCTTTGTCTCTCCTCTCGTGCAATTTTCTTCACTGTCATGTGTCCTTCTATAAAGGCATTTTTGCAGCCACTCTCATGTATTTTTTGGTATATTGGATGAAAGTTAATTTGAGTATTTGATAACTTTCGTTTATTTGTGTATTCTATGATTGGAAAACAATTTTAAGGTATAAATGTCAGTGATAGTAGGGACAAGACGTGATTTTGGTTGTGATGTTAGGATGAATTTCTTATGCATGTAAAGTGTTTGATAAAATGTCTGTTCTTTGAAAAATGATTTCAGTTCTTTATTTTTGTTCTTTTTTAGTATGAATTTCATAATTTCGGTTCTTTATTTCCCCCTGATAAAGTGTAGTCTTAAAGGGTATTCCTTCTTTTATCTTTTGTTAACTTGAATGGTGGATAAAAGAGCGAATAAAAGGAGAATGTGTTATATTCAATGTAAGAAAGTATTTTGTTGCATGCTTTTTTCTATTTTATTTAGTTTTCTATTCAAAAGATTATAATTTCAAAAAAAATCCAAATTTGCTTATCGATTGATTTTAGTGTTTAATTTTTTTTGGTTGTTTTAGTTGAGCACTTGAAATTAGATTCAATCCATATATCACTTGAAATTGTTATATAGATATGGTAATTCATATTAACTACATTATTCATATATATTATAAATTATTTGTTAGTATGTATCAATAGTTTTGTTTATATGGGACATAATAACTATAAAGATCACTATAATGATAATTCCAAAAGAAATTTTTCTATTTAATCGTTCATCTTAACATATCATTATCATATGGTTAGATGTATCATCTACTTAATAATTGGTCTTCATATATCAATTTCTTGTTATAGTTCATCTTCATCCTAAGATTCGCTTTATATAAATAAGTCTCATATGGTAAGAAGGTTTTAGTTGTAGTTATACCATAGGAAAATTTGATATTTACTCCTCCGAACAAAGGAGACCAAAAGAGTAATTATTGTTTATTCTTATTTCAAGACTCTAAGAACTACGTAGCAATCATAATAGCCATTATCCTACTATATGCAAGGATGCTACCATCCTGGTCCTCTTTGGTTTCCTAATATGCCTCCTTCTATGCATTGATGAATAATGATGCTATTACGACGCACTTATAAGGCACTGATTCATGAGAAGTTAAAGAGTATGTTAATAATAAGGTAAGCTATTTATTGATGACAGGTGTGACTATTTCAATCACAACCAACTCATTGAATTTGTAATCATATTCTTATCTAGCAAGATTTGAATTAAAAATAAGAATAAGAAATAGAAAATTTAGAAAACAAGAGGATTTTATGAATTTCATTGTTCACCAAAAGGAGATTGTTGATAATTTTGATGAGATTGAAGTTACCTAGGGGCTTCTTAATGAAAATGATTATCAGTAGTGGAAAACAAATATGTTATACTAATGATGAGGATAGATACTTCAAGTTTTGAAGAGAAGGATAGAGATATTGTCTTTAAGAAGGACTTGATTCACATACTATACACTTATGGAGCTACTTTGAAGTGAGAAGAAGAGGTCTTAGCTCTTCACCAAAAGAAGCTACTGAACAATTGGACTAGTATTGAGTTCGACAATTTTTTCATATTTGACATTATAATGAATGATCTAGACATAATATTATTAAAGAAAGATTTCTACAGAAGAGTAGGTTTGGAAAAATGGTTATCTATTGTATGGTCCTCTTAAAACTGAAATCAAGTTTAATTGTAAGAAGGTAAAGCCAATCACTTGAAATATGATATAAGTTAACTTGGAAGTGTTAGGTTAGATAATGATTTAAGGGATATGTAACTAGGTATAGGAAATAATTTTCTAGTAGTTATTGAGGATATTAATTTCAATTAAGAAGCATGTAATAAAAACGAGCATAATGGTAATAATGAAAATGGGAAATATTAATTCAAAGGATGGGATATGAATTTCAGGTTGAAATATGCCATCAAAGAGAAAATAGGAACCAATTACCGTCTAGGTTAAGCATCACATTCTGCGGCTGCAATCGAATCAACTACTACTACACTTGTAGATGAGGCATCTCCGACAGAGATATTAGGAGTAAACGATGAGGATAAAGGAGGTGACCTCCAGCCTGAAGCTGAGGGAGCTAATGAAAGAACTTACATCACAATTGTCAACAATCTGTAAGTAAAAATACATAAAATATCATATGTTTATAATTAAGTTATAGGTTTAAATTTAAAAAATGGTATAAAAATAATTATTTTAATATTAGGTTGATTATGTCTGGATTATAATCAAGAAACATGACATCCAAATTCAAGGAGGAGATTAATATTGAGAGTTATATATGGAAGAATATCTCTCAAGCATCAAAGTAACTTTACTATCAATAGTTTGAGGTACAAAAATTATTTTTTTTGTTTTTAATTGATTTTATACATATATTAGATAAATATTATTACATTATAAATACTTATCGTATGCTTTTCCTTTTATTTCAGAAAGATTATTTTGGTATTATGAATTTGACGAGGTCATTTATAAAGTATGAGAGAAACAAGAATGTATACGTTATCGAGACTTTGTTTGTTGGATCCCGATCTTTGAGTGAAAATAAGAAGTTTTCAAAAGTGGATGAGTTGATTTAAATTAAGTTGAAAATTTATAAATAAAGAGAGAAAGTGTGAGAAGATGAAAAAAATTGTGAAAAGTTTGACTTTTGG
>JANTNU010000007.1:10833105-10849418 GCA_024752395.1 Erythroxylum havanense | reverse complement strand
TTTTTTTTTTCTCTGTTGTAATTGTTTTTCCCATTTTTAATCCTCCATTATATGACACCTTTTCCTTTTTACGTTTACTCTTTCCTGCGGCTTATTGTTTTAAAATTGATGGTCATGAAGCTTGGATAAAATTGTACAATCATCTTTGAGTATTTGTTATGTATAAATGTTACTAGTCTTATTCCTGGGGCCTGCTTACAACTTTTAATTGCTTTGTTGTTGAATCTTTCATTGTATCTGTTATACCCATTTTCACAACCTAGAGTTAGGGAATTGTTAATTTATCTGGGGGAATAATTTCTTCATCTACAGGGTGATGCTTCTGATGTATAGATTCCTGCTATGGCAGTTTAATCCACACAGCATCTAGATGTTGATAATCGCCCATTTCTGGCTTTTGATGCAAAAGACATTTCCCCTTGTATATTATCGCTGTTGGAAAATGGAATGCATTTGATTAAAATTCTTGAAACTCGAAAGGATTTGTGATTTTGCTTATCTATACTAGCTAATCAATGCATGCTGGTTTCATTGATGCCAAGCATTGGAGATGAAACTCTCCATTTAGTGTGAGATGTTTGAAATACTATTTCAACTTAAATAACAGAGAGGAAAGCTTAGGAGATTTTGGGAAGCTTTTTTTAAAGCCGGTTTCTGTTCTTTATATACTTCTAAAATAAGGAACAGATTGTAAAAGGAGTACAACAAGTCTAGACCTAGTTGTTCTCGATTTGTGATCTATGATGGATTGTAGTAATGACTGGCAAGGTTGGGTAGTGGTTGGGTGGCAGTAGTGTTGGTAAGGATGGTGAGTACTGGTTCTGTTGAGATGATAATCATGGGTAAGTCCCGGATAAGGATGAGTGGAGCAAATTTCTTTTTAGAACAATTCTCCATCTAATAAACTTTTTTTAGAAGAACATAGTTTGGAAAAAGTTAAGTTTTGTGATTCTGGTAAAGGCACATGATGCTGTAGTGGCTATGTCCCCACATGAAATTAATTATTTTTGGTGTTACTGTAGATTAATAGATGCATTGGAAATGATGAAGCAAGGTGTAAGGCGTCTACTAATCCCCAAAGGCAATGTATGGAAAGGAATGAGCAAGCGGTTCTCGATCCTGTATAATGGTAAATGGCTTAAGAATGCTGAGGCATTCAACAACAGCAGCAATAGCCTTACTATCAACACCAGTCGCCCTTCCTCATCTTCCACAAGTTCACGGGACAAGTTCTGCTGTCTCTCTAGAGAAGATGTTATCCGGTTCCTCATTGGCTGTCTTGGCGCTCTAGCCCCTCTCCCACTTTCCTCCATCTCATTGCTTGGAGCTGTCAATCAAAACTTTAGCTTAATTGAAGCCTCGATACCAGCCATTGAAGCTACGCAAAAACTATCTCAAGACCCTTGTGCAATTGCTGTTGTGGAGATTGCACCATATGATAAACACAAGATCATAGGGGAAATATCGGCTACCAGATTATGGAAATGCGATTATTTAGCTGCAGCATGGGCCTTGGCCAATCTCTCGGCAGGCCAATTTGTGATGGGAGTTGAGGATAATCTGAGTGCAAGATCACTACCTGATTTTACGGTGAATTCGACTGCTGGTGACAACAATGCAAGTAATGGTACTGGATCGACAAGGACAAGGAAATTTAGCAGTCGGAGCATTGGATTCAATCCTGGGAGCTCAAGTTTTGGAATGGGAAGGAGCATGTATAGGGGCAGAAGTGCTCCTCTGACATGTAAAACCACAAGTTCCCTAGCTGCAGTCATGGCTCAGATGCTGTCTCACAGAGCGACTCACGTATGGGTTACTGAGGAGGATAGTGACGATGTTTTAGTAGGGGTTGTAGGTTATGCTGACATCTTAGTCGCTGTAACCAAACAACCTGCTACAAATAATCCCATGATGAATCGACCTTCTGAGGGATTTTCATCTGAAATTCGTAACTGACTGACTGATAAAATTATGTTGTTATAATGTTATTTCATTGTAAGTTTATGAGGTTTCCTTTTCATTTTCACACGATTTTATACCCTTTTAGAGGTGAGCTTCTGGCATTGAATGGAAGTTTCTTGGTTAAGTCAGTAGTATAATAGAATCATTGCAGCACAACAATTCTGGTGCGACCATGTTTCTAATTTGGTCGGCTCTCTCTTTTTAATCAGCTACTTTTTCTTACTTGTGAATTTAAAGGGAATATGTTCAGTGTCACCACAAAAACATTTTGACTTCCCATTTTCTGCTCTTTCCTATACCTATCTTGGCACAAAGATTGATAGCTAATAGCAACGTTATTGATTATCACAACCTATATGAGAGCTAAATTTTGGGGTTAATGACAAATTCTCTAGCACTTTCCAAGTAGGAGAATAGATGTTTAATTATAGCGGTATAATTAATTATAGGTTTATTAAAAGCTCTTATAAGAATGTTGTGTTAGGTTTAATAAAAATAAATCGAATTGATTTTTAAAATAAAGTTTTCAATCTTCAAATTTGGAACCTTAGAAAAATCAAATTTGAAATTATTCAATTTGTTTTAAATATGGGTAATTTTTGGATTGAGGTCATTTAAATTGAATTGAACCAGTTATTATCTCTAATTGCATATTATACTTCAGTGTTAATTCAGCGAACTCTTGCATATGTGCACTCAGGGCAAGAGAATGGAGGGCACACAATAGTTGCCCAAGGAGGAAGAGGAACAAACGAGAAAACAAAACAAGAGTCTCGAGTGATAAGACATTTTTCAGAAGTTACAAAGAAGAAGAAAGCCTCAGTTTTTTTGTAAGGCAAAAAGAGAATAACCGTAACACAAAACCAAAAGAAGATCAAGGGAATTGTAACGTTGAATGGTTACAAGATTAAATGTCCAAGTCTAGGTTCAATGAATCTAAAATGATAATCATATCAGTCCACAACTCGCGAGTCGCGCACAAGCTAGATCATCCTAATCAAACCGGGTGGGTGGCGCGCGCCTGTAAGTTGAGTGATCAATCCAACTCCAACACTCCACCAAAAGACCCAAACTAAGCAAATGAAATAGTTAGGAAAAACAACAACAATGTAAAGAAGTGTAAGTCCCCTTATTGAACCAATATGATAAGACAAGCAAATGTCAATGGAAGAAGAAGAAATAACCAATAAAGAGAAGGGCATAGAAGTTATAATTAGTCCAACATTCCCCCACTAATGGCAAGCTGAAATAGAAGAGATTCCTTGAGCAAAAGGAGGGTTTGATACTTAAATGTTAATATTTGTTGATTGAATTAACACATATGGTGAAGTTCAGTAACAATCAAGTTCAATTAGTGAATACAAATCTTGAACTAAGAGAATTTTTCTTGAGACCTCCACAATACATATCATACCTCAGTTTGTGCAAACTCCGCGATACAATATGTGCACTATTCTAGGCCATACGCTTACCTTAGGTCTCATGAGTGCTCTAGAAAAACAACCCAGGTCTTTCACAAAAGACGGACCACCTTTAAACTCAAGTAGGTGAATCCATCAAGTGCTTCTCATTAACACCACCCTAACGGGTTATGGATCCATGAAGAGCAAGTGCTCAACCTATAGATAGAGTTTGGTGAATCTATCAAGTCCGTTTCTTGAGGACCACCCTTATATGGGTTATAGATTCATTAAGAGCCTAAGCTCAACCTTTTTTTGGGTCAACAAAACATGTCAAAGGGATGAGTAATGACCCAAAATTTCACTCAATGAGTTTAAGCCCCATCCCCCTCGACGTTTCAAGAACTAGTCTCCTCGATAATCCTTTAGTTAAAGGATCAACAAGATTCCTTTCGGATCTTAGAATTCTAAAGAGATAGCACCATTCTTGAGTAGTTGCTTCACCACTCCATGTCTTATACGAATGTGTCGCCTTTTACCATTGTACACACTGTTCTTAGCAACTCCAATTATAGCCTAAGAGTCACAATGCAGTGGAACAGATGTAGATAGTCTACCCCATTTGGGCAGATTTGCTAATAGATTTTGGAGTCAATTTGCTTCTTGACTTGCCAACTTGAGAGTAATAAATTCATATTCCATGGTGGAATGTGCTATACAAGTCTATTTTGCAGACTTCCAGGAAATAACTCCTTCACCCAAAGTTAATATATAACCACTAGTTGAACTAACTTCGTCATTGTTAAGTACCCAATTAGCATCACAATATCCTCCAAGCACAATAAGAAACTTGCTAAAATGCAAACAATAGTTCACGGTGCCTTTCAAATACTTAAACAACCGATAAAGTGCATTCCAATGTTCATTACTAGGATTATGTGTATACTGACTTAAACGTGAAGCAGCATAGGCAATATCATGTCTATTATAGTTCATAAGAGACATTACACTACCAATAATCTTGGCATAATCACTTTGTGATACACTATCACCTTTGTTTTTCATGAGATGAACGTTATAATCATAAGGAGTTCTTACCAGTGTAACATCAAAATAATTGAATTTACGCAATACCTTTTTAATGTAATGAGACTGAGAAAAAGAAAAATCATTCACAATTTTTGAAATTTTAATTCCAAGAATCACATTGGCTTCTCCTAAATCTTTCACATCAAATTGAGAAAACAAAAATTTCTTAGTCTCATTAACCACATCAATAATAGCACCAAAAATCAACATGTCATCCATATAAAGACGTATAGATACACATTCTGATCCTGCCATTTTGGAATAAACACAAGAATCAGAAGCACTAGCAATAAAACCATTTTGAGTTAGGGTGCTATTGAATTTCTCATATCACTATTTTGGAGCTTATTTAAGACCATACAAGGACTTCATAAGTCTACAAACCTTGTTTTCTTGACCAGGTACCTCAAAACCTTTCAGTTGCTTCATATATATTTCCTCCTCTAAATCCCCATTCAAAAAGGATATTTTTACATCCATTTGATGCACAACTAAATTATGGAGGCGACTAGGGTTATTAGAGCACGAACAATGGTAACCTTAGTCACAAGTGAATAGGTATCGAAGCAGTCAATCCCTTTTTTCTGGTCAAAACCTCTCACCACAAACCTTGCCTTAAACCTTTCAATAGAGCCATCATGTCTACGTTTCCTTCTAAACACCTACTTACCACTAATAGGTCTATATCCATTAGGTAAGTTAGTAAGATCATATGTACAATTAGCCTTAAGGGATTCTAATTCACTGTTTATGGCTTGGCTTCCTTCCAAAAAGGAGTATCTATGGACGTTACTGCTTCTTTATAGGTAGTGTCATCATCTAGAAGAAATACAATGTCCTCAGTTATGACATCAAGGTTCTCAATCCCAACTAGGAAAGTCATCATAAAATATGGTCCAAAACTAGTTTCTGTTTTACGCCACTTACTCCTCCTAAGTTCAACATCTGGCTCATTATTAATAGAAGCAGTAGCATGAACAATATCACAATGAATAGAAATCTGATCACCATTTACAGAAATCTGATCACCATTTACAATTTCATAATTAAATGGAAAACTCACAGACTCATTTTTCTTGTAAGGAAAAACATGCTAAAAAAATTCAACATCTCTTGATTCAGAAATAGAATTATTACTCAAAGACATAAATGTATAAGCTATACTATTTTGAGCATAACCAACAAAAACAACATCAAAAGTTTTAAACCCAATATTAGGCCTCTTGAAGTCAGGTAAACAATCCTAAGCTAAACACCCCCACACTTTCAAAAATTTCAAATTAGGGGCAAATACTTTCCACAACTCATAAGGAGTTTTATCTAACTTTTTATGTGGTACTTTATTAAGAATATAGTGCAGAGTGTATAGCCTCTCCCCGTAAATTACTGGGCAAACTAGAACTTATCAATATAGCATTCATCATCTCTTTAAGGAATCTATTTTTTCTTTCCACTATACCATTTTGTTGAGGAGTGTTAGGTGCACTAAGCTCATGTATTACACCATTATGCTCACATAAATTTTAAAGAAAATTTATGCTATACTCCACACCTCTATCTGACCTTACTCTCTTGATTTTTCTGTCAAGTTGGTTTTTCCACCTCTGCTTTGAATTTCAAAAACATGTCCTCAACCTCATCCTTAGTTCTTAGAAGGTAAACTTTAATGTACCTCGAAAAGTCATTCACAAAAGTGACATAAACTTTTTACCTCCTTTAATCATGATATTCTTGAAATCTTACGAGTGAATAGGTTTTAAAAGTTTTGTCTTTCTACTTGTGACGTTTAAAAGGTTTCTTAGTATACTTGATCTTAGTACAAATGTGACACTTAGAGAATTCATTGTTTATTGCAATTATTAGTTCCATTTCTCTAAGTCTTTTACATATTCACATGTCCTAGTTTACCATGCCACAAATTAGCAGACTCAACAATATAAACAGAAGCAGAGGTATTACCATTCACTAATTTAGATTCAACGTTGAGTATGGAAAGACCCCTTGTGAGATATCTCTTCCTACAAACTCCCTGTTATGAGAAAGTACAACTTTATCATATTCAAACACAATTTTCAGTCCAGCCTTATTCAGTAACGAACTAGAAACTAAATTCCTACATAAACTAGGAACATAAAGAACATTATTTAAAGATAAAAATTTTCTAAAAGTCAGCTTGAGTAAAATCTTTCCTTTATCGAGAACTCCAATAGTACTAGAATTGTCTATGTAGAAAGATTCACCATTAGCAGCATCTTGGAAATCATGAAATAGGTCTTTATTAATGCACAAATGTCATGAGCCTCTCGTATCAAGCACCCAATCAACCTTGTTAGCCACCAGATTAGCCTCAACAACAACAACAACAGTGATATCGTCGTTTTCAACTAAGTTAGCTTGTGGAACTGGCTATTTCTGGAAAGGCTTTTGTGCACCTTAACGTTGAAAACATTGATAGGCTTTATGACCAAGTTTACCACACACAAAGCACACACATTTGGACTTCTAAATTTTGGAGTTTGGTTTGTTAAAATGTTGCTTTTTGCCATGATTAAGCTTTTTCTTGTTCTTCTCCTTAAAACTATCTTTACGCACATTAACAACAAATTTGACAAGGTTAGTGTTAGTGTTATTAATAAAAAAATTTATCAAGCTTATCATTGAGCCAATTGGCTTCTTCAGTTCTCTTATGGCTAATTAACTATTGAAGAGTCAAGTCTTTCTTCTTGTGCTTGAGTTGGTTGTGGTAGTCATTCTGGGAAGGGGGAAATTTCTCTAGTAGTATGTTGGCTTGAAGCGTTTTACGTATCTTCATATCTTCACTAAGTATGTTAGCAACATGTTCTTGTATTCATTCACTTGTTCACATTTCTTCCCAGCATCATTAACCCCATACTTCTTCTCAAGAGCATTCCATATTGATTTTGCAAACTTATTGGTGCAGTAAAAATCAAACAAAACATTAGACATATGGCTCAACATATGGCCACGAACTAGTTTATTGTCTTTCTCATGCTTTTTCAACTCTTTAGTTTTATCCATGGTTGGAATTGCAAAAGCAGCTGAAGAATCACCATTTGGAAGCGTGGGCAGAGTGATAGTGATAGCTGGTGGGTTGTTGAACAACAAATAATCAACCTCTAATTATTCAAAAAATATGAGAGCCTTTGAGACCAACGTTATTAATTGGTTTTGTCAAGTGGTTGGAGTGTGGATAAGTCAGGTAGGGATTTCGTCAGATTAAAAGATGCACTGTCAACCATCAATCTGGGCATAAACTTCTTTCAAATTCATGGAAAAATAAAAGACAGATCAATAAATCAATAGCTGGATCATAGTCAAGGTCAATGCCTTGAAAGCAATTTCGGTAGGCGTCGGTACAATCCAGATGTCGGTCGTTCCCTAAGTTGAACACAGAGAACCCTTGCACACGTGCACTCATGGGCAAAATAATGCAGGGGGCACAACAGTTGCTCAAGGAGGAAAAGGAACACACGAGAAAACAAAATGAGAGTCTGCAATATGGTTTTTAGAAGTTACAAACAATAAGAAAGCCTCGATTTTTTGTAATGAAAAAGGAGAATAACCATAGCACAAAATTAGAAGATCAAAGGCATTGTAACTTTGAACGATTACAAAATTAAAGGATCCAGGTCTAGGTTCAATGAATCTAAAATGATAATCATATCAGTTTACATCCCGTAGGTCGTCCCCAGCCCACGCGACGTGTGAGATGGGTGGTTTGTCCATCTTCAACACTCCATCAAAAGAACCAAATCAAACAACTAAAATACGTAGGAAAAACAACAATAATATAAAAAAATTGTAAGTCCCCTTATGCAACCAATATAGGACAAGCAAATGTCAATAGAAGAAGAAGAAATAACCAATAAAACGAAAGGTATAAAAGCTGTCATTTTTCCAACACATATTTCTTAGAAAGACAAAACTGACTCTCATATTAGTTAAAATAACTCCTGTAAAAATGTTGGCCAATTTAAATTTCATATGGTTCCACTAATTAAAATAATTCATTTTGAAATTTAACTAAAAATTCTATAAATTCTGCACTTTATGTAAATTTCTTCTTTCTCTTTTAATCATAATAAATACAATAACCTTAGTTAATATAAAGTCCCTTCCATCATAGCATAACATATGCAAACATAATCAAATTAACATAATAATAACTAATTCTAAAGGTTCCATCTGCTTTACATGTCTTGAGTAAGCATATTTTCAACTATTTTTGCTATCACAATCTCTCTTATCCAATTGAGATTGGCCTCAGCTAGATAACGCTTCTCAGTGTCTATTCTGTTGTAAAGTCTATTGTTCCTTTCTTTCCAAATGGAATAAATGGTGGTGATAAAAGCAGTTTTGAGAATCACTACATTCTGCTTCAATTTCTTTGCTTTAACTATGATCCAAGCCAAAGCTCCATTATAGTCATAAGTCTAGCAATACTCCCTTAACTTGTATGTCACTTAACTCTAAATTACTTTTGAATAGTTTCTTTGGAAAAACATATGCTCCCTATCCTCCTCAGTCTCCTTACATAATACACAGGTTGGATCATAATCTCCAAAACACCTGTGTTGTTTTAAATTTAATCACAAGCCAAGTAATTACAGAAGCCTTGGGGTTTCGTAAGTGCTTCCAAAGTAATTCATACCAAGCAATATCTGTCAAACTTGTTCTAAAGATTGTATGACAAGATTTGTTTGTGAATTCCTCCTTAGAGATTAGAAGTCATGTAATGCTTTCCTCTCTTTGTAAGTGTTGAATTTGGGGTAAGTATATAGCTTTAAAGGAAGAACCTATGAAATTAGAAGACCATTCTCCATGCTAAATTAGGGAGGAAACTTTGGAATTAATATTAATTCCATTAGTCAGATCCATTATCTCACTTCACGAAATAAGGGGATTGAAATTTGTCTAGTTATCAAACCAAAACCAAATGTTTTTCCCATTCCCCAATCGATATTTTATATAAAGACATAGTTGTCTCTTCAAGCTCGGTAGATGTTTGAAATTCCAAAAGAGGTCCTTATTTGCTTCCATCTTCTAGAAATTATGATTTTTAGATAGAATTCATCTATCCATTTTATCATATGAGCTCCTTTACCAATAAACAATCTCCATATCCTTTTAAGCAAAGGGCACTTTTAACCGTAAATTTTACACCAATAAAAAAGGTTTAACCCTAACATTCCAGAGAGAACAATTATAACCTTAACATTTAGAAAACGTTAAAATTGGACCCTACCATAGAGGAAATTTTAACCCCTATCTATTAAGTGCCAGTTATTAATAAGTTTTTATTTTTTGTAGGTTCTAGTGCCATGTCATTGTTGATGTGGCAAGATGAGACCCACTTTTTTTAAAATATTTTATTTATAAGTGTGGGACTACCTTTTTTTAATTAATCCTTAAACATGTCTTAAATAGACTAATTAAAGTTATTAATTATTCTCTTAAGTTTATAGATTAGTTAACCTAAACAAGATTTAACCTAATAATTAGATGAAGTAAAACATATATTAAGTAAATAATATTTAGTTAACTAATTTCTAATCATAAGGTAGTGATTCATGTACACGTTGTTGTTTCATATATATACAACAACATTTCATGTTTGACGGTAGTGTTCCATTCCTAAATTCTCCAATCATTCTCTTCGTTCTCCATCATTTTCAATTGACTAGCGTTGCACATATTGGTCACTAGTAGTAAACTTGATCAACAAAAGTAGCATTCGTGAAGCGTAGCCATCAGTAATTATCGAGAGAAGTCATCACTATCGAAGCATATTAAGTTTACTGAGGTTTGTTAGATTTTATTCTTGCTGTCTATTAGATATTCTCGTGTGTTTTCGATGCTTCCTTCATGTGGGCTACACATGCATTAATTATTTTTGTCTGTTTGTTCATTGCTGGTGTGTATTAGATATTGGATTTTTCATTATTTTATTGTTGGGTTGCCTCAGGTGTGGTCCTATAATTGTTTCTACTTTCTTGTTGTTTTGTGGTGCTTTGGTCCCATAATTAAAAATGTGTTTTGGTTGCTTTCTTATTATGGTCTGTTTTGGTCTACACATGCTCACATATTTGGCTACTTTCTTGTCTCTTGTGGTTTGTACTAGAAATGAACTTCATACATGTTTGAGACTATTTTATCATTTCTTTTATTAGAATGTAGTTTTTTTTTTTGCAAAGTTCTTTCTTGTATTGGTTTCTTAGTAGATCAACAGATTTCTTTTGGACATTGTGCAACCTTTTGGATTTCTTCGCATCTTTATAGCCTAGATTGAGCAATGCATTTCTAAAGCCTCTTATGGATTACTTTCCGCATTGATTTATTAACTAGAAAGTTAGCTTTGCAAGCTTTTAGATTTATTGGCATCTTTATATCCTAGATTGAGCAATGCATTTCTACAGCCTCTCATAGATTACTTTGTGTGTTGATTTATTAACTAGAATGTTAGCTAAGAGAATTAACAAATGTATGGGATTTTAATTTTCATAATAAATCAAGGAAGGTAGAACTATATCAGTTCTCTTTTGTTAATGGCCTATTGATGTTTTCTAATACAACCTCAATATAGTGTTTGGCAAGATCTTAGCCTCCCTTTTTATTAATAAAAATAAGAGTCATATACATGTCTCCATTGATTCCTAGGGACTACCTCACATCATTAGCTACATTTTAAATATCTAGAGATCCCAATCTCACATAAAAGAATCTCCAATGGAGAATGTTAGCCCTTGTTTGAATCAATTTAAAAGAGAATTGCAAATTTCTATTCTCCTTTCACTTTTTCTCAACTTGCTCATTTGACTTTTTCACTTTGTATTGTATGATCAATTCTTTTTTTTTTGGCATACACATTTTTCTTACTTTATTTGTTATATGTTCATATCTTTTTAAAATTTTGAATAAGCATTTAATTAACTATAGTAAATTTACCTCAACATTTCAATGAGTTCATCATAAATAAATTACAAAACTAAATACAAAACAAATTACGAAGGCATATGAAATTTAACAGTTGGTATTACAAATTTGATCTAGTTTTCATTCTTATGGATAGAGTATATAGATCAAATTTAGCTATTATAGGGGCTCAGATCCAATTGATGGTGTCTTCAACTAAGTTATATTTGTTAACTTCCTCATTCCTATAGATCCTCATTTTCTTTCCTTCTAAATAGAATAAATAGCAGTTGTGAAGGCATTTTTGTACATTAGGGCATCATGCAACCTCTGATTAGTAGTACGGATGATACAATATAGAGATGATGTCCAATCATAATCGAGTTAGGTGTCAGATAACAAATGTTAAACTCTGTTTCAAACCATTTTGGAATATTTGCATTGAAAGAATAAGAGTTCTCTATCTTCTTTAGTCTCTTTATAAAGAATGCATATTGGGTTATATGTTCCAAACCATCTGTTTTTAGTACGATTTTTTACAACCAGCAAAGTGAAAAAAGAGAGTATTTATTGAGGGAATGTTTCTAAAGGAGATTGAACCAAAGAACATTCCCATTATCTTCTTACAAAGTCTTAAAACAAGACTTGCTAGTAAAAATACCTAAGGCATCTAGGACCCAAGTTACTGAATCATGCCTATGGTTGTAATTAATTTGGGGGAGATAACCCACTAGTAGATACCTCCAAAATTTCCTTCCCATTGCACTTGATTCATCAAACAAGAAGCTTCTAGATGACAGGAAGCTTATTCATAAGTCTGGATAATTCATTCCTTTGTATTAAAGGACTATGATCTATCCAATTATCAAACCACACCTGAATTTCTCTCCATTAACTAACTCATGCTTATTAAAGGAAAAACCATCTACCTCAATTTCAACATTTGCAAGAAGAACCAAGAGTACTTCTTCAGGTAGATAGTTGCCAAAAGCTTTCTATTTAAGATATGTTTCATGTAGCCATTTTACCCAAATAGCATATTTATCATCAAATAGTTTCCAATTTTTTAACACAAAAACACTTTTTGCATGAGAGAAATAGGGATAATCCCTAATACCCTTTGCTTTTTAGGGATAATCCCCTCACCCCATTTGACTTCAGCTTTTTTATAATTCTTAGAATTCCCAATCCATAAGAAAGTTTTCATTATGCCATCAATCTCCTTAATTACTTTCTTAGGTAGAATGATATAGGATATCCAATAAACATAAAGGTTTCCAAGAATAAAAATTATTAGAGTAACCCGTGCAGCAAGTGACAAGAATCTATTTTTCTAGGCATTAATTCGAGCTTTGATCCTTTCTATGAGTGAAATATAGTTTGAATACTTTGGCTTTGTATACAAAATATGAACTCCCAGATATCTGAGAGGCAGGGCATAAAGCTTATATTTAGTAATCCAAGAGAATTCCACATAGTTCCTCACATCTTTAGCATAGTATAAACTACTTTTATTTACATTCACCACTAGACCTAACAATTTGGAAAACTACAAAAAATTCCCTTTAGCATTTACACTGATTGTGTGTTTTTTAACCTAAAAGAAGGATCAACTCATTAGGAAACATCAAGCATTACGTTTATTATAGTAGTGAAAGCTGCCATTGGGACTAATAACCTTATTGATGAGTCGAGAATGGCCTTCCATAACAAGTGTAAATAGATAAGGGGAGAGAGGGTCCCCTTATCTGATGCCTCTAGCGTAAGATAATGGCTTGGTAGGTATCCCATTAATAAGAATATTGATTGAA
Organism: Erythroxylum havanense; assembly: GCA_024752395.1. Taxonomy (NCBI): domain Eukaryota; kingdom Viridiplantae; phylum Streptophyta; class Magnoliopsida; order Malpighiales; family Erythroxylaceae; genus Erythroxylum; species Erythroxylum havanense. Next base: position 10,836,223 of record JANTNU010000007.1, on the reverse strand, counting down.
GCAGTTTATAAGCACATCAAAATCCAGTTAATGATTTTTTTATGGGAAGTCTAGGGCTTCCAAGCAAATTTGTATGAAATTCCAATTAACAGTATCAAAATTGTTAAAGAAATCTATCTTCCAATAACAACTTTTAATATTCCTCCCAGAATTATAATGTTTCAAGATCTTTTGCATAAGCAGCATGTTATCCCCTATAGATCTACCTTGTATAAATGCATTTTGAGTTGGATTTATCACTGAAGATAAACAGTCTTCAATCTATTAGAAAGGAGTTTTGCAACTACCTTGTAGATCGTGTTGCAACAAAAGATAGGTCTGTAGTTCGCCACTGTATCAAGATTTATCTTTTTGAGAAGCAGACAAATGTATACGTGATTTATCTCCTTCAGTATTTGACAAGAGGATAAACACTCCAAGACTATTTCCATAAACAGATTGTTTGTAATCACCCAATTCTTTAGGAAAAACCTTGTAGTGAACCCATCAGGCCTTGGAGATTTAGAGTGATGTAAGTTAAATAAGATCTCCTTAACTTCCAAGCTCATGAATGGAGTAAAGATTGATTCATTAAGTTCCTGCAAAAGGTGACTATTAAAGAGATCACGATTATATTGAGTATCATAAGAACTTGCTTCAGTGCCCATAAGCTGTAGAAAGAATTCCCTTATGAGCCTAAATAAAGATTCTTGGTAAGAGAATTACCCGAGGGGTCTTTAAGTTCAACAATTATATTTCTATCCTCCTTGCAATAAGAGATGCATTGAAGAATTTGGTATTTGATTCAACATCTCTTAGCCAATTTATACGAGCTTTCTACTTTAAGATTGAATTATGCAAAGTCAGAACCTTTTAATGATCCTTTAATTTAGCACATTCTGTCTACTTTAGAAGATTATTATGTGGAGATAGATAGCAAGCCTTTTGAGCCTCAGTAAGAAACTAATTAGTGACCTTAATCTGCCTCTGATTAGCTTTCAAGAAAGTTTTAAGAGATTGTTTAACCCTTATCAGCTTTTGCATAAGTTAGAACGATTTAAAACCATCTACATTATAGTTGCAACAAGATTTCATCAAGTCCATAAACCCTTCCAATAATAAGAGGCCATTAAAGAATCTAAAAGGAGCCCTAGGCTATTATAAAATTTGTGTATTGTGAATGTTGATAGAGGAATGATCTAAGAAAGAGTTTACCCTAAATTCAGCATAGGAGTGAGGGTACTGAGCCAACCAACTTTGGTTTATTAAGCTCTATCAAGCTTTTTCTGAATTAGCAACTGTCTTTGTTGTTTGTTAGACCAAGTAAATAGTATCCCTTTGAATCTCAGATCAATGACTTTAGCTTTGCAAAAGAAGTATGCTAACTCACATCTTGTAGTAGTGTGAAATCCCCTTCCACCTTCTACTCCATTGTCAGTGAGTATGCAATTATAATCTCCAATTAAAAGCCAAGGATTAGTAATGGTAGTTGCCAAAGACTGCAAAAAAATGGCATAAAGAGGCTATTTGGAATTGGAAATTGGAAGCATAAATTAATGAGAGGTCAACGGCCTTATATGCCCCTTTCAACTTGCAATTCAAATAGATAAGATGCTCATTTTCTGCCACTACTTGGACTATGATTTTATTGGAATTATAGAAGCATAGGATTCGACCATTATAATGTGAGGAATGATTTGAAATAGCATGTCAATTTTGATCCCAAAAGCCTCGAAATCAAGTCCATATATGTAGGTTTCATTTTGGTTTCAAGAAGCCCTACTATAGGAAGCTTTTTGTCCAGCACATCTCCTTAACCATCTTTTTTTAAGAGGGTTACTTAACCTCCAACTTAGAATCATTTAGGGAATATTCCCCTTTGAGTATATTCTTAACCCTTCTCCTTAAGGATCTCCTTTTCGAGCTAGCTAATTGGGCCACTAATTTCGCAATTGGTTTAGCCTCTACTAGAATTATAGTGCTCATTTTTATTTGTTGCTCGGTAATTATTCCCCCCTCTTTAGCTTGTTGGGTAATCTAAGCATTTGGAGGAATTTGCTTATTGTTGTCTACTATTTTCTCACAGTTAGAGTAGTCCCCTTGTTCAGAAATTGGAGCTTCTTGCACTCCTAGGACATCCCGCCTTGAGATCTTCTATCCCCAAATACTCTGACCCCCTGTCCCTTTTGCATCCAAGTCATCCATCCACAATGGATGGATATGGATGTATGGCTTGGATACAAAAGGGACAGGAGGGCCAGAGTATTTGAGGACAGAGAAATAGGTCCTGGACATCCCATATATGTCCCTAGATAGGTTGTTCAGTCGAGGATTTAAACTTTCTTGCAATTGCAGTCTACGTTGAATCTTTCCCATGCATCAAGTTGTTAGAAGTTGCCTGGATATGGAAATTATCCTCCAATTCAGAACTGACACTCTGTTCTAAATGATTCACTGATGGTTCAGTAGTCAGAGAGGCCAGATTATGTGGAATTACTGCATAGCTATCGGTTTCCTACTATGTTAGATTTTCCTTCACTGATACATCAGAATTCTCATTAGTTGTCCGCTCGTCAGTGACATGTTCATGTTGTTGATAAAGTGAAATATATTATTACAATAACATGGTTATGTTGAATGATGTTTGAAGTTTTTTATTCTTTTTTTTGGTCTAGAATCGTGTTGGGTGTATTTAATTATGAACAAATAGATAACAGAAATATGTCTAATAAATTCTCTATTGTATTTTGATTAAAACATTTTCTTAAAAGAGGGAATAGGTATTGTCTTTTTTTTTCCTTCCTTTTTTTCCCATTCCATTATCATCTCTGACATATAAATTGCCACTTTTACAATTGAGTGCAATAGTTTGAATCAGCATGTTGTTTCTAATAGTTCACAGCATTAAATGAAGTAATGAAATATATATGACAGCACTTTCATGATATTTTGAGTCAAAAGGGTCAAAAATTGCATGGAATCATTGCATTGCTTTTTTATTTTATGATAATCAACATGCTATTTTTGATCATTATTGCATTGCTTTTTTATTTTAACTTGCGTGTATGCTTAAATTTATAGGTTTTGATGGCTCAATATGGAAGTATAAGGCTTTTTGATTGTGGAAATTTCATGTTAA
>JANTNU010000007.1:10813912-10824234 GCA_024752395.1 Erythroxylum havanense | reverse complement strand
GTAAGATTCATATAGCATACATCTAGGAGACAAAGTAGACGGCGGCTAAAGCGAAAGAGATAAATGGATTTACAATTTAATATTTAGAGTGTTCGAGGCAACGAAATGTATAAATATCTTGGTTTTTAAGGAATCCATACACCATATTGTGGAGGTAAAAAGGAGGACTAAAGATAGGTTTTTTTTTTCTTAAAGATTATGGTGAAAGATGTTGTTTTCAATGTGGTGTGTGCTTATGCACCTCAAGTAGGATTGGAAAAACAACTTAAGTGTCAATTTTGGGAAGAGCTAGTTGAGGTAATTAAACAAATTTCCCTTAACGAGAAAGTTATTATAGGAGGAGACTTTAATGGCCGTATAGGGGTGACTTAGATGAGTGTTCTTATTCTCATGGTACAGAGATAATAATGATAGTGGGACTGCTTTATTGGTATATAAGGCCCCAAAGTACACCCTAGTTGAAATAATACATGTTTATGAAAGTATATATGTGATAGGAGTTAGAATTGTGCTATGAATAGAATATGAAAGACATATGACTTGAATTTTTAGTCAAGTGGATCATAGTTAGTGAATTGAAATTAATTGATTCCATTAGAGAATTTAGGTATTTAAAAATGTATGTTTAGTCTAGGAAAAAATTGTCAAGTAGCAAGTTAAGTTGGTACATGAAAATTATAACGATTAACCTACGAATTAGTGACATTTAGCGTGATTAAAGCATTGACAAATGACATGGTTGATATATTGACAAATGGAAGCACTAAGTTGTGACATATGGCCTAATGTATCATTGACACATGGCAGCTCCTGCATGGGACACATGAAGCTTATGCATGAAGACTTATGTTGCTCCAATTCAACGACACCTAGCTTTGAATGTGGCAAATTCTGTTGAAGCAACTTTGATCTCTTCTCTCCATCGAAATTCTCCTACTCCCCCTCTCAACTTTTGGAACTTTGCTAAATCTTGGATCATCATCTTTGTAAGTTATTTCATCAGGAAATAGGTCTTGTAACTCTATGTATTATTATTTAGTTGGTGTTGAAAGTTACACCTTAATCATAGGTATATGTGGATTGCTTGGAAGCTTAGTTTAGCTTGATCTTGGAGTTGTTCTTTGAAGTTTAAAAAGGTAAGAGAATACTAAACTTGGTATGAAGTTAGAACATGTATTGTTTGATGTTTGAAGTGGATAAAATGTGTAATGAATTAATGAAGAATTGAGGTTAGAAACTTGATACATGCTGGATACTTGTTAGAAGGAGTGGGTCTCCTGAATAGGCATCGGTATTATAGACATATCTTGACTTGCAGACATCAAAATGGGATGTTTTTAAATTTAGATTAAACTAGATACATATATCTACAACTTTCATAAAGCAATTAATTTTGATTTCTTTCACTAAGAGTGTTGAAATTTAGCTTGAAGGTAAGTTCTGGTTGTTGTCCACGGTTGAGAACAATATGTAGTATTTTGGGTATAACTCTCGGAATAATGAATTAAATTGCATTAACTTTATTTTGATTAAAACTTATACATAGAGGAACATTTTTCTTATTAACTTAGTGTTTAACTTTTGTGATTCCTCATTCTTAAATTGTGATGTCCAAATTGATGTGTCTTTGACTTTACGCCCGAACTCTCTCTTTTTTTCCCTCTAATCCTTAGACTAAAAGAATTAGACGAATCCTACACCTCCTCCACAACGGTGCTGAGAACTTGTTGGTTGATTTGCAAGCTTTACAATTTATAGCCTTTAAATACCATAAGTGCATGGGTCGTGATTTGTAGTAAGTGAAGGTTCGATCCTATGAAATGTTGTGAACTAATCTAATTCTAAAGTATCTAAGGCTAGAAAATTAATAAAATGAAAATAAAATGGGACAGGAAAGCAAACATGGATAATTGTGAAGATATTAATTTGCAAAATTAACTCAACGAAATCAAATATTGAGCACCAACAATTCAACAATGGGAAATCACATAAGAGAATTTACTAAATTATAAGAGAGGGATTTATCCTATCATCAATGCTAACCTAATCACTTTTGTGTTATTGGGATGTCAGTTATAGACTATCATAAGGCGGATTACTTTCTATTTAGTTATAATCACTAAGCCCTAATTAATAAATCCTAATCAAGTCGAGTCACTAAAATTATTATCTCTCGATTAACTATTGATCTACAACCTAATAAGTTCTTAAGCTCTCTAATAAACTATCAGGTCTCACATGGGATCTCTCTTCGTACAATAACCGATAAGATTGATTATATGGTCTACTATATAGCCTAACTCTCATTAACCTACCCCAATCATTTTACATTCGACTCACCCTCTTGGTTTGTTACCGAAGCATGAAGATACAACAATTAATCACAACACCCAATCAAAATAACAAAAAAAATAACTAGATTAACATTAACTTAAGGTAAAATCACATAAGAAAGTTAGAACTTCTTAATCAAACTCAAATACATAAACATATTTGTATTCATCTTAGCATTCAAGAAAATGAAAACAAAGATAAAAGAAATACACGTGGAATGGGGTTTGGGACACCTCACGAAAGCAACAGCTGTGAAGACTTGCTTCTTTCTCCTCTCATCCTTTTTCTCTCTTTTCTTCTTCTCTCCACTTGAAATTTTTTTCCAAAGTTACAGATTAGAGCTCCCTTAGGGTTTCTTTATTAACATTTTTATAGGTTTTTCTAATTTGGGCAACCCTAAGGCTTTTTTCGAGTCTGAAAGATCCAAAAGATTCAAAAAGTCACTCTAAAAATCAAGTAAGGAAGGTTGTCCATAGTGTCCTATTGAATGAGCCTTCTATCACGATCGTGGCAGAATTGTCATGATTGTGGCTCATCCCTGATGCTTCTGTCACAATTGTAGCTTATAGGCCATGATCGTGGGCCTGGTTACTCCTTTGGGTTTTCTCCAACTCTCTTTCGTTCTTTTATATTTGCCCTAAAACACTAGCAAATGCATCAAAGTATCTCAAAAATATAAAATTGAATCTCAAAAGTATTCTCTAACCCACAAAACACTCAAAACACAAATATCTAACTAAATAACTGAAGCCTAACCTAAACATGCATTAATAATTCATATTGATAAATAATTGAAAAAAATCTTAATTGTGAGTTAATTATCATTAGGCCAATTGACTAGTAAGGAGTAGTCTTATGAATCGAGAAGTTACAATTCTATTATTTTCTATTTCAATTGAGATTACTTGATTAGATCTTGAAAAAAAGTCATCAGAACCTTAGGATATCTAAAATCAAGCATAATTAAATTATTAGAATAAAGGAAAAACAAGACAAGAATAGAATAATCCCTAATTTTTCATTATTGATTAAGTTCATTCTTATTGCTAGCTTCAATTATTCAATAGTTTAGTTTTATTATTTATTTCTATTCCAACTAATTTATTTAAATTCAATTCATTCAACTTTTTATTACCTTAGACAAGTATATTAAGGTTCTTAGGTAACTAATCAATCCTCGTGAGAGCGATACCTTTTATATTATAAAACACGACTTGTATATTTGCAATATTGAAAGTTTTTATATAAGATTGTCTGCATTAAACAGGAAAAAATGGCTAGTAAAAGGAGACTAGATAAAACCAAAACCCATAGAAACATGCTTAAGTTTGGTTTCTTTCTCATTTAGGAAACTAGTAGAGGGCCTTAGACAGAAGAAGTATGCCCAAGTTAGTTAAAACTGAAATTTTTTTTGTTACAAAGGAAATAAGACCCAAAGTACACACTAACTAACGGAAGGGGATCCTCTGTCTCCCTTATTCTGACCCTATTCTGGCCCCCTTTCATCTGAGTCATCCACTCAAGTGGGTCCTACCTGAGTGGATGGCTCAGATAGGAGAGAGCCAGAAGATCTGGCCCCCAACTAACGTAGAGATCTGCTGTACAAAACTTCGTGATATACCTAATAGCCGTACCCTTTATGAACATATTAATCTAATAAAATATTCTATTGATGTCAGTAAACTTTAACTTAATTAATTAATTCTTTTTTATTTAATATCTTTATACGTCTATAGGATCAACTTTAAGTTTTTCAATTGCAATTAGAAATAGGAGAGTAGATAAACACCCAATAAAGAAATGATTCTTAGCTATGGCAATTTTGAGCCGAATAGCTTCGATTGTCATACGGTAATCTTTGCTAATAATAACAGTTCAAACCTTTTTTACCATGTTTATCGATGAAGAAGCTATGAAGAGGATTTGAAACTGTCACGTGGACACTGTCTAGCAGAGGACTAAACGGAAGTCTTCTGCCACTCTTTCTTTATCGCTTAATCTACATGAAGAATCTTAAGAAACATCAACGGATGAGGGGAAATCATCATTTATCTCATTTTCCATATAAAGGCAAATGCAAAAGATCAGAACTTTATATACTTATTGTAGAAACGGCTAAAGCTCTCTTACAACAAACACTATAGTAATAAAAACACTAAAACCCTTTGCCACAAGTGTATAATACAGCCCACCTTTAACTTCTACTACATGTACATTTTCAATTCCCAACCTCAACTCACTTATCCAAGGAGTTCAACATATTCAATCTTCTAGCCACTAAACTCCCCCCTTTTTAGGCCTAATTTCTATACCTTGAACAATAAGTCCCCTTTTCCAGTTAAAACTATCAGTTTCGAATACACTCATTCCAATTTCCCCTTCTTCACCTTCCTTGTTATAGAATTCACCCAATTCAATCTCAAACCACCCATCTTTCCTCTCTCTTCTGTAAGGGCCATTCAAATAAACAGATCGGGTGGGACTTTCAGCTCCAGCAAGTCCCATTGAAACCTCTAAAGGTCGATTGTCAAATCCATAGGTTTCAGTAGTTAATTTAAACACCAGATAGGCTGAATAAAACGTTGCTGGGGATAGCAAAGAGGCACTAATTTTGCCACCAATTTCCAGCCAACATACTGAAATAAGTTCAGCCACTTCTCCAAATCTGTTTGAAGAATAACAATAGAATATTTCAACAATATATTGTACAAGTTACTGAAAAAGGTGAACAATTGGACCTTCAATGTAGTCAATATTAGAGGAAGATAGATATACCTGCATTCCGCTTCAGAAGTCCATTGCCAATACTCAGGAATATCACCCCAAAAAATCACTAGGTTCCTTGCACAGAGCATGTAACATTTCTTCCCAGTTGATTTGTCCAACGAAAAGCTCTTCAAATTCAAATGACATGGAGAAAATGGATGAGTCATTACTGGGCATACACATCTAACATAGGACGCGAAATAAATACAGATAAAGGTCCAACAATGAGACAGAAAAAAATATATCAGTAAGAGAGGAGATAATTTACCAACTTAGCGTCGTCGATGAGAATAGGGTTGTCACAGAGGCTGAAATAGAGGTCCTTCAAAGAAGAGAAGCGTGTGAGCATAGAGGGATCAGTGGATCTAGCAATTATTGATCCATAATCCGGCGGTAGATATTTCTGCCAAACAGCATCGGATTTCGCCGCCGACCTGAACAGAGATGATATAACCGACAATCGGCAAGTATCCGGAGGACCCGTCAACGAGAGAACGTTCTCTATGCAATCTTCTGGCAGCGCCGGCAAATCCAACCCTCGGCTTCCCATTGGCAAGAGTCTGAATCTGTTGCTGTTAAGTAATGGATTGTATCAAAGAAATAATTGTTGGGTTTTCTATAAATAATTCCTCACGTGCTGGATTGAAAGCAGCACGTGAGGAATTATTTATTGATTTTAAATAAATTTGGGCTTGAGGTCATCTGACTTTCGGTGACAAGTTAACGTCACTGATTGGGTTCCGGCCTGTGATTGGTCATCTGCTGAATATAACTCCATAAACTACTGACTTTGGTCTTGCATATTATGGTTAAGCTTTTTATTTTCTTTTTTACAAGCTGTTTAGAAATTTTTGAATCTAATTTATTAACGAATTTGATTTAATTATATTAATGAGATTAAATTAAATTAAATTTACATTGTTTGAAACAAACTCAATAATATCATAAATGAATTCAATTACACTGTTTAGAATGAGAGTGAATATAGTGAGGAAGGAGAATGAATATTATTATTATAATTATGATGATTGGTTAAGAGGAAGGAATGATTACTATTACCATTAACAGTAGTTGATTTGTAAAAATTATTGAAAAATACAAATTTATTATATTTTAATTAATTAATTAATCATATTTTAATTACTTATATTGTAATTAATCAATTACAATATATTGATTAATTAAAATATTGTAATTAATTTTAATTAATTAATTATATTTTAATTAATTAATTATATTGTAATTAATTAATTACAATATTTTAAATAATGAATGAATTATATTTTAATTAACTATACTGTAGTTAATTAATTATTAATAACTTAATTAATAGTCTTTGGAATCCAATCAAGTGAAGTACAAGAGAGTGAGAAATGAAGTAGTTCAAAGAATAAAAGAGTAAAAGAGCAAGACATTACCTTTGAATGGCACAGAGTGATTCTTAATAAGAACTATAGGGCAAAGAATTATATTCAGTAAAAATCCACAATAAATATATAAACTTTGATGAATGTCTGGTTATAAACTCATAGTAAATAACATTTTTTTATTCAAAGGTATATTTCTCAAGCTTCAATGTAATTAAATTCCTGAAGGAGTGAATTTAATTTATAAAGGAGATGAGTTTCAATTACATGCATGAATTGAACCCATCTATTTTTTTGCATTTCCAAACATGTGAATTTAATTCAATTGTAGCAGAAGAAGGCATTCAATTGTGTAGGAAATAAGTAGTGAGGACAAAATTGACCTAAAAAACTTTTTGAACCTGTATATGGAACATTAGTGCCTAGGAAACTTCTAATAAATGATGGTTCTTTCACTCTGTTACACCATTTTGTTGAGGGGTAATAATATAAGATGACTGATGATAATACCATATTGAGAGAGCCAAGATTGAAAAGTAAGGGAAACATATTCTTATCTTTATCACTTCTCAAAATATAGATGGATTTGTTAAATTGAGTCTTAGTTTCAACATGAAAGGCACAAAATATAGTAACCAAATTTGATTGAGCTTTCATAGGATAAAGTCACGTAACTTGAGAATAATCATCAATAAATTTCATAAAATAACAAAAACTAGATTTGGATGGAATAGGACAAGGACCACATACATCAGTATGCACTAAGTAAAAATAAGACTCAACTCGTTTATTTAGTTTAGGAGAATAAGATACTCAATGATGTTTAGCAAATTGACAAGCTTTACAATCTAAGGTAGATTCTCATTTAAGACTAGGATATAACTTTCGTAAAACTATGAGATTCGAATGAACAAAATGACAATGAAGTTACAAAAGGGAAGATAAGCTTATATAAGCAATCGATCGAGGTACAGGTTCAGAAGTTGAATCAAGAGCATACGGACCGTTCACCAGATGCCATTTACTAATAATCTGCTTCGTCCTAAGATCCTAATTAGGATAGAAAACAATACAACAATTGAGACTTTGGTGAGTTGGCTAACAGATAATAAATTAAAAAGGAATTGTGATAAACATAAAACAAATGACAATGGGAGAGATTTTGATGAGTTTGTTGTCCCACACCCAATTATAGAAGCAATAAATCCATTTGCTAAAGTAACACAAAGTAAATTAGTAGTAGACTTGAACGAAGAGAGGATACCAGTGTTGTAGGCCATATGATCAGTAGTAGCTGAGTCAATGACCCAACTACGAGATAAGGTGAAGAGACAGGTAGTAGGATTACTTCTATTAGCTAAAGTTGATGTTGCAAAGTTTGGCTGTTGCAAATCGTAAGCAGTCAAAATTTATTGATAGGCATTGGTTAAATGAGTATCCTTATCCACTGAAATTGTCATAGAAGGCAAGAATGACTGAGGAAGCGGTAGGATGCCATCCTGAGTAGCCATATTTGCAAATTTTCTACTATCATTCTGACCCGAGTATTTGGGAGGCTTACCATGCAATTTACAACAATTCTTCTTGATATGTCCCTCAGCTCCATAGTAATTACAGGTGTGATGGGTGCTACTGTTTCTACCAATAGAAATACTATTATTTCCACCTTTACCACTGTGATTAGTATTTGAAATGTTACCCACCAATTCCATTGAGTCATTAGACACCATATCAGAGGTCACATCACCATCTTTACAAACTCGAAGCAATTGTGTGCATGCCATGTCATATTTAGAACCCAACCATGCTAAAGAACAATGTACAATAATCTACTCTCTTGTTTTTTCTTTTGCTTTATGTTGGCAACAATTGGAAACATAACTCACTTTTCTTTAAAGGCTTGTTTCACTTCAATATAGTACTAAAACATAGAGCAACCTTTTTGTTATGCTCGATAAATCTTTAACAATTATTAATGAACACAAGACAAATCTTGTTTGCAAGCATACAAAAATTTCAGATATTCTTATATTTCTTTGACATTATCACAATGATTCACAACATCATCAATAGTTGGGTCTAGAGTACTTTGGATGTGATTAAACAATTTATAATCCTCCATTAATCATTTCTTCGAGCAACAACATCAATCTTAGGAGGTGGATTACTAGTTAGAAGATCTTCCAAATCTACACTAGTCACAAATCTACAAAGCCCTTTTCCATTATGCATAATTTTTCCTTCCAATTAATTTTCTATTAGTAATTTTGGATGAACCAAATGTAAGTTCAGTAACAGTCTTCTTATCCCCGCCCATATCACTACTCTCAGCCACTTTAAATTAGTCCTAAGAGACAATATCAAACAAATAAAGAAAGACAGGAACAATAGAAACAAAAACCCTCACACTTGGAAGAAACAAATGGGAATTAAGGATTGTCGACCACACCAAAACAAATTAGGATTCCTTAGAAGAAACTGACCAGATATTCAGACAAGGACCTAGAAATTCGACTAGGCTCTAATGCCATGAAAAAAATGATTTTTTGTGTATTCTATTAGAATGACAAATGTATTTATATAAAAATAAAAAGGCTAAACTAGGAAAGTAATGCTTATCATCATGATAAAATCTCTATGACTATTTAATTTACATTAGTTGTATAATCCCTATAATTACGTCAATAGTTTGTAATAGCTATAACAGTTGTTATATTCTATAACAATTTCTATCTACTAATTTATTACATGAAAAGAGGAGGGGAAGACTGTTGGATCCCGAATTTTTTTTATGATGTCATTAAGCATGAATTGTGTTAATTATGTGTTTATGCCTTAGTTTGATTAATTTGGGAGTATTAATGGATAATTGAGGTTTTGTTGCGTTTAATGTGGTTTAAATGAGATTAAAAGGGTAAATTAATATGAGGGCATTTTGGGAAGATTGCTTGAGTTGGAGTGGTTTAAGCTTTGCTAAGAGGGGTAAGTTGGTCTTTGTATTCCCTTTAGATTTAAGAAGAAATTAGAATTAGAAGGAAAGGAGAAGAAGAGGAAAGGAGAAAAGAAAAGAAGGAGAAGCCGTAGGTGAGGAAGAAGGAGGAGAAAAGTGGGATATTCGATCTGGGTGGTTTCTGACGGATTCGAAATGTTTTCCGGGTAAGTTTCTCTTTGTTTCATCTAGTTTTAGTTGGATTAAACCCTAGGATAGATTGCTTGAGTGAGAATCGGTGGTTTAAGTATTTTAGGGCAAAAATGGTTAGAATCTTTGGGTTGTTGATTTTGTGCATGTTTTTAAGTTGTTAATGGGTTAGAAATAAACTATAAGACTTGAATCAAGGTTTAGATGTGTTGAATGTGCTAAAGGGATGGATTGAGGTTGAAAAATTTCGAGAAAATCGAGTTCGGAGACGTTTTCTAGACCTGCACGTCGTGACGTGCTCATGAGCACGCCGCGACGTGCGAGGAAAGGTGTGCACGTCGCGACGTGCTCAAGAGCATGCCGCGGCGTGCGAGGAAGGGGTACGCCGCGGTGCGTGCAAGTGTGCATGCCGCGGAACATGCGTGAACATCGCGGCAAGCACGCCCGTTCGCCTCGGCGAGCCCCCTGTTTCTAGCAAAGAGAAATTTTGATATTTTAGGCATATCTTTGGCTGTAAATGTCCAAATGAGGTGATTTTGGATTCGTTGTGATCTAGTGATAAAGGGCTACAAGTTTTATGAAAAAGGGAAGTTCAGAATTAGCCTCTAAGGGTTCGGAATTTTAGATGGAAGTCGCATATAGACTTTTAATGCTAGTACTTTTGATTTTCAAGCTTTTTGAATATTTCCTTTGAATATTGTTTGAATGGGAACTTG
>JANTNU010000007.1:10662756-10677107 GCA_024752395.1 Erythroxylum havanense | reverse complement strand
AAATGACAAAAATCAAACCTTCACTTCAACAACCGAAATCAGCTTCAAGCCTTCAACATTCACACATTCGGACATTCCCAATTTTTTTTGCTCAGTCCTAGCCGAAATCAACCTCTAGGATTTTCCCCAAATCCACCATCATCCAACAACAACACAATCATAGAAGCAATCAATTTCAAAATTCCATGAAAAATGAAACACAAAATAAAAAACATACACCCAAAATAATCGGGTCTTCGATGAGGGTCGTGTGGTCCGTCCGTCTGAGGCTCTGACCTGCGGTGGTACACAGCGTCGAAGGCACAAATACGGCGAGGAGGACAGAGGAGAAGGCGACGAGGAGACCGATCCGTCGAAGCCTCGAAGGGAGAAACGTCGAAGACTTGAAGGAGGAGGAGTGGAGGACTGGAGAACTGGACGGGACGTCGACGGCGAGGCAAGACACCAAGAGAGACACCGGATAAGAGAGGAGGCGTGCGACGTGGGAGAGAGGAGACCGAAGAAGAATCCAGAAGCGGCAACGAGGAGGAGAGGGCTGAGCTGAGGTGATGGCGGCGAGACGAGATCCGAGGAGGGATGAGCAGCGACGAGCAGAGGAGAGGAAGGAGAGGAAGGAGAAACCGAAGAAGAGAGAAGAAGATTCCAGACCAGATCCAGAAACGTCGGGGAGTGGGGGTAGCTAAAATTAGGTTAATTTGTTTATTTTCAATTTAGTCCCTCAAAAATTTTAATTTTACGAAATGATCTCGAAATATACCGGTATTGGCGGTACCGGCCGGTACTGATCGGAATTCATACCCGGTATCGTCGATGGAGGTTCCGGTACTGATTTTTGGCCGGTACAGAACGGTACGAAATCCAGATCTTTGGTCTTGATACATATGTGCAAAGAAATTTGGACCAGACTAATTTGTTTTCCATAAAAATTATGTATTGTTAAGAAGAATAATCTTTAAGATTAACTTATAATAATATAATTTTTGTCATTTAACTTGTCTTAATTTTTAAATTTATTAAGTTATTTATTTTAAAATACTAAAAATTATTGCATACATCTAAAGTTTACTAAAAAATTTTGATTATATAAAATGTAAAAATGTTTATTCCCTAAAGATGACATACAACCAATATTAAGTTATAATTAAAAATTAATAGGACATTAAAATAGGATTAATAATATTAGCCCATATTCTGAGTTTGGTATGAAGCTTGATTTGAAAATTTTGAATTTTCATTGAATATTAATTAAAACAATGTTATTTCAATTTTAATTTTAAAAAATTTAAAACTAATGATTATAGTGACTTAGTTCAAAATGGACTGATTTTGATTATGAAGTTTGAATTGACACCAAAAAATAATTTTATTTTAATTTTTAAAATTTTAAATTTATAAATAAAATGATATCAATAGTGAAATTAGGATTTTAAAATTGGGTTCAACCTTAACAGTTAATAGAGTCAAGTCAGACCAATATTATCAACCTTATTAAAAGCTAAAATAGTATGATTTTAGAGTGAATCAATCATTTTTGTGGGTTACGCATTGAAGGTTGGTAATGATTTGGTCGGGCTGGGCCTGCCCAAAGTTGAGCCCAGTTTAAGACTTAGTTTGAACATGAGCCCAATCAAGCTTGAATAGTCCGAAACCCAAATCAGTCTCATCCAGTCAGGCTCCTTTTTAATTTAATAAATTAAAAATAGAAAACGACATCGTTTTCTTTATGTATGTCAAGTTTTAGGTCAAGCCAAGCTAGATTAGGCCTGATTGCAGAGCCAAGACTTATTAGCATCCCAACATTTGGTTAATTAAAAACAAATTCAAACTTTGTTTAATTTTACAATTCTAGCCTCAATTTTAAAAAACAACAATAAAGTGCTTAAATTTTCAATTATTTTTAATTTTATCCCAAAATTTAAAAAGTGACAATAAAATATTGAAAATTTCATTTTTTGTTCAATTCTAAGACGATGTGGTTGTCTCTATTAACTCTGCTTATCTAAATCATATTACGTTGCCATGATAATCTTACACTTTAATTTTAGTTTTTTTTTCATTTTCAAATTGTTCTCTCGACACTTTCACTTTTCGATTTTCAGATTACGCTGCTCCGACGCTCTCACACTGAAAGTATCAGAAGAATGAATTGAAAATAAAGTGCTTATTGATGTAATAAGTTACAATGTAAGAGTGATATGAGACGTCGGAAAAAACAAATATAAAACAAATAGTTGAAGTTATCATAAGAACAAACAGATAATAAAGGGCTAAGATCGCGTAAATTGATTTAGAAATTCTATTTTTAACAACAACATCATTTCATTAATTTTTATTTATTGTGTTAATTTGGTTGACATATATTAATAGTTAGAAACCCTTATATCTACATAGCACTGAAAAAATTGATAATTTGAATATTTTATTATCACTTTTTAAATTTTAGGCTAAAATTTAAAAAATATTTAAAATTTTTATTATTACTTGTTAAAATTCTAAGTATAATTATAAAATTAAGCAAAGATATCATCTTTTAAAATGAACCCTCCCTACGTATAACCATGCTATCTAATACCCTGTTTGGAATACAAGAAATCGAATTTAATCTTGTAATTGAATTCAATCTACTTGTTTGGTATAATCTTTTTTTTGGTATGAATTCAATTCAAGTGTGGATTTAAACCCACCTCCTCTTGTAAATTGAATTCACGCAATAAACCACATGAATTGAAATCTAAAGAATGTTGGTTTCGTTTTTAACATTAAAAACCCAATAATACCCACAATTTATCAACGCTATCACAGCAGTAGCCGACCCTTTCTCCTTTTCTCCCAAGCTCTGTTCATGAAATCCAAATACCCACAAACCGGAACAACTAAAAGTTAAAGAAATTAATAAAAGAAGTACAAAATATTGTTTATACTTACTGGTTCAAGGCTTCAAGCTGGAGATAAAAGTAGGGATGTGGAAAAGACTGGTTTTTGATCGACCAAATTCTGTAAAAAATTTGTTACTGTTCAAGGAATCAGAAGAAAGGAATCAAAGAAGAAGAAGCAGAGAGCAAGAACGTAATCAGTAGAGTAAGAAAAATTGGAGAAAACGAAAAAAACCAAGTAGAAGAAGAAATGTAGGAAACCGTTGAAGGGTTCTACTTCATTGAAGAAGACGAAGTTACGTACATATAGCATGCAAAATTTAGACTCAATAATATTTTATTATAAATTTATTTCCACCATCGCTTTTAGAGAATTTTATAATAGTTTTTAATGTTACAAAATAAAAAATAGTTTTATAAAATTAAAAAAATATTTAATTTAATATTACAATTTTTATTTAAAGATATTTCTTACCTTCTTTTTTAGAGAAGATAAAAAAAGGAGCTCCAAAATCCTTGACTAAATCACGATCAACATTACTTAACACCTTCACTTTTCCTTTAGAGTTTGAGAATTTTGTAATTTTTTTAATTTTTGGAGACATGATGGAGAGTAAACCAAGAAATCACAACAAACACAATACAGAGCCAAAAACATAAGAGAGAGAAAGTGTTGATAAAATCTTGCAAAACTACTAAAAACATGTGATTTTGGGTGAAAATTACTAGATTTGTATGGAAATAATGTTAATCTAGAATAAATTGCAAGAAAAGAATGAAATCCAAGTTACAATCAGAACCAAGGCTTCATCCAATTAATATTCCCAACTGTAGCTCAAGTAACAAGAACAACAAACCCCAGTTAAGTAACAAGTATGAGAGATAAGAATTTATTTTTTTAGAAAAAAATTTTTCCAGAATTTTTTTGACTTTTTTGTTGACTTTTTTCTATTAACTTTTTTTTCTATGCCCCTCCTTCTTCTTTCGGGACCGACTCTCTTCTTTTTTCCAATTTTTTTGTTTTTTAGTTTTTTTGACTTTTTTTTGACTTTTTTGGGCCCTTTTTTCTGACTTTCTTTTTTTTTGGCCTCTTTTTTTTTTACCATTTTTTTGTTGATATAAGCTGAAAGTTTTCAACAAATAATTGAAAACCCTAACTAAAACAACAGCAAGAAGAAAAATGAAATCCTAGGACAAAAGTAAATTCACACCTGAATTGATGATCCAACGATAATTGGATGGCGATGGGTAGCGGTTTCTTGAAATTTGATGGAGTTGAATAAGAATCCTCCTCCAAACCAAGGCTCTGATACCAAAATTGACGTGCACTACGGAAGAATTGACGTCGATTTGATGATATGGATATTTGGAATTTAACAAACGAGAAAATAAAGGATACGCAAGGTTTGATTTCTACGACACCTCTCGGAAACTTGTTCCAAGCAATCCCGATAATCAAAATAAAACCCAAAGACAAACAATCGACACGCCACAATTAAGAAAACAATTGATAAATGAAAGATGGTTCGGAAAGTAACAAGAACAAGAGAATAATGTTCTCTCTAAAGCCGACGGCACTCAAACAATATGATTTGAAAAACTCCTAAAAACCCTAAAACATAAGTTTTTATACTTAGGTCAAATAATAAAAGGGTTGGGCTAAAATACATGGAAGCCCAAAATAAAACGAAGTCCAAAAATTAAATAAATAGGTCTGATAGGTTCTTGGGCTTAAGTGATGAAGCATTAAATAGCCCAAGTCTTTGTGTCTTCAAGCTCCAAGTGTATCCGGTCCAAGAATTTGAGTTAAATGGATTAGTTTGGGCTCAATTCCATTAAACTCTCCTCTAATAGTCTCGGAGTTCGCCATCTTCTTAAGATCCTTACTCCTGCTTACATCACTTATGACCCAAACCATAAGACCAAGTAAAAGATTTATCTATATGGGCAAATGAATGAGAGTTTCAGTGGAAGCTGTTGGGACTTATCACTTAATCCTAGATTCTATATATCATTTGGACTTATGTGAAGCTTTTTTATATACATAGTATATTTAGGAATTTAGTTTTTTTTAATCCAAACTTGATAGATTTGGATACTCATTTAAATTTGGTAGTAGTAGTTTCAGTTTTTTAAGACATAACCACATAATTGGTAGTTGTGTATTGTGTGATTGTTCATATAAATTAAACCTTGATATTTTTTATGCTAAAACTTTATTAACTTTGAATCCCAATATTGATATCAAACATAGTTTGATTAATGCTAGATCTACATACTTGTGGCATAAGCATTTGGGACACATTTTTAAAGAACGACTTTAAAGATGAATAAAGAATGAAATATTTCCTAAATTGGATTTTATTAATTTTAACATTTGTGTGGACTGTATTAAAGGCAAACAAACAAAGCACTCAACTTCTTGAAATAATTCACACTAATGTGTGTGGCCCATTTGATGTGCCTAATTTCAATAAAGAAAACTATTTTATCATTTTTATAGATGATTATTCATGTTATAGTTATGTATTTCTAAATAAAAAAATATCATATTGTAAAAACGTTAGAGGTTTATATTAATGAGGCTAAAAAGGAATTAGATAGAAAGCTAAAAGTAATGAGGTCTGAAAGAGGTGGTGAATATTATGGTAAATATAATGAAAGTGATCAAAATCCTACTCCTTTTGCTAACCTTGAAAGACATGGGATTTGTGGGAAATATACAATGCCAGGCATACCACATTAAAATAGTATGATAGAAAGATGTAATAAAACCTTGTTAGATGTGGTTAGGAGCATGATGTGTAATTCATCTTTACCTAATTCTTTATGGACATATGCTCCAAAAATTGCCATAGACTTGTTGAATAGGAACTGCCTTACTAGAAACCTATTTAACAAGTATATGGTAGTTTTTAGTGCATATGTCCACAAGAAGTGAGTAAAGATGAATTACATATCATATGCCTAACCATATCAACTGTGGACTGGTAGCAAAACATAGTTTAAGACATCTGTATATATAGGTTGCTAGGCATAAATTAGACATTATAATCCACATGAAAGAAATTAGATTCAAGAACAATCAGCAGTTATTTCATTGGTTACCTAGAGAAGTATAAAGGGTATATATTTTAATGTCCTAACCATACTACAAGAATTGTGGGAACTGGGAATGCTAAGTTTATTGAACATGGTGAGACTAGTAGGAGCGAAACACCACGTGTAGTAGATATTCAATAAATGGGAGTGCAAGTCCCTGTGGCTTGTATATGTACTCAAGTTGTTATTTCACATATTATTAAACTACCTAATAATAATAAAGAACAACAAATTAATGAACTCACTATCCATAATGAAGTTAAACATGAAGTGAATAAACCTGCAGTAGAAGAACTATAACAAATAGCATTAAGAAGGTCTCAAGGAGAAAAATACCAAATATTTAATGACTATGTGGTATATCTACACGAGTCAAAAAATGACCTAGGAATTGAGAATGACCTATTGACCTTTTCATAAGCCATAAATAGTGAATATTTTGATAAATAGTTAGATGTCATGAAAAATGAGTTCAAATCTATGGAACAAAATGGTGTCTGGGACCTTGTGAAATTGCCAAAAGGTTATAAGAGAATTGGTTGTACATGGGTCTTTAAAATCAAACTTGATTTTATTGGTAACTTGGAACATTACAAGACTATTAGTTGCTAAAGGATTTACTGAGAAGGACAACATTGATTATAAGGAGAACTTTTCACTAGTCTCTAAGAAGGATTCACTTGGAATTATTATAACTGTAGTGGCTCATTATGATTTGTACTTACACCAAATAGATTTTAAAAAATACCTTTCTGAATGGGGATCTAGAGGAAGAAGTCTATATGGGCCAACCAATGGGGTTCATAAAGGTTGGAACCGAACACATGGTGTGTAAACTTAAGAAGTATATTAGAAAAGTGCTCTAAAGGTAATCACCTTTAGCACTTATTGTACAAATCATTTTATAATTAATAAAGGCATTTTTCATTTTTTCGATGTTCATACATTTATGGATTTGATATTGATCTTAAATTGATTTGATGAAATCCTTGATACAAAATATAGCATGGAGGAAATCATGATGAAATCATGATAATGAGATTCCTGTCATGTGTAATTATGTTAGTATCTAAACTTTCCCTAGTCATAGGAATAATGAGATGGGATATCATTAATCTAGATAGACTAGCACATATTATACTCTTTAATTGGATTAACCAGTAGATCTCATAAGCTGTAGACATGAGTTGTTTAGAGTTAACATGTCGATGCTTACTATAGGTAGTAAGTACATTGGATTGACCTACTATGAGATAATCATATGGATATTCTATTCCAGTGTCAATGATAGTCTCATCATAGCAATGATGCAAGTATCATTTGATTTGAGGTGCTCAAGGATATCTCGGATATTGATCCTATGCTTTGACTCCATTCATTGGTGCCTTTTAGGGGTTACTCATAGGGTGGTGATTAGGTATAACTTGAGGTATTCGGAGCTAATTGAGTAGCCAATAAAGGATTCACCACTCCTAATAGAAGGAAATGATACCCATGACCTCTTGTTGGGGTCATTACTCGAGAGTCTCTAGCCAAAGCATATACGAGTCATGAAGAGAGTCTTCAATGATACATAGAGTAATGAGATCCTCAGGATAAGATCTAATATCATTTGGACTAGACGTGACATTGTCAGCTTAGTGGGAGTTGACACTTTGGCCATATTCTAAACCAAGTGGGGTATAGATGGTGAAAGGACGAATTGCATGACAGCATTGTGTGTGGAAGGATTCGTAGTCAAACCACTGACTTTCCGATCAATTAGGAGTCAGATGTGTTGCTAGATACCAGCATACTACTCTTGACTTACTTGAATTAAGTGTTAATTCAAGTGACTAACATAACTGGGAACCTAATGGGTCACACACTTAGGAGATCTGAAGGATGAGTAAAATGGTCTTGAATGGTGATTCAAGATATGAGAGTGTTTTGGGATTACATCGCGATGTAATCGTGGTAGAAAATATTGCATGGAATGGATTAGAAATAAGTGTTGTTGGCTGCTACTTTGGTCATTAACTTCCCAAAACTGTCATTAATGCATACTATTTATGATCATTAACTTCCCATAACTTCTATTAATGCATGTTATTCATAAAACTTCCCGTAACTCTACATTAGTGATGGGAGTTATGGAAGGTCAAATGATGCAGAAAATAGAGATGATTTTCGTGCATCTTGTGTAAGATACAAGTGAAAGAAATGTTCTTTCTTACACACACGCTCTTTTTCTCTCTAACTTTCACAAGAGTTCTTGTCTTTGCTAGCACAAAGAAAGAATTATAATCATCTCCTAGTGAGGTTTCATCCTTCTATCTTCTTGTGGACTTTCATTAGAGACAGTCTACGTTGATCATTGTGATTTATGACAACTCAACATAGAGAAGATTAAAGAATGGAGGAGATTGTCGAAAAGGTATGTAAACATCTTACATTTCATGTTTTTGTTTTCTATATCTATATGAATGAGTAGATATGTTTTTTATGAGGTTTCGTTTTATTTTTCACTTCGTATATTTGATATATATTATATATGAGATGCATGATTGAAACCTTATAAAGTCAATATAAAGACTTAAATAAGCTTCCAAACAATGATATCTTAAGTTCAATGATATTATTATTTCCCTTGGATTTAAAGAAAACACCATTGATCGATGTATATATTTAAAGGTTAGTGGTGATAAGTTTATTTTTCTGATATTGTATGTTGATGATATCTTGCTTGCAGCTAATTATCCTGGTTTATTAAGTGAGACTAAGAAAGTTCTCTCTAGTTATTTTGAAATAAAAGATATGAGTGAGGTAACATTTGTGATAGGTATAAAAATATTCCAGATATATCACAGTTTCAGAAAGCATATATTAATAAAGTGTTAAGAGAGATTTAGGATGGCAAGGTTTTTGTATCACCAGTTCCAATTTAAAAAGGGGATAAGTTTAGCCTTATGCAATGTCTAAAAAGTGACTTATAACGAAAGCAAATGGAATCAATTCCATATGCATCTATAGTTGGGAGTCTAATGTATGCTCAGGTATGTATAAGACCAGACGTAAGTTTTACAGTGTTAAGGAGATATCAGAGTAATCTTAGTATGGATCATTTGAAAGATGCAAAGAAAGTTATGACATATTTGTAAGGGGGACCCTAAGTGAAGTCAGTAAACAAGACCAACCCTCGCTGAGCGGATCGATCTTTCTCTTTCTTTAGTAACTTATTTGAAGGTAGGAACTAAGGAACATATGCTTACTTTTAAGAGGTATGATTACCTTGAAGTGGTTGGATACTCATATTCAAACTTTACTAGCTATGTAGATACGAGAAAAATCTAGTTTTGGCTATATTTATCTATTAGTTAAAGGAGTCATCTCATGGAAGAGTGTGAATTAGTTTGTAATTGTTGCATCCATTATGGAGGTTGAATTTGTAGTATGCTTTAAGGCCATGATTTAGGCCAAATGGTACGAAAGCTTATTTCAAGGCTTGGAATTATCAACAGTATAGCCAATCTGTCAAAAATTTACTGTGATAATTATGTAGCAATTTTCTTTTATAAGAATGACAAGTAATCCAAAGGTGTTAAACACATGAAACTTAAATGCTTTCTTATTAAAAAGGAGGTTAAAAAATCTAAAGTGTTAGTAGAGCATATTAGCATCGATCTTATATTAGTTGACCCTTTAACAAAAGGGTTACCGCCTAAAATTTTTTCTGGTCATGTAAAAAGTATGGGTATTATGTATGCAGATTATTATTAGACAATAGGCTAAAAGAGTAAAAAAAAACCCCTAACATTTACACTGACGTTTGAATTGGACCTTAAAGTTTCAGAGTGTTCAAAATGAACCCTAACATTTACAAGACATTCAAAATGAACCTTAACGTTTAAAAAACATTCAAAATGAACCCAAACCACTAACGGTGTTAAGCCACTATCAGTTAACTGCTAGGGTGGATCTTTTTTATAAACATTTTTTGAAATGGGACCAACCAAGTGAGAATTTTTAAAAATAAAGGTGGGTCTAAGCATTTAAATGAAAGTGAGACCCACTTCTAATTAAACGCTACTCCTTTTTTTCCTTCATTCTTAAATGCCAATCTTGGTGGCGCACATACAGATCTGTCATAAACCTCCCAATAGATTAAGAATGCTATCAATGAATATATGGATGTGAGTGTCTTTGTTACTGACTCTGTGGTAAAATTTTAACAAGTTTCAATGTATTAATAATTTTGATTGGTTGCTTACAGGAGCATATGAAGATGGAAACCAAAAATTTACACCGAAAAACAAGAAATGAAATAACAAAAGTGTATTAATAAGATGGACATCGAAAACTCACCTGCATATATGTAGATATTTCTTAATATGTATAAGAGGATATGTTACACTATAAAGGGATTGAACCCTTTGGACATCTAGTCCCATTTCTATGCCACCGTTGCTAAGCTCCTTCTCCTCGCAACATGTGTTAAGAGGCTCTTATCTCCTCATTTACCATCACCAAAAGTTTTATTCTTCTCTAAGGGTGTGGTTTTCATGTAAACAAATTTAATTAATGGACAAATTATGAACGTCCACAAAAAACAGACAAGTTAAACTATAAATAAGAAATCGTACTATAATCCATGGGATCTTCCATATAAAAACTCTTTACTTTTCTCTCTATTTTCTTTCTTAAATTTTCTCTCTTTTAATTTCTTTGTTGTTCTTGATGCTTTAAGTAAGCTTAACTAGCTTGGTACTTTCTTGATGCTTTAAACATAAGTGCTGCAACAAATATTTTCAGTGAACATCAAAGTTACTTCAAATGATCAAGTGTTTGCAATGCAATTCATGCAAAAAAGAAATAAAAACAAATGCTCATTTCTTGTTTTAATTAGCTTATCAGTGCATATTTAGCTACTGTCATGCAAAATTAAGTAGAACAAATATAAAGATAATCTTGTTAACATTTCTTACGTGGGATTTGTAATTTTATAACTTGTTTATTCAAAGATGTCAAGAGACTAATGTCAAGGGGATTTAAAGCACTGGTTTTTTCTTTGTTCCTAGAAAAGAAAGTGAGGTTGAACTGGTGTTCAATCATTAATTACTATTTTATTGGTTAATACAATAGCCAGTCATCTTTCTTTCTGGATGGTGTTGTTCATTAATTAGTATTTTATTAGTTAATACAATAGCTAGTACTATGGCCATTTTGTCTTCCAGCTTCTTTCTATATGGCATTGTTCATTAATTATTTAATTATCGTAAACATCAATGCTTATGATTACCTAGTCCGTTAACAAATAGAGTGAGGGGAAGGAGATTCTTGAAATATTTTCAATTCATTTATGTGGCAGAAAATTGGGAAGATGAAAAGAAATGCTGTTATTGCACAACTAGTATTTATGGTCTCAATACCATTCTCTTTTTTTAAAAACATTCTATTGCAAGTATATCTGAAATTGCCTAGATTTCTAAAATTGTCAAAAAATGTAAGTTTCTTGATGTTTCATTTATACTTATGCTTTCGTTATTATAACCTAATCATCATTAAGATCCCATCGAAAAAATCGTATTGAGCTTTGGACATGGACGTATGTTAAAGGATAGACAAAGAAAGAGTTGGTACTGGTGTTTTAAAGAAAAAAAACTAAGTTCTTTCTCTCTCTCTCAAGATCTGTGTGTCAGTTTAAGCAGTGTTGGTGAAAAGGAAACGTAGTTGTTGGTGATTAAAGTAGTGGGTATGAAATTCAAATCAAAGGGCCAACTTATGCATCTCATTTTAATGGACAAGATTCAAAAGCTAAAAGATGAAATAATTCAAGGTTTATCAATAACTACTAACTTTGCAAGCCTAAAGCATAAGGTTGATATGTTGAGGGATTTCTATAAAGCCAAGAGCATCTAAGAGAAGAGCGGTAAAGGTAAAGCATTAAAGCATGAAATTAATAAGAAAATGAAAGAAGTTAAAGACCAACCTAATATGAAGGAGAATATGAAAGCACTAAAGGATGAAGTTGAAAAGTTAAGGGTTTCTAATGATGGAGATTTAGATCAAGAGGCAAAGAAGATCATTCTCAAATTAAAGAAAGGGATAGATTTGGAACTTGAGAAGTATCTTAAGACCATGGTTTGGATGTTGAGGTTGTGAGACATACAAAAGATTTCGACAAGCAGGCCTCTCGTCCAAAGTTAAAGGATAAGTTGGAAAGTTAAAGAAAATTGAAGCTGTAATTAACTCATTAGATTTGAAAAACATGATCCAGCTACTAAATTAGAGGCAACAAAAGCAGGGAAGACACCTAATTCGGCAACAAAAAATAAAATCGAGGCTTTAGAACAATAAATAAAGCAGAGGCTTTCATCTGCTATGAACTCTTTGAAGTTGAAGACAAAGCACGAGCAGTTGAAGTCAGAGATTGCAAAAGCTATAGAAGATCTAGATAAAAGTTTGGAAATGGAAGAGCAACTGAATTCACTTTAAAGGTGAATGGAAGTTGAATCAGGAAGAAGAGGAGCAACCGTTTAAATGGAAGTGACACAGAATCAAAGCACTACGTTTTGTCCTGGAATGCAACGTTTTATATATAGTGGGACCCACCTTTATTTTTAAAAGTTACAAGTCATCACATGGTGGGTCCCAGTTAAACAATGTTTATAAAAAATTCCAAAAATTTTGCCACGGCAATAGTTAACTAACAGTTGTTTAACATCGCTAGTGGTCATGGTTCATTTTGAACAATTTCTAAACATTATGGTTCATTTTGAACAATTTGTAAACGTTAGAGTCTAATTGGATACTTTGAAACATTAGAGTCCAATTTAGAAGTCAGTGTAAATGTTAAGGGTTGTTTTGTTCTTTTAGCCTTAGACAATACCTTTGTATTGGATGTTATTATATATTTGACATTCTTTGTGCATTAATGAATGTGTTACTTCTTAAATTTCTATTTTATTATTTATGTATTTGATTACAATATATGTACTTGAAAACAGAATTGAATGGTAAATCCCATTATACACTTCCTATTTGTAATTATGATTAAGTAGAAAGGCTAGTATAGCAGTGAATGGAAAGAAGCATGTTGAGTTAACAATATATGACCGCTATGACCCTTATTAGTCTTATAATTGATTCTGATTACTGATGATATCAATGTATGTGAATGATGACTATTGCATATTATGATTGTTTGAATTATTAATTCAATAGACTATATAAAGTCACATGATTCAAGTGAGAGAATGTTAGAAAATAGTCCTTTGAGTGACTTGTGTTAGAAGGTAGTTCATGGATTCAATAATTTAATAAATAGGCTTTTGGACTTTTGGCCCATTATGACGAGGAGTTCAAAAATGACTGATGGTTGTCAATTTTTTAAGAGAATTAGGGTTTTGTTTATGCCTAATAATAGGTTTTTGTTTTCTCACAAAACACATTTACAAAAGAAAGAGACAAAAAGTTCGAAAAAAGAAACAAATTGGGTAAGAAGATTATTGAGAATCATTTTCATATCATTGAGCTATGGACAAAGTTTGTTATTAAGAAACTCTATCGTTGTATTAAAATAAAATTATGAATATGATTAAATATTTGTCATTTCCATTGATTTCTAAATTATGTTATGTTTATGAAAATTATGCTTACAAAAATTCCTTACATATATATAATAAAACCAAATTTTGTCCAATTTTAGTTATGTATGTTTTAATTTTACAAATTATAAACAATATTAGAAAACAAAATTGTGCTTCATTTGAATATCTAAATTTTTACTAAACCTTACACCTTTTAAAATGATTTTTGCTCTAGTATGGATAATTATGATCACCTTTTCTAGATTAAGTGAAAAAATCAATTAATAAAATAATGAGCAAAAGAAATAAATATCTTCTGTAGTTTAATAAAATTTTGAAAAATATTTTAATATTTAAAATTATGAAAAATTTCCAAAAATGTAAGGAAAACTCCTTCTTTTAGATTTCAATTAAAAATAATGATAAAATATACACAACATAAACATGAACTTTATATCAGTCAGATGCTGCTTATACGATGATTTAAGTCATATTTAGTTAGTATATTTTGAATTTAAAAAATGAGTTAAATCATCGTATAAGTAGCATCTGATCGAAATTAATTAGTTTAAATCGAGTTTAAGTAGTAAATTGAATTATTATATTAATGACATCTTAGTAGTCTCTATCTACTTTTTAATCGAAATCTATGGTAATGAATTTTTCTATAAATGAAATTAGAAGTAATTTTTCAAAATTTTTGTAAATTAATCATTTAAAAATTTATTAAAATCTAAAAGTTAAAATACATTTTACAAGATGTCAGTTATAAAGTTTATATCATAAGAATCAATTGTTTATAAATAAA
>JANTNU010000007.1:10298463-10309531 GCA_024752395.1 Erythroxylum havanense | reverse complement strand
TGTCTTCGAGCCAATTCGATTTGACTTTGTTTGTATGCTTTGCTTCCAAGCTCGCTTTCGATTCGTTAATGATTTGTGTCGCTTTGTGATCAATCGTTTTATTCGTTCCGCCTCTTTGTGATTTGTTCCGTCTTCCGTTTGTGGGGTCCCAACACTTAGCCACTGCGGTTGTCTTTGTCTCAGTCTTTAAACCTTCATATCAGAACCTACACGGAGGCAAAACCATAATGCTAAGCATAAAGTTAAGTGATGAATAACTAAATAGGATATGTAATGGCGACTATTTCTAACAATCTTCTAACATTCCTATGTTCAGAATCTAATCATATCATAAGTAGTCTTTAGTTATTCATATTCAATAACAACCCAAATATTAAGTGTCTTAGAAAAGTTTATGATTCACCAATATAGAATAAAACATATAAGTATCAAAACAAAATGTCATTGCTTTAGAACAAAATGCACAAGTCTCAAAACAGAACAGAATTGTTCCAAAATAGGTCAGAACTTGTATCAGATTGGAATTCATCTTGTATTAGATCAATATTTATCTTATTTCATATAAAAAAATTTTTATAACAAAATCGGACATGTATTAAAACGAAAACTAGGTTAGCCTGCTAATCCTTTGTATAAAGTGGGTAACGGGACAAGTACAGAAGATACCATGATTGGTATCTCAGTATTAGAAGACACTGTTGTGTCAAATATCAGGAGACACCAAAGTGTCAATATCAGGAGACAACTTAGTGTCACAGGAGCAGTTGCAGATCCTTCTAGGCATGCCTATTTACCCACAACTAGGACTTAACAATTTTAAAACAATCCATTTCAGATGTCAGAATCATAAGCAAATAATGTAGTGTACAACATATGTCTTCATTTCATTTTTCTCAAATTGAACATATTCACTCCCTTTTGATCAAACTTAGTATGCCTTATAAACATAAACATTTTCATCAATATATCAATGAAATATTAAGTCATTATATATTATATAACTTCATAGAAATTCCCAAAGCACAAACATCCATATCCAACTCACATCACATAGAACCCTTGGAACACATTTGTATTCTTAAGAACACATTCATCTTCAACATACCATACATTTTAAAATTAGACACATTATTAATTAATCACACATTCTTTAAGTTATTACCTCAATTAATAGTCCATAACTAGATTAGCTTCTACTCAATTAATCTAACATCATCTAGGTTCATTTTCAACCTCAATTAAGTTTAATTAAACCATTACTAAGGGCTCTAACCTTATGTATGTCAACAATTGCACAAAACCAAGTTTTTCACCTTCTTAACCTTTTCCACGACTGTGGGAATATGCCTTATAATTCTCATGATCGTGGGATGAGTGAACCGAAGGTTCACTCATCGACAACCTTCAAAATGCTTTTAACACTTAACTCCTTCATACATCTTTAACACCCCTTCACCATAGTTCATCAATTCCACCTTATTCATGGCTCAATTCCATATCAAATTCATGTCCAAAAACTAATTAAAAAATCATTCATTAAGTAATTTATAAATCAATATCTTCAACGCATCAAAACCAAATGAGAAGTTATCATACAAGGACCATTTTTCCAGCATTCATTTATCATTATCTTAACACATATTCTATTTAATTCAAGTATCAAACATTTCATATTATAACATGAAATCAAGTTTAGCATTCCCTTACCTTCTTAACTTCAAAGAACAACTCTAAAGAAGCAAGCCAACTAGTCTTCCAAGCAACTATACACAGCTCCTAGACCAAGGTGCACACTTCAACACCAACAAAATAAGACCTACTTCTTAATACAGTAACTTACAAAGATGTTAAGTGATGATGCTTCAAATTGTAGCAAAAGTCTAGAATTTTATGAGAGATTAGGAGAGTTTCGGTTGAGAGGAGCAAAGCAAAGAGAGAATGTAGAAACATCAAGAATGAGGGATGATTCACCACCTGCCTAACTCTTTGGATGCTAGGTGTTCTTGATTTAATCAAGCCATATGTCACACTAGAAGGTAAGCTACTTGTCCCTCAATGAAGCCATCTACATGTCTTCATATGTGGCTACCGAATGTCACAATTCAATTAGGCCACTTGTCACTCAACTAATATTGCCAAATGTCAATGCATTAGTTATGTCAAATGTCACCAACTCATAGGCTTAATCATTCAAATTTTCATGTATCAACTTGTCTTGTCACTTGATAATTTTCCTAATCCAAATGTACATTTTAATACCTCAATTATCTAATGATGTTAATTAATTCCAATTCACTAAGTATGATCCATTAAACTAAAATTCAAGTCATATGCAATTCTCAATCATGTCACAATTTTTAACACCTATCATACATGTACTTTTATGAACCTATAACATTCCAACTAAGGTAAAATTTGGGGCCTTATATTATCTGTAACAAAATGCACAACATTCTTTGGGCTAACTCACTCGACAACTTCATAAAATAATTAAGATCAAGCATTAACATTTTTTACCATGTCATAAGCATCTTGATAAAAGTTGTTCCAATATTACAATAAACCAAGAAAATAATTAAGATTCTTTGTCTTTGATCCGTCCACCCATCTGTCATAATAGTGCATCGTGTTGATTCCTAACTAGATTTATATCTATCCACAATTAACTACATTTTTTTTAAATCTTGAAGCAAAGGTACACGCAGCTTATAATAAGATGGTAACTTAAATCCTAGACCTATTGATGTTATGGCATCAATTGTTTCTTGAAATATAGTGAATTTAAAGCATTTAAAGGAATACATGAATGATAAAACCATCTACCCCATGCTCTTTGACTTCATAAAACAAAATCTTTATCAACCATAAAATTGTTTAGACTAGATTGAGAACCAGGAGTAATTCTTGGAGAAAGAAAAGAATCTATATCAATAGTAGCTTTTCTTTTTTCCTTTATCTAATACTTGTGGTGTTTCATCATCTCTAAAAGATATATCATAAGCCTCTTTATTTTCCTTTTTCTTTTTTACTTGGTGCTGTAAATATATTCCAATCATATCACATACATTAAGTGGTACTTTTTTTATAAAAAACAATATTACCCTTAACACTAACAAGATGTTCTCTCATTCTAAAAATTCCTCCCCCTTTAAATACTCTACCATAAAACATACAGTTATATTGGATATTCCCATCAAATGCTTGAGAAGAAGGAACATAATTCCATGCTGGATCGAATTTACCACGAATAGATGATGATTCCATATTCTCCATTATGATTTAACCTAAAAAAAATTAGGTATACTATTGTTAGGGTAAAAGTATACAACTTAAATAGTTCTCTTATCAATTGTAGCAGAATGGATACACAAAAGACCAATAGAAGTTACTCATTTATTAAACTTTGCTTCAGCAATTGCTCCACTTGAAATAGCATAAGCAAAATATTTCTATTTTTCAATTTTGGTGTTTTAGATCAATAAATTGAATACTTGAAAGAGTATATATAACCCAACTATCAAAACTAGAAATTGATATGAAATAGAGTTCTAAATATTATAGAAAACTTAAACCAAGTATTTCTAATTTTTATAGAAACTAATCAATGCCATATCCTAATCCCCTTATCTACAGGTCAAATTGAACTCTATAATAAGTTGACAACTAAATCACCTTTTCACTCCTTAAATTTAAGTTATCAACTCACATATGATATTTGTGAACATATAAGGAATAATGGATCAAATCCAAGAATGACAAGAAACAAGTAGTTGTAATTTGGAACAAGTTTTACATAATCCCTTTTGAGCAACAATAAAACTGATAACACCAATTAGAAGAACCTACTCAAAGGATGTCCATATTCCAAGTTGCATATGATCTCTTCAACTATATCATGGCTGAAACATCCATCAATAGCTTCAATCCTAAACACAAAAGACTAATTTTTCAGCCAAGCAAAAGGTATATGAACAAGATATTAGTAAATTAATGAATTTCTTAGTTTATTTAGATCGAGCGAATTAAGAAGTTTGCAGTAAAAAGCACACAAGAAACGATTTGGTAATATACCTATGAAGTACACTTATCTTATCTGGATGGACTAGCTCTTTGTACTTTCTAAGAGAAGCTTCAATGTCTGGAGGCTGACATTCACAAGTTTAGGCTGTAAACAATATGATTCCTTCTGAGATACCAGCAAGAAAACAAGCCAAAGTTGTTAATTTATCTCTAAAACTTTAGGATGTGTACAATAATCATATTAACTGTCGTATATTGAGAATGTACTAAACCAGTATATGTAGGGAAACCTAAACAGGTGGTGCCCATATCTCTCCGTTTGTTTCTGTGTCCAAAGTGGCTTCTTTATGTGCTAGTTTTAAGCATTTAACTGAAGTAACATGACATTCTCCATAGTATTTGTTACCCCAAGATGAATTCACTATCACAAACATCATTTATGCTATGAATCAAGTGTACAGGTATCACCTTGTGAGACTCAAATTTTTGTTCCCAAATGGCATAGCCTTACTCAACCCTATAGTTTTTGTTTAGACTACTTGCCCTTGACAAACTTTATGTTAACTATTTTTACCTTCTTATTCATTGTAATGCCCTTCAAATAGGTTCAATACACAAAATTTTTAGAAAATAAAATATAATCTAAATTTTTTAATTTATTCTCCTACTAAAAATAGACTTATGAAAATAATAAATTTTCTAAGTAAGATGATTACTACTTAAAGAAGATAATCACTTCAATTGCTTCCTAGTCAAGATGATCTTCTTATATATTTCTTTTTTCATAATGCATCTTGGATATCAATTTCAATGAATAGGACCCAATTATATGTTTAGCCATACGTAAAAAGAGAACTTAAGTCTAGGTTAGATCAAACCATGAAATGTTGAAATCTAAATTCACTACAAGAAATTTGTAGTTTACCAACAGAAAACATGGGAAGAAAATGCATGTATACCGTTCGTAACAATAATTAATGATGAAATCAATCAACAGTCAATAGAGTCGGTAATGCAGCCATAAGTAAATTTAATGACGAACATTTTATGTTTCCTTCTGTCAGTAAAGTATACCAACGATAACATATGTCCGTCGGTAAATTTTACTAAAGAAAGGTCTTTTTCGTCAGTAAAATTACCGATGGAAACAAGAAGAATGGTCGGTAAACCGTAGTTTAGATAATCGCAAAAGGTTTCAATATTACCAACAGAAGAAGAAGAACAGTTAGTAAATATCATAAAATTTACCGACGGGACAAAAATTTCCCATCGGTGAATATAATGTCATATTGCGACGGTCTTTTATATTCCTTCGGTGAATAAAAATAAGAAATTTTATTAAAAGAACCTAACATTAAATTTTATTTAATGATCTTATGATAAGTGCATAATTTCAACATTTATGAATTATCTTTGCATAACAATTTTACTATCGATATACTGTACCAACGGAAAGACAAATAAAATGTTCGTCATTAAATTTACCTATGGTCGCATTACTGATGTCATTGAATGTTGATTGATTCCATTAATAATTATTGTTATCGACAGTATATATGCATTTTTTGTCAGTGTAATGTTTATATATTTAATTCGTTTCAATCGAAAGTTAGTTGATGATATAAGTTAAGTTTATCTTAATTGATATTAAAAACATTACAGTGTACATAATAAGTCTTTGTAATTAAAAAAATGACTACAATAATCCTAATGTCCTGGTGACCGCCAGTGCTCTGAGATGCTACCCTCACCTTCATCTCATCCATCTCTTGTCTCAGCTAAGCTATGGTGTCTATCAATGTGTCCACTATTGCCTGAAGCCGATTGATGTGATCGATTTGCCACTATCTACTAGATGCTGTTGTACTGGACGTGGAGGATTGTGAATAATATGTGTTCGCAAACAAACCTAACCCGAAGATTCTTCCATGACGATCCCTACCACCTACAATATCAAGATACGTTTGAGTCTCATCAACAGGTGTTTCCTACTGAGACTGTCGCTGAATGGTTTCTTATATTTGGTCCTATTAGGAAGAAATGTTTATATTAGTAAGTGATAATTATTAAGAAATAATATTAAGCATTAATTTCACATACATTCAGTTCTCTACATCTGTTGTTGACAAATGTCACATTGTCATGCTTCTTCGTGTGAGTGTATAAAAACACTTGAGTAAGTGTAGTCCTCATGCCCATAGACTTTTCCTGCATATTTAACCTAAAATGTTAGATGTCAACTAGATTTTATAAAAAATTCAGCAGCGTTTCCTCTATTTTTATAATATTTTCCCTTGTTAAACAAATAAAATAAGTCAATATAACCATATATGGCACCAGACATTTATACCACTATCATTATCCAAAATATACACATATTTTCATTTCAACATTCACTCATCAACTTAAATTGAAAAACAACAAAGTAAAACATTTACAATATAGGTGTTAAGTTTAGATACTTACAAGTTTTTGTGCATGCTCGTGGTGGGTAATTATCCTCTTATATATATGGGAAGACTCTCTCTTCCTGGGCGTCCACATCTGTTGGTGGAGTTATGCCCTGAGATGGACATTGCCTTAAGGCTTGTCCAATATTCCTACCAACAACTCCATATTTGTTCCGAAATATAAGGCGGTCGTATACCAGCCTTATGTATCAGACCAATAAAGTCATGATAACATGTACGAGCTCGACTCTCCCATACTTTATGTATGATCACGTCAAAACTAGAATCCTAGAAAAATTCTTTCTGAAAAATTCTTTCTTCCATTAGGTCCCTCAACTCCAGGCTGGTGGTCCTCTCCTCCATTCGATAAAGGGGTAGTGGATGATGTATAAGTAGGGGATGGTATAGCATGACAAGCAGTAGGTGATGCCTCATTTGTAACTGTAGGCCCTGGAGGGGGAGGAGGTGATGCAGTGCCAGTTGCAGACTGTGACAGTCTACCTTCATAGTAAATACCTCCGAGCATGCGTATGAACCTGGGTTGCATAACCTCACACTGTCTCTTTCGTCCCATATTTCAACTTGAAATTCAATGTTTATTGAATTGTCTACAAATATAAGAATTTAAATTCAATATTTTATATAACATATGGAAAAGGAAATAAGGTGATTTGTTCTATATCATATTGAAGTACAAACGATGAAATAGAAGGTTAACAATTGTTAAAGTCGTAGAATAAGAACAATAACAACCTACACTCAATAGGATACAAGATGACCTCTAACCAGTAAGGAGGTTATTTATCAAATTCTTACAAATAAAACAATAAATGAACTTTAAAGTTGAGTCTAGTATATTGTATCGATAAATCTCAATGATATAATTATTTTCTTGGATTCCATGTGACATGAGAGTTGGTAAAGGTAAATGAGTCCCTGGTGTCTGGATTTTCGAGAAGGGTCCTAGCATGTTCAAATGAACAATTGAAATGGTGATACTTCTTCCCTCAGTTGTAGGCTTTTTAACACCTTCTTGCAACAACATTTTCGCTATAGCTAAACTTGTAGAGGATACAGTGAATGAGTCCCCATATTGAGTATGGAAGACTAACTCTCTAGATGAACTACTAGTATGAACAGGTTTACCTAAAACACAATTAGTATAGAACTTAGATAATGTCATATTAAAAAACTGTTAAATGAACCAAACTATTTATTTATTAATGCAGACGTGAATGTGCAGATGAGATTTTTGGAATTTACAAAATTTCCAAACAAACTGATCTCCCTAATCCTTTATAGACTATTGTGACATTGCTTTTGCCTATATTGACATACATGTCAACTTTGAAATTGAAAGAAGCTTAAAACAACATGTAGTATAGGCCATCAAATGTAAATATATATAATAGCTTCATCAAAGGAAATGAGAAGTACATAATAAGGAAAGTGACATTGTCTAGATCATACTAAACACCTTGAAGTAGAAGATTAGCCATGGAAGGCAAACGATCATTAGTGTATGAAGTGGATATTTTTCCTGCATTATTTATTCCTTGGGTTGGGATCTCCCAACGGAATGAATTAATACCATTCAGAATCAGTCGCCATATCAACATTCCTTGATTAAGATTTTGAATTAAATACTTTACATAATAGACTGAAAAGGAAATCATTGATTTTAAAAATAAATGATTAAATTACAATCACAAATTAATCGGTATCATAACTTAATTGTAAACTACAATCATCTCCTTCTTTAAAAGAGTAAGAATCTAACTTTGGCCCCTTTTCTTATCTCTAACCCTCATTATTCTCTCTAGATGAAATTTCAACATATTCGTTAGATGGATCATTCAAAGGTTCATTATCCTCATATGTGACAGATGCATTTATAAAATGAACATCTTTATGAAATGCTTCACTTTCAAATCTTTACTCTCCTTTTCGATATGAGTCAAAAACACCTCTAGGTTTAACTTTGCAAATCACTAACCAATCTAACTAAAGGGACATAACAAACCTGTTTCTCTTACATTGCCAACACGAAAGGTTCAAATTGTCTCAATCTTCTTCGGTTGTTGATTTCAAATAGATTTTATTGGCTATGCACTTTTGTTCCAACATTTGGAGTCGAGTTATACTAGTCACATTTAAATATCATACATCACTTTATTAGCAATGCAGGGTAGTCAACTTCAAGTATCTTAATAATTTTACCTTAGTAATCCATCAAATCTCCTTGTATGGAAACTCCACTATTTATTGTTGCCATACTATGACCATGATATTCTGTATGATATTTGTATCCATTAACAAAATACACTGGATATAAGTTAACAGTTTGTAGAGGTCCCTTTGCAAGATCAGAAATGAACTTGTTTTCTATTGGATTTTCTAAGGCCTACATAAAAGAAATTATCATATCAAAGATTATATTGTCATTTCAACAGTTAAATCTTATAATTAAACAAAAAGAATATTTGTAAGTGAAAATTTACGTATCTCTCGAACCATCAAGGAAAGTTCTTCCAACTTCTTTATTTTTATCATCCTGTGTGTTGTTCGACATTATCTCGTGTAGCAATGCCTTGTATAATCTAAATACATTATTTTGTATTTTAGTTATGAAGAACACAAAATTTCATGTTCAACTTACTGCAAGAAAGGTTGCACCTCTTCATAATTCAATAAAATGTAACCATACGCAGCCTCAATTTTTTCTTCTGTTAACATTCTTCTTGTTGCACATCCATATGTTCGTCCAGGATACGTGAAAATAGATAAGTTATCGTTAGCATCACTCATTCCTCCCCCGTCGCCATTATGAGGAACTTTTTTTTCTTTTGTGTGAACATGCGGCTCAAAACAATGTGAATAAAAAGTACTAGCTTCCTCCACTAAATAAGCATTACATATTGACCCTTTAACTCTAGCCTTGTTTTTTACATTTTTCTTCAAATGATGCAAATACATATAGTAGAGAATATGGTTATTACAATTTACTAGTTAAAACATGTTTTTACTTCACTTACAATAATTTGAATTGAAATTACCTCTCAAAGGGATACATCAATCGATATTGAACTGGATCAGCTAGTTTTGCCTCGTTTGCTAAGTGTACAGATAGATGTTCCATACAGTTAAAGAAGCTTGGAGGAAAAATCCCTTCTAACTTGCACAAAATAACTAGAATTTCCCTTTCTAGTTTTTCCATTTCAGGCAACTTGATTTTAGATGATGTTAAACATTTAAAGAACAAACATAAATCTGTTATTACTTCCCAAACCTTATTCGGTAGAAACTCTCGAAATGTAATTGGAATTAGCCTTTGAATAAACATATGATAATCATGACTTTTCATCCCAAATACTTTGTACTTCCTTATATCCACATACACCTTGCTAAGTTTGAAACATAACCATTGGGAAACTTTAGACTTTTCAACCATTAACACAAAATTTCCTTTTGTTTTTTTGTCCAAAATGTAACATGCTTTTGGATATTTACTGGTGCAAATATCCTTATGTAACTCATTCCTTGTATAAAAAAGTTGTAAATCAGCTCATGATTTTGCATTGTCTTTTGTCTTCCCTTCAATGTTCATTATGGTACTGAACAAATTGTCAAAAATATTTTTCTCAATATGCATCACTTCTAGATTATGACGTATCAAATTAGTTTTCCAATAAGGCAAATCCCAAAAGATGATTTTTTTTCTTTAACTAAGGTTTTTACTGATGGTTGTATTTCCTTCTTCAACTTCAAATTTTGTAACCTTTAGTAAGCCTAATTCCTCAACCTCTTGCAAAATCTCTTCACTAGCTTTGTGAGGGGGAGGAGGTGTTCTGACCAGTCTATTCTTAATGAACTTTTATTTATTGCATTTAAATGGATGATCAAGAGGAAGAAATTTCCTGTGATTGTCAAAGTAATATATTTTGCCCCCGTTTGGAAGATAAAACGCATCTGAATCATTACCACAATAAGGACAAGCTAGTTGTGTTCCATGCAGACAACATGGCATATGTCGAAAAATTACTAATGGTCCATATCAAAGTTGCTCTCAACACAAAATTCCATTTCAGGGATACATCATATGTCTGAAAACCATATTCCTAAAGATGTTGCAATTCATATATCAAAGGTTGTAAGAATACATCAATTTTATGCTTCGGATTTGTAGGCCCTGATATAATCACTGTCAAGAACATATATGCGTTTTTCATATACATCCATGGAGGCAAATTATAAGTATTAATTATGATTGGCCATGATGAATATTGCTGGACAAATTGACCAAATGGTTGGAATCCGTCTGTCAATAATCCCAACCTAACAATTCAACTTTCAGTTGTAAAATCAAGATGGGTTTCATAGAAATGTTTCTATGCCAATGTATCTGATGGATGACTCATTATTCCATCTTCTTGTTTGTGTTCATCATGCCATCTCATATGAAATGCATTAACATCAGAAGCATATAGTGTTGGAGTTATGTAAATATAGTGCCCTGGAAAGCAAATGTATTTACATGTAACTTTATCTTCTTCAGTTACAGTTTTGTAATGAAAATATTTATTATTAATAAAACAAAA
>JANTNU010000007.1:10255797-10281374 GCA_024752395.1 Erythroxylum havanense | reverse complement strand
AATCAATTTCACTCTTAGTTTAATAAGAAATAACTCAAGGAAAGTCTTAAACACTTTAAAGATGTTCATCAAGATTCTCCATTATTCATTCAATTGTAAAGTTCATTAAATTGTTAAGTACTTAGTTACTTGCATCAAATTATGAATCAATCCAATTCACTCTATAATTCTTCAAATTTCAACTCAATTCACACCATTCCACTTAATGCATATACTGAACATACATGATAAAAATGATAAAACCTTTAAACATTTTCATACCCCTTTAAAAAAACTAAACACTAAACTTAAACAACATAGGGGTGTTTAGAAGATTGTTTAAAAAGTCGCCTAGCTTTTTGACGTGAGAGTAAATACCTTATCATGAGTACCCTTGGTTACTCATCTAGGTCACTATCTGAAATTGCCACTAGCACCACTATTTGACTTCAACCTTTTTATTGGCACAAAGACAACATAGTGAAATTATTTATGCTCGTTTATTCACATACTACTTTTTCCTTTCTTTTTCTTATGTGGGGTAATGAAAATGCTAAAAAAGAAGTCATATTCAAATCAATACATGAAAAAAATTATACGCAAAGTATCATAATGTAGATCAAGTATCCATTCTTAAAATTTATGCACTAAATTGAAATCAATTTATTCAATTGACATAAACAATTCAAATCACAATCACATTTAAACTCATGATGAATCATCCTGATCAATATCCTTTAAAACAACTTTCCCAAATTATTTATTATGAAGCTAGTTTTTTTTTTTATAAACTCGACTATTAAGTAAACCCCCCCCCCCACACTTAAGTTATACATTGTCCTGAATGAGCAAAAATGCAAAAATAATGAAAAATATGAAAAATAATGGGAGGAAGTAAGGATAATTGGTATTACCTTAATAATATAAGATTTCCAACCCTGTCTAATATATTTAACATGCATTTAGCACCGGTGAAATCTTCTCTACTCTATCACTTAGGGGTGATATTACACTTGTAGCATGTATAACTCTATCAAATCTTGACTAAGTAACAAAAATTAGAACCAAAATATTAATACCATGAAAACAAATTGGTAAACTATTGAAAATCCTACAAACTACTTAACCAATACAAAAAACACCTACTTATTGGGTTGCCTCCCAACCAGTACTTCTTTATAAGTCTTTTAGTGGGACTTCTCAGTAAGTCTTTCTTTAACTTAGATCTATAATTAGTGGCTTGCTTCCACTGGTTTTCCTAATTAAGGCTTCATTAGCTTGTAAATAGGCCACATGTTGCTGATAAGTGTAAATTGCATCATATTTTAGGGCATAGTTTTATATGTATTTAACTGTTAATTCAATCATTTAGTATATGTTTAGGTTAGATTTGTTAATTATTTGTGTTTTAAGTGTTTTAAGGGTTAGTACAAGCTTTTGAGCTTAAATAATATGTTTTGAGGTAACTTGATGTGTTTGTTAATATTTTAGAGTCAATATCAAATAACAGAGGAGTTTCAGAAGGCATTCGGGCTGAAACAACGACCCAGGACACAACTGTGATAGAAATGACCCTTGATCATAGCCTGCATGCCATTATCGTGACAAAATCTTAATCATATTGGTTCTTTGTTATTAGCTATTAATTCAATTAACGTCATTTATAAACTATTTAAAAAACGTCATTTTACTTTATCCAATGATTTTCTAAATCAATACTAATAAAGGACAATAGAACATTATCCCTAATTACTTTGGGATGATGAATTATATCTTGATCATTCAACTACCTCTATATAGTTTGTTACATTTAATGACTACCGACTGAATTATCCATGATTAGAATATGTCATAAGTAGTATCAAAATATAAGAATCCCTATATAAGATAATTTTGGAGACCTCAAGTTAAATGACCACTTACACAATCATTACAATGAGAATTTCAATAGACATATAAGTAATATTCTAAATAAATTTCTCATATTATGTCAATTTAGTGAACTTGTTCTCAAATAAATACCCACACATTTTTTTAAGTATCTTCATCTTATGGTTAACTACTTTACAAAAATTGAGAACTAGCGATAAAATTAAGTTCAATTAATTGCCCTTTATGCTATGAAAAAATTGAAACCTTAAACCATATTTTCTTTAAATGTTCTTAAACCAAACTACTATGGAGTACTTTTCACAATATCTTTGGATTACAAGACAATCATCTTAGTTGGATGAATACTTTGACTTAGGCTGCCAAGCTGAGATGGACTAATAGAGAAGGTCTAAGGCTATTCAAAACTGATTTTTCTACGTTGATACACTACTTTCAAAGAATGAGAAATACCAAAATTTTTGATAAAGCTAAGGAATTCAAAAAATATGGATGGAATCATTTACTGCTCAAACTAAGGATGACCACCATGATCAATGCTAGTAATCTACTCTTATCCAATCCTATTAGCCTATTAGATTTCATTTGAGTTTTAACGAGTATTAAGAGGGATGAAAATTCCAATATAACTAATTTCAAGTCAATGACCTTTCGATCCCGAAATCCTATTGGAACTCTCTCTCTCTCTCTCTATATATATATATATATATATATTGCCTCAACTCGAATGCAAAACTGATTAAATAGAACTTTACCCATCAACTACGGGGTAGACCTACAATTTCCTGTCAAGACTACTGGAGAAGGGAGCTTTACCAAAAACAGAAAGGATTCAAAGGAGGTGAGTCCAAACACTTTAACATGCCGCTTTGAAGATTTTCAGTCGAATAGTTGTTTTTCAAGTATTGCCGATCATGGTCATTATCTTTGTAGTTAGTTAATTACTTTCCCAGTAGTGTTGTTTATGATAAAATCCTGGTAATAAATATACAGTAATGCGCCTCTATAATAGTGTTAAAATAGTTCATCCTACAACGAACGAAACAATGGAACATTCTAATCATCTAAAGTAAAGAAAACATTGATCAACATGTAACTCCGGCAATGCCATCAAAACAAAGGAAAAGAATATATCAGAAAAGACTGCACCTGCCTTTCTTTCTTAGTTCCATTAGTTTTCTGCCATTTTCACCCCATTGACATTTTTACGTTTTACGCAGCAATAAACTTCACAGCAACGCCACACGTCATCTTTATCAGCATCAATTCAACGCACAAATTGAGCCTAATATACCGTCCGCCGTTCTAAAGCTGGAACCCCTTTTTGCCTCACCCTCTTCCATGATCAAGCTGAAACCTCTCCACCGTAACAAGTGACATTGAGTGTGTTGCCAGAGACATTCTGAAGTTTCCATGATCTAGAGTGTTTTTTTCATTTTCAAAGAAAACATCTGCCAAACTTCGGTTCCTGAAAACAAATACCTGCAATCCACAAAACCTTCTATTCCAATATAAGCAGAACAGTTTTAGCGCGGTGTAATTCTTGGGTATGAAGATGGTAAGTTTTGACAACGCATATTGCTATCCTTTACAGAAGTAGAAGATTCAGAAACTAGAGCATTTAGTAATGCTTGTGTAGTTAGAACTTTGTCCCTCAGCATGACATTGTAGTCGTACAATTGTTGAAGACTTCTGTGGATATCAGACATCTCTACTTCAGATCCGCGCCTGAATTCTGCAGCAAAAGATGAAGATTGTTAGATATACACAATTAGAATGTCACCCACTTGCTAAGTGTGAAACCAAAGGACTTTCGTAACACAGAGAAGGCCTTAAGGAGATACTACAGTATGTTACAAGCTTTGGCTCAGACATACAACGACACAGGAGATACTGGTAATGTAAGTGCCAATGTTATGGTTTAAACTGAAATCAGTAACTCCTCAATGTAAATGCTTTCTATGCTTAAGCCATTCTCCCGTACCATTCTTAGTTGTATTATTAACTCTTTCATATGACAATCGAATCGGAGGCACTCTGAATTTGTAGGTACTACAATGAGCAGATTCTGTACGTATGATATTAATATTTAACTACACCCATGGAAATATTGACAGCAAGGTACTGCCTCACGAGACCAATACCAAAGATACTTTGATGAAGAAGCTTGATGTCTTGGATAAAGCTTAAATCTTGATTGTATATTATAAAGATTCTACAGGAACACCAGTTTCTGCTTAAAACCCCTGCAATACCCTATTGATCTAGTCATGATATATGTTGAGTATATGGTATAGATCATATATATATATATATATATATATAAGTTATTTACTCTTCTTCCAAATCTATATGTATCAGAGAATTAGGTAACTGAAACCTCAACTCAGAAGCTGCCACTGTCAACCATTCTTTTTCATTCCGGCACAGTCAACTTCCATCAACCAACAGCTTGTTTCTTCTTCCGTTTTTAACAGTACCACTATTCCCTCCTTCCGATAGAGACTTGATCAGAGTAAAAAATACAAGGAATACAAAAGGGAATCTTTTGATCGATCATTAGGGAATACAAGCATCCTCATCTGCAAATTTAACAACCAATGATGCACTATTAGGTG
The DNA here is from genome assembly GCA_024752395.1 of Erythroxylum havanense. Taxonomy (NCBI): domain Eukaryota; kingdom Viridiplantae; phylum Streptophyta; class Magnoliopsida; order Malpighiales; family Erythroxylaceae; genus Erythroxylum; species Erythroxylum havanense. The sequence goes on along the minus strand of JANTNU010000007.1, from coordinate 10,276,887 downwards.
GGTTGGCTTAATCAAACTCTGTCAACTTCTATTTGAGACTTTTTTTAACTCTCTGGAAAGTTAATATCACCATCTGAGTTTCCAAATAAGGTGGATTGGCATAATTAAACTGTCCCTTTCTGCTTCTTCCACGTGATTCCAGATAAATTTGTTCCTCAATTTATGGTCTCATACTAGAGTAAAGCAACACTTGTTTACCAACCCAGAAATAGCACTGAAAATTGAAACATTATCTTCAACTATAAAAAAATCAAAATTAAAAAATGAATACGAAAAAGCTACTGCTTATATACACTGGTTCAAATTGCTTTACTACGACAGCTACATCTCAATTTGAATATTAGCTGATATACAAAATTCCGGTAGACTTTGATACAGATTATTGGATAATAAATACCTAAAATAAACCCTAGAAAGGATGTTTCAGAAATGTAACAACCTACAAATATATGTCTCTACAGATGCAGAGTGGGTTGGTTGCACCACCGAGATGAAAACTTCAAGCTACCACACCACTGACAGGCTACTGCACCTTAAAAACAAAATGTTGTAGCTCGAAGCAATGCTAAGGTAGAGTTCAATATATTGCTAACAGAATGTGAGGTAATGTGGAAAAATAGACTACATGAAGACTTGAAGATCCAATTGACACTTCCTCTGAAGGTCTACTGCACTAACAAGGCTTCCATCTCAATTGCTCATAACCCGGTTTTACACGATAGAACAAAGCACAATGAGGTTGACAATCATTTTATCAAAGAGAAAAATTGAAATTGGGTTAGTTTGTGTTCCTTACGTACCAACTATAGATCAAGTAGCCGATTGCTTATTGAAGGACTACACAAGGGTTACTTTGAATTTCTAGTCAACATGCTAAAGAGATCTTCAAGCCAGATTCAGAGGCAGTGTTGAATATGTGATTTAATTGTAGTCAATTGTACTCAATTAGGCCAAAATTAGGGTGATTTAGTTTCATAGAATAGCTCTTATATAGTTGTCAATTAACCTTTATTTTCTACAATTTTTTTCTTAGTTAGGCGGCTGTACAACCATAACTTTTTACATCTTGTACTCTTACAAAGATATAATATAGAGAATTCTTACAATTCCCATTCACAATAAGGACAAGTAGATCATACTTTGTTCACCAAACATGGAACAAGTGAAATTTGATCTTTAATAATTGCGTTTGCGGATGATATCCTGATCATAGGTGTGAATTAAGAAATTCAAAAACTTAATTAGTAATTTGAAGTATGAAAGTAGCTAATTAGCTAGGAGCAAAGAGGACATTTTGATCTCTCAAAGAACGTAAATCTTGATCTGTTACACACCATTACCCCTTTGGAAAGAAATTGGAAATGCAAAGAAGTTATGAGCAATATATTACTTAAATAAGGAAGATACTAGAGATTGGTTAGAAAACTTATCTTTCACTTATTCATTCACATATTGCTTATGTCATTTGTATTGTAGGTCAATTTATGCATTCACCTCTTAAATAACATTTGTGGGGTTGGTATTGGGCCAAGTCAAGCTTGGGTCTTGGCCCAAAAATTTATGTTCGAGCCCAAGTCCGAGGCTTGTAGCTCGAGCTCAAATCCGATCAGGCCAAGGCTAATCCTAATTATTTACTTTTTTTATTTAAAAGTTAGAAACGACATCCTTTTATTCAAAATGATAGTCTTTAATTGAAATTTTTGAACTTTGGGCTGGGCAACATGAGTCAAACTCGGCATATAGCCTAAAATTTTCAAAAGGAAAAACTTGAGTGCAGCCCAAAGCCTAGTCAACTCATGCCAAGCCCCTTAACTTCAAGCTGGGCAGGACTAAGCCGTGACCAAAATGCCACCCCTAAACAATTGGATGCACTATTTCACATTCTTGGGTATTAAGTGTTCTAAATTCATAGGTATTTAAAGAGACACCAAGAAAGGCATTAATGTTCAACAAAATTGGATTAAGGGGAGAAGAATAGTTTGTTGACACAAATTGTATCAATTATAGAGATGTTAATGGGCCTGGCCCGACCACGGGCTGACCGGCCTGTGGCCCGACAGGCCACGAGCTGGTCGGGCCAACCGGGCCCGCCATTTTGTTTTAAGAAAAACTTCCAAAACGTCTTCAATTTGGAAGTAACTGGCCAGGGCGACCATGGTCGGCCCGTGGCCTAGTCAACCCGGGCCAAAATTGAGCCGGGTAGGCTAGATCCTTTTTAACATCTCTAATCAGTTAAGTCACAAATAGCGGGTTTAAATCTGGATACTGCACTTAGCTATATAGTAACTTGGTCAAATGAAGGAGTAAGTGTTTGCACTTGCACTTAACATGGCTGAAGTAGAGCTCAAAGCATTGGCCTAGGGAATTTGTTAACTAATCTATCTAGAAAGAGTGATGGAAGATATACAAATACCGCTTACACATCCATCAATGTTTCACAGTGATAGCAAGTCAACTATAAACATTGTCACCAACCTAATGCAACGTAATAGACCAATGTTTCATAAAAAGAGAAATTGAAGATGCACTGACATAGCTCACTTGTTTACCCACAACAGGACAAGAAAGATGAATTTAACAAGGCAATGGCTAATCCAAGATTTGAATCATTAGGCAAGCTGGGAATTATAGACATTTACTCACCAACTTGAGGGGGAGTGTGAAGAAGTCAATAGAAGTTAATTTAGCCTTAAAATGGCTAAGAAAACTAAAGAAATAATATTGAAAACTGAAGGAAACTCACACTTAGAGAAATTTCATTACCAATTATGGCTATATAGTGTTTTGGGAATCTACTAGACTACTCAACATTCTTTTTCACCCATATGATAAAACCAATGCTACCTATTGACTAGAAAAAAACAAACTTTCGTGTATCTTTTTTTTTTTTTGGGTTATCACGTACGGTTCACATTAATAAAATAATAATAAAAATATGAAAGGAAAGACGAAGTTATGAATGGTAAAAAAAAATAATTTAATTATTTTCTAAGTTTTAATTTTCCTTAATCAGTAAAGGAATTGAAGTATTTCTATTTTGGTTTGTCCTGGTTGGGTTAAAATTCTATGTCTATTAAAGAATAATAAGAATCCTCATTAGAGTAGCATCCAATTTTTATTTGAATAATTTAAGTTATAGTCCTTATTTAAGCATGATTAAGATTAAGAAGACAATCTTTATATAGGAATGAGTGTTCCAATTTTTCCATGAGAGATGTTCATGATTAGATGTGCTGCCTAGTTCTTTAACTTAAACCCAAGACGTGATTACTAGGAGTTGTTAGTGGTAAGTTTACGCAACCTAGATTCCAATTTTTTTCCTTCATTGATATTAATAAACTAAAGTTCATTATAATTTGCTTACTTCTTAAGTTTTTCATAAGATTGTACCTGCATTCAACTATCAATTAGAGTGGTAGTCTTTTATTTGTTTGACATAAAACAGTGTGGTACTTTTCCAAAGCGTAACTGTAATAATGAGCTCTTTAAACAAAAGAAATTGTAATCAACAATGAGAGGTTTATAAAGATGCAATCATATCCAGAATTTCAGTTCTTACCAAGTGGAGGTGGCAAGGGAATGCCATCATGATGGATTAGAGAAAAAGCATTAGAAGTTGTGGTATCTGTCTTATGTAAACCAACTTCATGCTCTTTTCCACCACTTATTGATCCATGTTCTTCTTGTTTCAAGTGCTGAAGAGAGAATCAAATAATACAGTGAAATGAACTTACCAATAAAATGTTTCTGCAATCAATATTTGAAAATGAAACAAGGGACTCACAAACCAAATAACTACAGAATAAGTGTACTTTATAATAGAAGAACTCAAGAAAATAACTGGCTCACAAATACTTTATGACAGACTTATTAGCATTCAGACCAACTGATGAGGTAGTTAATAAATAGTCCAGCAGTCTTCAGTAACAAAAATATCATGATATGGCATGCAAGTGAAGTGAAAAAGTGGTTCACAAGGAGATTGGCTAGATCAGGAGCAATACCTTTTCCCGTGGCAAGCTAACTTCCCGGTTAAAGTTAATACTATCCATCTGATTAGTTAAACATTTCTTCTTTGACGATTCACTTCCACGGTATGAATTATTCCCACGAACAGATGGGACCATGAAAGTACTGCAACTTAATCCCTTTTTGCTACCTCTGCATTTGTCATCTAATGTGCTGCAACCCCATGTGTACTTTACATATTTCCTTAACTAGTTATAACAAGCATAAGAGAAACCAGTCAGATTATTACCCCAACAAACAAAAGTTGTATCTCAGTTTTCAAAGCGCCAGAACAACATTTAAGCTTCTCCCCAAAACAATAAAGAACTTACTTTATCCCAACGTTGTTGAGCTTTTAGTCGATTTCTTATTTGTCTCATTCTGCTATCTTCATTGCGAAGTCCTTTTATTCTGTACTCACACTATAAATAAAAAAGTTAGACAAACAGGACGCATTAATGCCAAACTTAAAATGGGAATATCTAGGAATTTCTGAAAAGGCATTGTTCCCGCCCCACATTATTATCCCTTGAACACTAAACTATGTATGTATCATTCATAAAGCTACTGTAGGAGTTGACCACGGAGAGGAAAGCTAGAGATTGTAGGCCTTGAGATTGAAAGATAACAATGTACTGTTAAAAAGGTGAGAGTTCTTTCCCCAGCTATAGGACGAAATGACACAATGCATGGATAGCAAATTTAGACTCAGTCTTCCATCCGGAATGGATGACCAAGCAAGGAAAGGTTTTGGACAGATAGAAAGACAGCGAGAGTGACTAGCAGAAGTTGCTGTAGTAGTGGTGGTACTATAGCCAATTGTAAGTATTGCACTTGTAATAATGAAATGCCAAAAAATAAACACTAAACCTCGTCAAAGTCATCATAGAACATTGATAACTACCTAATATCTGCACATGCTATCACAACAGAAGACGGATGTGCTCCACAAGTTTTATAGCTACAATCAATTCTCATGTTTCCATTTATTGATCTCATCTCATTAATGTTTCATGTCTTCACGCCTTAGAGAATGAGATCATTTGTGATTCACTTGCAATAGCTTTCTAAAACCAAGCAAAAATGGTTCCTCAATCTCCAGGGCTGAAGTGAAGACATTCTTATGAACAAGAACAAGATGAGTAGAGTTCTATTTAGCTGAATTTTCTTCAATGATGATAAGGATTGAGAATAATGAAATAGCCAGAGATGAAATGATACAAGGAAGAAGAATCTTACTTGAACCAAGAAATAGAAAAATATTCCAATGCTAATGCAATACAAGCCACCAAGGTCAGCAAGGAAGCTCACTACACCAGGAAGGGACGAAATTGCATAAGGCCATTTATGATAAAAATTAAATGGTGTCAAGCAACAGAATACCACCAAGACTTTTAGCAACTAAACTGAAAATTCTGCAGAATATGGCGGGTATTAGAGCAGAAACTGAAGTAGATACTGAATGCTTCCATACAGAAATAATAGTGTTTTTTGATAGTTGAAACAACTGAATCTATAACTATCTATAATTGAGTATACATCAGTTATCAATTACTATATATTTTTACCCCATTCAGGTTCCCAAAATAATATCAGAGATAAATGGATAACAAGGTATTGATGCAAAAGCGCTTAAGTATATAGAAGAAATAAAAGAAGCAAAATTACTCAATCGCAAGTCTCAATTTGATGGGATGAGGATTGGAAATTGAGTTGACGTTAAAGATAAGGGCTGAAATTTAGATTGTCTTAGAATTCCTTATTTGATAGGAAATACTAGTAAGATATGTTATTATATTTTAGATATGTTATCCTAGTTGTTTAGGACTTATAGAATTTTTATGAGCCCTCTCCTACTATAATAAGGGTTCTAAGAACTATATATATATAAGTGTGCGTGTATGCGTGCGTGCATTCAGCTCTTCATCAAGAAAAAGTAATCTAAAATTTATCTATAAACTTGAGTTTTCAGCTATAAGGTGTGATGCTTTCTATAAGATTGATTCCTAGTTTCTACTTTCTTCACAAAATTCCAACAACCAAAATCCTACCTTCCAACATATTAAACCCTAAAATACTAGCCTAATATCAGCCATATTTCTAATTTTTGAGTTTTAGCTACTAGTTAACAATTCTTCTATTTGTCCTCCATCAGGTACACTCAATGATAGAAACTGTCTTAGGTAAAATTCATCGAATACTCAAGTTTATTTATTAACAGTTTTTTAATGTTTTGAGAATCTTCAATATGACATCAAATAGAAACCAATATAGGGAACCAAAATTCAACGCAATGCAAATCTTTTATCCTATCAGAACTTTAGGTGTCTAGTCACAGGCATATGAATTCTGCTAGAAACCAATGTAGGAAAACAAAATTCAGAGCAATGAGAATATTTTATCCTATAAGAACCTTAGGTGCCTAGTCACAGGCATATGAATTCTGCTAGAATTGCATATGCAGTAATTTCTCTCAGCAATTTTCCCTTACAGTGAGATCTTTAAGCTGGAACTTTTAAGGCTGCTTTGTTTAAATGAAAATCCCATAAGCAGTGCATAAACATTACAATTCTTTCCCAGGTAAGTGAAGCACGCAACCTAACTTTGAGAAGCCAACAAAACAACTTGAAATCAAAGATGGCTCCAGAGCTTTCACCCATCCAAAACTACCCAAATCCAAAACTTCATAATGAACAAGATTTCGTCTAATGGTTCACTAAATGTGCCAGTGAACATATGCTTGACGATCCACTCTTTCACCCATATAATCGGATAAGTGTCTTTTCACGTTCAGTTATTCAAATTAACTGCATTTCCCACAACAATAACCTTACATGACTCTACTACAACTCCCTGCTGAGGAACCCAAATATACTAGTAGCAAATAACCAAGATCAGAAATGATAACCAAACATAAAGTCTGTACATGATTCTCCGTATCTAGAATGGTGATGACAAGTAATAATATTGATGAAAATAGTTTGAAGTCCAAAATTGTAATCTCATAATCTTTGACATGGTGAAATTGATCTATATAAGCTTTTATTTCATAAAGTATGGACAAGCTAATCACCATGGGGCCAAATGCCTTTAGTGAGAAAATGGAATCATTTCATTTTTATAGTAATTGATATGTCGATTCTAGATCTTGCTAAAAAGATGGAAATTTCTTATTTTCACATTGTCTTGTATCTCAATTTTCATTTTTTTTTGTTTTTGAAACGGAGAAACCCGTAGCCGCTATCCTTTGGATACGCACTAAATAAAACTCTGAATTGAGATAATAGCCTGCAAATCACATCAACCGGGTACACCGTACTAGGCAAGCCCTATACGACATGCTCAATCAAGAGAGCGTAAGTAGAGAGATTCGAACACAAGATCTTTTGGCCCCATGCCCCCCACTCCACTAACTCGATCACCTCCTAGGGAGCTCAATTTTCATTTTGCCAAAACTGAAAAGACAAAATTGTGCATAAACATTTTGAAGTAAAATAAATCATTTAAAGTTTACATAGTTTATTTCCACTAAAAGAAAATTGTAGATGTTACATAGTTTGTTTCCATTAAAAGAAAATTGAAGATCAGTACCCAACATCATGTTTACAACAAAACCATTATGTAAAACAAACTGAGATGTCACCAGTTTCAAAAGAACACTTGATGCTGTAGTTAGAGCTATTTTAATCTATATAATTTCCATGCCTATTTCAGTATTTCTTGAATTGTGCTATCCAAGGAGTTATTTGCTACTTCATCTCCAGTAAATGGGTTAGGCATTCAGTGTGTTTGTATATAGGTATGGATACCTTCTTCAACCGAACACCTTAAGGAATTCGGTTCTAAACTCTTTTTTATAAAGAAGACACTTTTAACCTGTTTCTTTCTTACGTGGAACCTATTCAGCCTTTTAACGCTCCAACACATAATAAGTCAAAACTTTTACATAATGCATTATAGTCTATGATTCTTTATTAGCCCCCAACACATAACAAATATACAAGCTATTCTAAATGTCGTGTATTGGTTTAATTTTTGGGTCAAATCACTGAGATTTTGGGGTTTTTCAACAAAACTCCATATAATATAAACTTAGCTTTAGAAGTTCTTCTGGTTTGACAATTAGTAAAATGCATATATGGTAATTTATTATCACAATGCATATATAGTAGTTTACAATATGGTTTCATGAAATTCCTAGTATGATAACCAAATTTGAAACAACTTCCTACAATAGGTCAGTTTCGTTGCCCAAAAAAATCAAACTAATGTTTAATTAGGGAAAATGGCCTTTTATAGATTATCACAACTAATGGACCTTCAAAACTGAACTTTATGAGGTATGAATTTGGACAACACCCTTGATATGCACACATAGCTAAAGATGTGAATCCAGTTCATCAAAACCAGTTTAAGAACATTTTAGAATATTTGAAACTATACGCTCTTGCAGAAAACACGGTGCAATTAATTTTTTTTATGTTATTATAAGCTCCATTTTGTTGTTTCCTTATTAACTTATAAATCGCTATGGACCAAAAAATAAAAAATCTGACAAGATGCACATCATATCTAGTCCAAGATCAAAAATTAATTTGATACATAAGTTGGTAGGTTAATGACAAGTCCTAATATAAGCATGCCAAGCAAGCATTAAAAGTCATGAAAAGAAGCAATCAAAGTAAAAGGAAAAGGACAGCAGAAATTGGTCTTCCAAAAGAGTATCTCCAGTATGCAATCAGTATTTTACCTCATTTCCTAAACAAGAAATTAGGACAAAATATACTTTTGTAATTCTAAAATATTCATCAGATGGTTATGCCTACATTCCATATTTGTGAAACGATAGTCAAGAAGCATTAAAAACAGAAAATTTTGAATACTAAGATGAACATTTTAGTACTGGAATAGACATGCATAAACAATATCCAACTTACCTGGACCCAGTATACTTTTATTTTCAACCTCAACAATATATGCAGAGAGATAGTTGATGTGCAATGTGGTGTTAACTAATCCATCAGCATAAGCTTCCAAGGAGGCTTGAAATTGGGATGCAACATCAAAATATGAGCCAGGAAGAAATTCATGAAATAGAGGTTGAATGAGCCTTAGATCATGTAGCTTATGGTATATTCGAGGAAATAAATTAAACTTCAATACATTTGAACCATTCCCTCTGAATGTAACTGGTCTACCATTAGAAGTCCCTCCATCCTTTAGCGTGCCACTAACCAAACTAACATGTTTTTTATCAGCATGATCTTTTGCGGTAAGGTTGAACTGATAACCCACAGCAGTTGCAGGACTATGTGGAAGATCAACAAATTGCCATGAAATGAACATGTGGTCTTTAGTTAAGTGGCAGTTGTTACACCGAAAACTTATGGTTGGCCCTACACTTGTATTCCAACATGTGTAGTTCACAAGCTCAATCAGGCGAGAAACCCGGTAGTCAATAAATCCAGGGCTTCCTGTAACTAGGGTATCAGGTCCACGTAAGTTTAAACAACTCATGCTCGAAACAGTAGTTATGTTGAATTCCAAGTCATTGGCAAAAGCTGCTAAATCAGGTGCATTTGTTGCTCTCACATTATGCACTTCAATGTTCCTCTTTGATATAATCTGGTACAGCAACCTGAGAACAAAAACTAAAAGGTCAAGCCATTGTTTGTTTCTCCAACAACAGATGCGATGCAACAAATAAATGTAAAATAACAATTAGAACCTATAAAATTGAAATGCTCGCTTTAGAAGCAATCATAGTAGTATACTCACGCAGCAAACAAACCAATGAAAATGATACAACTTGCAATTGAGAAAGTCCCACCAAGTTCTGTTTTCCTCTTTACTACCACTTTTCGATCATCCTGAAAAATAATAACTAGCAATTACAACAATTCATAACAGCAATTTAAAATGAGAAGTAGACAAAATCTACGTTCACATAAAATGAAAATGTCAATTTTACAAAGGAAAATTGTTAGTCACTAAATGACCACAATCAGAATTGGCTGCTGAAGTAGTACCTTTGAAGGTTTACCAACGAAGACAACAAAAGCAGAAGGAATGATGAATAGTTTATGTCTGTCTTCAATTTATATATTTACTATTAGTTACAGTCATGTGTAACAGGGTAGTTATTATTTTTGAATTATTGTACATTTAAATCTGCTACTTTTAGGAGGGTTAGTTCTTGGCAGTTTTATCTGTAAACCTCAAGGACAATTGAAGACAAAAATAATGGCAGGTACTTTAAGAAAAGTTCTTGAGTACTTTTACTCTTGGAGACTGTTGGGTTCTCTCTAACGAACCCAAGCTTGATCATTGGGTTCTCTCTAACGAGCCCAAGCTTTCATACTATAAAAATAGGTCATAAAGGAAGGAAAACTCAAAATTCTAGTAAACTACAACCAGACTTCAGCCTTACTAGGCCTATAAGGAATTCTAGGGGACTTGATCATACCAAATTGTTATCAAAGCCAGTGGTTATGGCAGATTGGCAGTCTTTTCAACAACAATTTGAATCTTTCCTTAAATTGTATGAGGAAGATCGGGCTAAAGATCGTTAGGAAAAGGAACAAGATGGTGTAGCACTAGCAACACAACAACAAGAATTGGCTAACTGTTTGGATGAATTATCAAAAGAATTGTGTTAGGATTCTTCGGGAGAGAGAGAGAGAGAGTCATTCTAGAAGAAAGAATAGTGGGCAGGAGGGCAGTTAGTTAGGCTGAGGTGGCTAATTAGTTAGGCGTAACAGAATGTACCTAGAGAGGAGGGCGTATAAAGGGGTAGGCAGAGAAGGGAGAGGCAGGCAGAAAATTAGAAGAAGAGAGAGACATAAGGATTCACACCTTCTGAGGAGCAAATCTGCTCTGGTTAGGGAAATACTACACTACTATTCTGTAGGGATAAGTATTTTACAGATACATATAGAAATAATATAGAAGAACTCTAGTATTATAAGTTTAGAGTTCTAACAATTGGTCCGACCTGCCGGATACCAATAGTGGGGGAGAAGATCCATTTGTTTTCGAAGGCTAGAGAAGTTAGAGCAATTGACCTTGATGCCACCCAAGATGTCCAATCGAGTAGAAGTATTGGAAGCTCGTATGGCTAACTTGGAGGCTGGGGTAGAAGAAATTCAGTCCTCCATGCGAATGGCGATGGGCGAAATGCAGCGCTCTTTGCTGTTGGAGATGAGTAAAATGTTGGGTAAGAGGCCAGAGGAAGGACAGGGGAGTGGAGATGTGTCAGGAAGGGGGCCAACTGTTGGTGGAGTAAGGAACTCAGGCGCTGGGCAAGCCCACCCGGTGGAACACTCCGATGATACCATGGAAGAATATAGGATGTCAGTCTGGAAGGTGGAGCTACCCATGTTTGAAGGGTCAGACCCTGTAGGGTGGATCACGAGAGCTGAAGTATATTTTGAAGTTCATAATACTTCGGACCCGATTAAGATGAAGCTAGCCCTTCTGAGCATGGAAGGTAACACCATCCATTGGTTCAACTTGTTGCGGGAGACAGAGGAAGAGTTGAACTGGGAGAGGTTTAAGCGAGTCCTTATCGATCGGTATGGAGGCCGGAGGTTTGATAACCCTTTTGAGGAGTTGTCGGACTTGAAGCAGATGGAGTCGGTGGAGGAGTATATCGAGGCTTTCGAATTTATCTCGTCGCAAGTAGGAAGATTACCCGAGGAACAATTCATGGGGTATTTCATGAGTGGACTGAAAGCTGATATTCAGAGAAGGGTACGTACTTTCGGAGCAGTCAATAGGTATCAACTGATGAAGATAGCTAGGGCGGTGGAGGAGGAGGTGAATGGTGAGCTCGGGAACGTCGATGGAGTAGGGCTTCGCATGCACGGGTGGTCTTCGCACTGAAGGAGCCCTTTTAGGGGTAACTTCCGGGTCAACCCGACCCAGCGCGACCCGGAGCCTCCAGACCCGACAGGTCAGGAACGATTTGAGAGCGGCATCGGATCGGGGAGAGGTCACGATTTCTCTAGGGCTCCATCTGAGTTCTAGGCGTAGCGTGGGATGGTCGTCTCACCCACGACGACTCCTACCAGGCGACCCGAAGGTGACAAGAGGGGACCAACGGAGAGGAACAGAGGGGTGCGCCATCTGTCGTACCAAGAACTCATGGACCGAAAGGCCAAAGGCCTGTGTTTCCAATGCGGTGAGCGGTTCCATCCTCTTCACCAGTGCACTGAAAAACAACTGCGACTGTTGATATTGGATGACAGTGAAACCTTGGATGCAAATGGAGAAATCATAGCATTGGAAGCAGAAACTGAGGAAGGGCCGTCAAGTGGCACAAGCTACAGGGGAGGATGCATGCGTGGACTGGAGTCTTTTCCCTCACTTCAGCCTTGAGAACAAGGCTGCTCTTCAAGGAGGGGGCAATGTTAGGATTCTTCGGGAGAGAGAGAGAGAGAGTCATTCTAGAAGAAAGAACAGTGGGCAGGAGGGCAATTAGTTAGGTTGAGGTGGCTAATTAGTTAGGCATAACAAAATGTACCTAGAGAGGAGGGGGTATAAAGGGCTAGGCAGGGAAGGGAGAGGCAGGCAGAAAATTAGAAGAAGAGAGAGACAGAAGGATTCACACCTTCTGAGGAGCAAATCTGCTTTGGTTAGGGACATACTACACTACTATTCGGTAGTGATAAGTATTTTACAGATACATATAGAAATAATATAGAAGAACTCTAGTATTATAAGTTTAGAGTTCTAACAAATTGTCTACTGGGAAATTGGAGAGAGGTGATGGAGAGGGAAGTGTCACTAGAGGCAGATGTGAGAGACGAGCATTTGAGGGGGAAACACAAGAAGCGTCCTTATTTTTTCCAAATATTCTAAACTGGATTTCCCGAAATACGATGGAATCAATGACTCTTTTCGTTGGATTAACAGATGTGAGCACTTCTTTAGGCATCAAAACACACTTGAGGAAGATATAGTTGGTTTGGCATCTTTCCATCTTGAAGGCGATGCTCAATTATGGTTCCTGAAATTGGAGAGGGGCAGACTAGCCATTACGCAGGATGCTTTCAATCAACAATGTAATCTACATTTTGGGCCTCCTATCCAAAGTAATAAATTGGAAGAATTGGTTAAACTTAAACAAACCGGTTCAGTAGAAGATTATCAACATCAGTATGAGCAAATTGTCGATTAGAGCCAATTCATTGACGACGGGGCAAGAAGTTCAGATTTTCTTAATTGGGCTGCAGTAATATATTGCTGTCGAAGTGGAGTTACACCAACCACCAGATTTAATGAGTGCGATCAGCCTTGCTCAATTGTATGAAAGGCTGCGTAATCGCAACAGAGGAGAGTCTTTTAATGTAAAACGAACAGGCTCAGTTCAGTCGCGCTCTCCTTTTGTGAAGCGATTTAGCCAAGTCTAATTATGGTCGTTTAATGACTATAACAAAAAAGCTCTAAGAACTTGTATTTTTAAATCAACATGGTGGCAAATTAGCTCTAAGGTTTGAGATGAAGGGTGGCGCCTCATAAAAAATGATGACACTACTCAAACTTTGAATCCTAATGTACACTGTCCTTCTACCCCATTAATATACATGTTGAAACTATTTAATTTCTTACCTCAGTAAGTAATGTAAATCACTTAAATAGAAAATCAAACAATCCTATACTCATTAAGACATCTTACATTCACTAGGAATAAGAGCATAAAAAGCATTATAAGGTTAGGAAAGTCCTCCTTCCATAAGCTGCATTATGTAATCTTAAAATGGTATCAGAGTTTGCACTAATTCGACATTGGGACTCGCATAGATTTCTAGTCCGGTGATTCCCAATAGAAATTCCAACCTACAAACTTAATGCTCCAAATCTCCATTCCTAGGCGTGAGGTAGGTATTATTAAGATATCCCACATCCATTAGAATTAAGGGCATAAGAATCCTAAGGGCCCTCCTTACAAGGTGCCTTTTGGGGATCCTATATTACTTTTCTGCAATAAGCAAAGAATCTAGCTAAAATGAAGGAAACCACTATGTTTAGTGTCCTTTTATATCCATATACAACTTATACATACAAAATAGTTAAGGAACCAGCTACATATTACAAAAAAATTTAAAGGAGCAAACTAAGTATTACAAAAATTTCAAACTATCATCAATGGCACCCGTTATTGTAATACAATTTCATGTATATTTACAGATATTATAAGTCTAGAAGCCCATAAAATACTATAATACTAGTAAAAGGACATTTTGTTTTTCAAGCCAAACATTTACATTTGAAACCAGAAGAAGAGTTCTTGTTGCATCCACTAAGTTAATTCTTGTCACAAATTAGGGATAGGATATAGATTCTAGGATTGATCATACCCTAAATAGTGTTTATAGAGCACTATTTGATCAAAATGGTGTGGCCGAAAGAGAAAATCGTCACCTCTTTGAAACTGCTAGAGCACTCAAATGAATGTTCCCAAACCATTTTGGGCCAATGTGGTCTCCACAACCCATTTTTTGATCACTGTATGGCTTTATCTATTCTTATTGGTGAGATTCCTTATGATGTTTTTTCCCCTACTAAATCCTTGTTCTCTCTTACACACCAAATTTTTGGCAATATTTGTTTTATATGTGAAGTTCGTCCTTAGGCCATTAAGTTATATCTAAATCTTCAAAATGTATATGTTTGGGCGACTCTTGTTTTTTAAAAAATATCGGTAGTATTATCCAACTCTTAAGAAATAGCTTGTGTTTGCCGATATTACTTTTTGCAAACACATTCCTTTCTTCCCTACTTCTTCAATGCCTGAAAAGGAGGATGATGATGATCTGTTAGTTGAAGAGATCACCTATTAGACTACTAATATTATCTCTACACATAAACAACCACCGATCCATTTAGTCCATTCCCCTAGACGAAATCATCCTAATACAAGTTCTATACCTATTTACTCTTCAACATCAAATCCAACATCCAATAATCTTCCAATTGCCCTTGCAATGGTAAGCGTCAATGCACTTATTCTATTTCCTCTTTTGTTTCTTATGATTATTTGTCTTCCTCTTCATGTTCTTTGGTTGCCTCACTTGGCTCTGTGTCTCTCTCGAAAACTGTTCATGATGCTTTATCTCATCCTAATTGGCATAATGCTATGATAAAAGAGATGAATGCTTTAGATGCTATTGGTACATGGGATTCAGTGAACTTACTTATCGAAAAGAAGGCTATTGGATATAAATGGGTTTTTGCAATCAAAATCAATTCTAATGGATTAGTGGCTGAGCTTAAAGCATGACTTAGAGCAAAAGGCTATGCTTAGACTTATGGTATAGATTATTCTAATACTTTCTCACTAAGCTAACCTATAATCATCTATTCATTTCTATCACATCTACTTATGATAGGCCATTACATCAATTAGACATCGAAAATGTCTTCTTACATGTTGACCTCGAAAAGGAAGTGTTAAGCAAAATGATGAGGAGGATTATAGAAAAGTTTGTCATCTTTGAAAGCCCCTGCATGGTTTGAAACAAAGTGCACATGCCTGGTTTGGAAAATTTAGTCAAGCACTAAAAACGTATGGAATAAATAAGAGCAAGTTGGATCAATGAATCATCTATAAACATTCTGCATATGTGATTATTCTCATTATTATGCATGATATCATCATTATTGGAAGTGATGATATGGCATTTCATTATTAATATTCTTTCTTCACAATCAATTTCACATAAAAAATCCAGGAGCTTTGAAATATTTTCTGAGAGTAGAAGTAACGTGAAGCAAGAAAGACATTTTCTTGTCTCAAATGAAATATGCACTTGATATATTAACTAAGACCAAAAAGTTAGGAGCTAAGCCATGCAATACCCCAATGCCCCCTAATTTATAACTCACCAAAGATGGAGACCTGCTTGAAGACTCTAAAAGCATAGATGATAGAATGAAAAATTAGACTATCTTATAATAACTCACCCTAATATTGCATATTCTATCACTATTGTAGGTCAATTCATGAATTCTCCATCTGTTCATCATTGGAGTGCCTAGAACGGATCTTGTGTTTTCTAGAGGGAGCTCCCGGACTAGGGATAGTATATGAAAATCATGGACAAAATCACATCGAATGTTTTCCAAATGTTGATTGGGCAGGTTCTAAGCTCAATCAGAAATCTACTACTGGCTACAATGTCTTTGTTGGAGGAAATTTAGATTTATGAAAAAGTAAGAAGCAAAATGTTGTATCTAGATCTAGTGCAGAATTTGAATACAGAGTTATGGCACAATCAACGTATAAGATAATGGGGATATATCAACTATTATCTTAAATTGTTCTAAAAGCCTCAATATCAACAAAGTTGTGTTGTGATAATCAAGTTGCTTTACATATTGCTTATGATCATGTATCTCATGAACGAACTAAACATATTAAAATTGATTATCACTTTAGTCGTGAAAAAGTGCACCAAAACTTAAACTCTACAAGATATGGCAAAATTGGAGAATTACTCGAAGATATTTTCACAAAATCCCTAAATGGTGTTTTAGTTGATTATATTTGTAAACAAGTTGGGCATGATTAATATCTATGCTCCAACTTGAGGGGGAGTGTTAAAAATTATGGTAAGATACAGATTGTAGAATTGATTAACCTATCCCTTGATTATATGGATTACATTCCCTAATTAGTATTAATACAATTTCTTCTCTTCTAAATTACAATTCTCAAGCTGCAGCCGAGTTTGTGATTCACAAAACATTCATAAATGCATCAATGGATTCAATCTAATCATTTTCTTACAGCATAAGCCAATACTAAGGAAAAATGATGAAAACTGTATAAAAAATTCCATTAACTCGTGCTATTTAAATAGCTACACATGTTTCTACCTTTGAGCCAATATATGATTAGGACGCTAAACCTAAGTCTATATCACTAGCATGTTTTAATGGCTGCAATTCTACAAGAAGTGCTGTTGTAATATTTTCAAAATATACCAACTTTCCTTAAGTTGTTGAAAACCAAAGCAACAAGTTTCATGTTTCTAGCAAGTTAAAGTCCAACCATCTTTCTGGCATTCAAAAGCAGCATCAAGAAAATGTTAAGGATGGTAATGTATTGAGAAATCCATCAAAGCATGTTAATTAGATTTTAATAGATGGATCTACTTTTAAATTGAAATACTTCCCCGATGAAGTCTTGATGCATTTGATTCTTTTTTCTGTGGTCAACTCTTCTCTAGTTGTTGAAAATCAAACAAACAATATCTTGTTTCTAAGCAAGTTAGCAACCTCCTTATATTGCTGTGCATTTAACAGAAAACATCAATACAATTTACAATTTTGAGTAATGGAACTTTCTCTTTTCGAAGTTTTAAGATACAACTGCTTTGTGCTGATGTCTTATTCCTTCATAGATATACAGTAACAAGACTTAAAATTGATCTTTGACCTTTTCATTTCTCTCTCTTTTTTTTTTGGATAGTGTAGAAGGGATTTGAATATTTGACAAGAATTTCGTGATTATTGACTAGTAAAATTCATTATAAATAGCAGGCAACTTCACTGAACCAGAAAACTTTAAATGCCAGCATGCAAGTTTTCTGCAATTTTAAGACAACCTCAATCACTCGAACTCAGGACATAAAGAAGAGGCTTGTTAAAGTAAATTCCACAAAGTACATTTGATTTCCCATGGAGTCTAAATATGATAAAGAATAACAATGTCAAAATACGTGAATATTAGACAAATTTTTTATTGGTCCATGGGAAAAAAGTAAACTTAGAAAAACGGACCAAATTACAATAAATAAAGATAAAAAGCAGCAGTAAAATCAAATAAGCTAAAATATTAGCCAAAGGAACAATCAACTAACCAGCCAGTGCCTAGTAGCAAAGCAAATATCCAAGCGACTTATCCACCACCTGATCTTGAACCAAATATTCCTTCCATCTCCAAGCTTCAGAAACCTCAAAAAGAAGCAAAAGACGAGCCAAGAAAGTAGCATAACTAGCGTTGCCTCCAAGAAAACTGCCTGAGACTGAGTAAACTTCCTGATGGAATCAAAAGCGAAGATGGTTTCGGGAAAAGATAAGGTATAGTAATCAACACCAGTATTAGTTACGATGTCGGAGCTTGCGGTGAACAATCCGCAGCTGTTAGTAGTTCGGTTTAGCAGGAACCCAGGTGGGCAAGCGCACTGCGTCCCATTATAGGTGATCGAGTTTTGGGGACATAAAGTAGTCATCTTTCACCATCTATTTCTGATTCACATTAGAGAAGAATGTCACAATGACTTCTTCAAGACACGAATCTACACAAGGGTGGGCTTACTTTTTCCGGGTGCGTGTGTTTATAAACAAGAAGACCGACCAAGGTTTGTCTTTTTCTATTTTGTAGTTTCGTTTGGACAGGGACTGCAATCAGAAACTTGGGCTTACAAAGCAAATGATGCAAGTTAGAATCTCACGGAAGCAAGGAATGTGATTTTTGTGGTTGTTTTAATCCAACAGAGGTGGTCAGGTCATCGAACTCTTTGGAAAGCTCTCTAAATCGTATATTGGGACAACCGACAACATTAATTTCTTAAAACCAAATATATTAAGGATTTTAGGACAAAGGCATGACCATTTCAGTGACAGCTTGCCGACGTACGCACGCGACGCAACAAATATTAGTTTTTGATGTAGTGAAAATATATATTCTTCTCCATGAAATATTTATATATTTTACTCCGGAAACTAAATTGATTATGCTATATTACGGCTTTATGTTGCTTTCTTACTCTCCTTATCACTTGAGTTTAGTCTAGATGTTTAGCAATTACTAATGTTTTAAAAATTGAATCTAATATTGAATCGATCAAAAGAAATATTTAAGATTTAAAAGTTTAAATAGTATTTCAGTATATAATAAATAAGTAGTGAAAATTATACAAGTAAATACCAATGCTTATTATTATATAATGAACTGATAATAAATAAATTTGAGTCTAATATAAAACTTAAAATAACAATAAAAATTAAATTTGTATTTCTGAAGAATGTTGTGTCTCATTATCGTCAAAATTCAAAATTCTACAACATTATTTAAAAACTCGCTATACTTTTATTTAAAGTATTTGCAACAACTTCTTCTACTGCATTCAAACCAATTACAAATTAGTAATGTATTGGAATTATTATCAATTGTAAATTTGTAATCCATTATATTTTAAACTTAAATATGATCAAAATAAGATATGAACTGACTTTTAATAGATGTTCTTGATTCATTCGTTATGACAAATATATTTTCTTCATAAATCGTCTTTTAAAGTTTATTATAATCAAGATCAAGTAAACATTCTTCTTCTTCGATCAAAAAATACATTATGTTCAATACAATTAATATCAAATGGATCTTAAATTCCCTTCTTATTGCATTTTTAATACATAATAGAGAAATTATAAAGTCAATAATAAAAATAAAATTAATGAAATAAAAACAAAATATAAAATATTTGTCCTTCATTCTCAATTTTTTTTAAAATTAAAAAATTCACAAAGAGAAAAAGTTAGTTTACAACTAAGGAAAGTGACTCCCCTTTGTTAGTTAAAACGACATTGATAAACACTACAAACACAAAAACAAAACAAAACGACAACGTTGAAACCAAAATTGGGAGAAGTTGTGCGACAACGTATTAGTAATTAGGGTAAAGCTCTCCCCACTTTTCTTAAATCTTCAATCGATTACTCAATTGGGAGGGATACTCAATTGGGAGGGAAAGCTCTGGATGCAGCGATATGACGATGGCGGTGCAACGTCTCTTCAATCCGTCTCTATACTCGAAGAGAAATTCATCACAGGTAGGAGATCATATTTTATAGGATTTGTGGATCTCTAAAGAGTAACAAGCTTCATTTTAAATATCAAGGGTCGACAATATGTGTGCCAACATGAACAGAGGACCTTCCTTTTATGATACTTGACTGGTGAAGCAGTAGATATGGAGGAGGAATGCCAAGATGCTCTCGAAAATCTACACGTGAGGCAGATTCTCGTTAATCTTCGTTTCTCTCCTTCTTTACTGAGCTGGTTATTTTGAAAATATGTTTAAGTTTCTTAGGAAACCACTATGCATGGGTAGCACTATTTTCTTTACTGTATCCCAAATAAAGAGAACCCACTAATGAAGTTTGTTGTTTATGAGTAAACATTGAGGATTATATTCTCTAAGAGAGAGCCAGTCCTCTGCTACAATGTTGTCCCAACTAATTTATAATCAATGATTCCTTAATATTAGTAGTAGAGAGTTCTATAAGAGAGAGTAGGCTGTTAGATTTCCTTTAAACCTTCGATTGTTTCTCTCTTTCCAAAATGCTTAAAGACAAGTTGCAACTGTGATCATAAATATTTCCTTATCATATTTAGAGATATGCAGTTGAGATATCTCTAGTAATATATCTGTGAGATTGTAACAACTAGTACCAGTGACACATAAACTAGGTATTCTAAACCACACCTCTACCAGTGACACATAAACTAGATATCCTTAGTCTCCTCCTCTAAGTTGCAAAGAATACAATGTTTAGAAGAGGATAGGAATTTCAGTCTATCCATAATGTTGAGCCTATTCAACATAGTTAGCCAAAGAAGAAATTTGGCGTTAGGTTAGAGAGCCTTGCTCCAAATCAAGAAACACCACCCTAATCTTGTAGCTGCCCTATCCAATAACTTTTTAGCTTTCTTATTAGTGATTTTTGATATAGAAATCCCATCCCATAAGTATATATCATTCTCCCTGAGGCTTCTACATTGAGGAATGGGAAAAAGTCTTAATTATTTTGAGGAAAGCAGTCAATTGTCATTTCTAATTATCTCATAAAGCTTAGCTCTCTTAGAGAACCTTCCCAATAATGATCTTACCAAATGATTATGAATTAAAGGCCCTTGACCTTGTAAGTGTAAGTCGTGTACAAGTCGACTTGTACAAAGAGTAAGTCGACTTACACGCATCCAGTACCGATAAGTCGACTTGTACAAGCAATAAGTCGACTTATGTATGGAAGGTACTGATTATATGTGCCCTAAAGACAATCCCCTTT
>JANTNU010000007.1:10207582-10255697 GCA_024752395.1 Erythroxylum havanense | reverse complement strand
ATGAGGAAACATTTTGGTTTCAAAAAAATTAGTGATTTTTATATTGATGTTTTATGATTATGATGCCATGTGAAGTATAGTAGTGATTGTTCGTAGTTCACCCTTATCGTAGATATATATCGGAATGACCTATGGGCATTCTGGTGTATACCCTACAGTAAGGGAGCGCTACACCTTAAATTTAACATCTTCACTTCCTGTTTACTAACCTTGAGCTTTTGCAAACAAATAAACTACTTAATACTATAAATCTTATATTTCAAGCCCTTTGTAATTGCTTCTAGAAAGCCCTTCACATTAATAAAAAAATTGTTGAATCTCAAAGGGTGATGAATTATATTCATTTTAAACAAATTATTCACCTTGGTGGGGGTATGATAAAAAATTTCTGGGTATCAGAAATTGGCTGAACTCTTTGACAAAGTAATTAACCATTCCACATTCACCATAAACTACTTAGTACCATAAATCTCATATTCCAAACCCTTTGTAATTGCTTCTTGAAAGCCCTTCACATTAATAAGAAAATTGTTTAATCTAAAAGGGTGATGAATTCTAATCATTTTAAACAAATTATTAACCTTGATAGGGGTATGATCATAAATTTCTGGGTTTAAGAAATTTGTTGAACTCTCTAAAAAAAGTAGTTAACCATTCCACATTCACCATAACTCTATCTAGCTTTTTCCGAATGAACCAGTTAGAACTTTGTTTATTGGACCAAGTGAACCTATAACCTTCAAATTTTAAATCTATTAATTCCATATCATGCACGTAATCAAACAAATCAAAGGTATAGTTGAGTAGGTTATAATTCCCTTCCGACTCTGATCTGTATAGAGTGGCGTAACTATGGGCCGACAATTGAAGCTTTGAATCTTCGAAGGAAGTCCATAACTCATTTATTTGAAACATTGTGTTAAAATCATAGACAAACATAACTAAAGCATAAGTGTTTTCCATTTTGAAGTAAAACTTTGTGTTGATAAATTGTTGCCTGATTTCTAGAACTTTCACTTCCGAAATATCTCCATTGTAAACAATAATAATCCTTTCACAGGCATGACATTCATGGTTTGTGAGAAACAGTCATTTGCTACCCAAACAACTTAATTTATTCAGGTTTGCTTACCTAATTTTGGTTTCCAATAAACAAAATAACATAGGCTTTTCCTTTATAACAAAATCCCTTACTGCACTAAGCTTAAAAGGGTTGTTTATTCCTCTTACATTCCAAACTATCATGGTTTTATAAGGTTGTTTTTCCCTTTAGAGCCTTTCTTACTATTCCTGTTGCTTTCCTCTTCAGTGGCTCCTCTCTACTGTTCTTCCAACTACTGAGTTTGCACAATTAGTTAGATTTCTTAGTCTTTATGACAAGGATTTATCCCACTAATTTCCTTTTCATTTTCCCCTGGTTCCCTAATAGTTTATTTGAGACATTCAAACTTTGTTGTTGAATTTCCACCAATTAAACTGAATTTGGAAAATTATCAACTTGGGCTCTCTCACCTTTTGTAGGTAGTTCCCTTTCAGCCTGAACTAGCCTACCTAGGCTTTCACAGTTATCTAACATATGTTTAGCTTTCTTCAGCTCCTTGTTATCTACATAATTAAGCTTCTTCAGTCCCATCACCTCCCAATAGTCTCCTATAATGAAAAATCTCCTTATTGGTTTCCATTCTTTGCCTTGTGGTTTTAGGGAAGGTTTTCATTGGTATGTAACCAAAACCTTGTCTTCTCTAAGAGAATGCCTAGCGGCCAAACCTTAGGATAGGAATGTTGTCTTTCATTTCCTTAGAAATATCCATACTAACACATAGACGTGCAAATCCAATCCGTTTCCTCAAAGTAATGTTTTCATCCATACAGATCGATTTTCCCAAGTATCTAGCTAACATACTCAAACCCTTAGTTGTCTAATATTCCAAAGGAACCCTTATAGGAATGTTTTTCAATATAATTTTCTCTAATTCCATGCCCGTTGCTAATTTCGAAGAAATAAAGGAAGTTGAGAGATGTGCTAAGGGCCTTCTTTAATTACCTTTTGAGCTTCCAATTTGGAGGAGAAGGTAAATATTATGTTACCTTCCTCAGTTTGCATAACTTCCATTAGACCTCTGCCTTTCCAATTTCTTTAGGTCCAAGCTTGTGTCATAGGAAAAATTGGCCTTTTATCCATAAAAAAGCCAATAAGTGCAGCGTCCCAGGTCCTTGCTCCTTCTTGCAGTATGTCTAGAATTAGAGCCACCATTAGCTTGCCTTCAATCTCCACTAGTGGACAGTAGATCAAGGAAGAGTTAGAATTATCATCCACAACCTGTTTCCAAGTCTTTTTAGCCCCTTTATAATATTGATACATCCTATCAGATGGAGCAGAAGCTATAGGAGGTGGAGGTGGAATTGTAGAGGTTATGGGTAGGATAGTTTGATTTGTCGAGTGAAGAGTGCAAAGGGCACTGCAAGTTGAAAAGGAGATGAATGGGGGGAAGAGGGAAATGGGGTGGTTAAGTTAGAGGAGGAAAATATGTCTCCAATATAATTTAATAGTTTAAAATCTAAATGGAAGTCTAATGATGTTTTGTTTTGCAGGGAAAGCGCTGACATCAATGGATGCTAGAAGGAAACAAGAGAAAGATGGATGGAGAAGAAGGATCTCGAAATGGAGAAATAGGAAGGAAAGCTGAAACAAAGTAGATCTAGGGTTAAGGTTAGGTTGCTCTTCTCAAAATTGGTTTAGTAATTTTAGGTGGTGTTAGAGGACAGAAGTTGATATGGAGTCATGGGTACAGAGAACAGAGCCATGGTCATCGAAAAAGGTTAGGGGTTGCCTATCTATAAAGCGATCTCTAAAGAAAAGTAGGTTAACTAACCTCATTCAGAGATACGTTGTGGTTCTGCGAATATATTTAAGAATCAACTTCAAAAGTAAAGTAAACGAGGTCATTAAGTCTTTAATATTCCAAAAATTTTGTTTCTTTATATAAATACGTCAAAAAATGCTCCAATTACATTCACAACTTAATGCAAAAACTATTTGGCCTAAGTAATCTAATAGAGATTTTTATCAGTGTTAGAGCACTTTCACCTAATAATCTCCACCACTTTTTTTATTTTAAAATAATAGTTATGAAAAATAAAAAATATATTATTAATAAGTAAAGAATGAACTAAAAGTATAAAAACTTACTATACTACATTTTTTTCATCATAAGTTCTCTCTTTGCTGATGATCTAGCAATACTCTCCAAACCTTCACGATACAATTTAATTTCATCTATTGCTTATGATTGCTCTTTAATAGCAAAAATACCTTTGTATTCAATCATATCAAACAAACCACCCATAATATTATCTGTACATGTGTCTCCACTATATAAGTAATAAGGACTGAGACAATAAGTTGCTATGTAGATCCTTTGAGTAAGATGCTTATCCCATCATCGATCAATAACATCTACATAAGGCTTGTACAATTTCTCCTTCCTTTTAAAAAGATTTATAATTATTTTATGACCTCTATAAATACCATCATATATATACCCCAAATATGACTTCTCATTTAAGTCAACAATCCTCAACAACCTTATAAACTGAGTCATAATCTTCACAATGATGAAACAAGCATCCTAAAATTTATCATCTAGAATAATAACACAAACTTCTTTTTCTTTTTTACTTTTTGATAACTTATGGCTTTAAACATGTATACTTGTCACTAAATTTTGATGTAGTTGTTTATGCTCATAAATAATTTTCAAAGTAATAAATGTAGTTGCAAACCTGCTAGTAGTAGGACACATGACTTTAACCCAATCTTCTTGCTTTCTTAACAAAGACAAAATTATGATATGATTATACACAAAAATCGTGATCTTAAATGCATGTGAACCAAGACTAGAAATATGGTCCATATCACTAATATTTTTTTAAAATAAGATTTATACAATGAGCAGCTCATGGGGACTAATAAATATGCCCATACTTTAATTATAATCAGTGCCCAACTGATACAGAGTTAGTTACATTATATATAACAAATGTGCAACCTTTTTTTGGTCTAACCCACTCAACAATTTCAGAAAATAATTTAGATAACGTATCAACACTTTTTACCATATTAGAAGGATTAAAATACTTGATATTTCAATATTACGATAAACTAAGAAATTAATCAAGGTTCTTTGTCTTTGATTAGTCCACTCGTCTTCCATAATATTGTATCATGTTGATTCCCAACTAAACTTATATGTATCCACAATTAACTGACAATCCTTTCCTAATCTTGAAGTAAAGGCACACACATCTCATAATAAGAATCTTGAACCTATCATTGTTATAACATCTATTGCTTCTTCAAAATATGAACTTAAAGCATTTAAAAGAATACATTAATGATAAAACCCATTTAGCTCATGCTCCTTTATATCACAAAACAACATCCTTATCAACCAAAAATACTTTTTAGTCTAGGTTGAGAACCAGGAGTATTTCTTAGAGGAAAACAATAACCTATGTCAATAGTAGCTCATCTCCAAAACATATATCATGAGCCTCTTCATTTTCCTTTTTTATTTTTCAATTGTTGCTACAAATAACATCCAATCCTCTCACATACATCAAATGGTATGTTTTTGCAAGAAACAATATTATCATTAACACGAGCAAGTTGTTCTTTCATTCTATAAAGTCTTCCCTTTTAAATATTCTACTGCAACACATATAGTTATATTGGATATTCCCATTAGATTTTTGAGAAAAAGAAAAATAATTTTATGCTGGATCGAACTTACCACGAGTAGAGGGTGCGATATTTATCAAATCTTTTTCTAATGATTCTATTTTTTTAGTTATAATTTAACCTAAAAATTATTTTTAAAAATTGGGTGTACCATCATTAAGGTAAAAGTATCCTACTTAAATACTTCTCATCATCAATTGAAATAAAGAATGACAATCATAAGCATAAAATTGTCTTTAAGATACCCTTCTTTAATAATTTATGAACCTTGTCTCATTGACTAAAGTAAATTGTAAATATATGTTTAGAAAAGCAAAGACAAATTAATGAAAACTCTTTCTCATCTTCCAGAACCAGAGATTATTAGAATTATATATACCTTAGGTTATGTTGTTAGTATGTTTGTTTATATCTGATAGCTTGTCTTGGCTTTAGAAAAGGTTTTTTCGGTATGGAAGTAAAGTAATCACTTAAACTACATCATAGTGTGCAGAGAAAAATAAGAATGACTGCATTCCAAATATTTAGTGTCGTTTAACATCTTTTATTATTGTACTTTTCTTATCGCATACTAATAAGTGAGCTCATTGTTTTGTTGAGAAATTATGAAAGGGCTCCTTTAAATCTTAAGAGTTCCAACCCTATAAAAATTGGTCATTTGGTAATATAAAACTTCCAAGAAGGTCTACAAGGAATACTTTTCATATCATATTTAGTCTCTTTGAATGATGTTCCTAAAATTAAAGTTTTATTCTTACCAAAAAAATTTGAACTTCCCTTCAACGCCAAAAAAATGCAATCAAAGGAAGTATACAAATGGATTGGATTTAATGCTTAAATATTGGCATAGATAACTTGAAAGTAAATACAACTGTTATGAAAAAGAAACGTTGAAGTCACAAGATTCAGTTTTGTGTTCATGTTTTCCATTAAGATCAAAGTCAAAAAGTATCAAGAAAAACAAATGACCATACATATACACAAAAGACTAACAATAGAATGGTGAATGAAATCAAATCACACTCACTTATTAAACTTTTCTTTGACAATTAACAAACTCTTATAGGTTTGCTCCACTTCCAATAACCGAGTGTTGTCTTACAGAAATATTGCAAATGTAATTTTCAATTTTGGTATTTTAGATCAAAAAATTGAATACTTCAATAGAGTATATATAACACAACTATCAAAATTAGAGATTAAAATGAAATAGAGTTCAACTATTACAAAAAACTAATTAATTAATAAGTATGAATAAAGAAGAAATCTCCTATAATTGGTACTTTTATAGATGACGCTATCGACCACCTTATCCTTATTTTTTATCTTTTAACATATTGAAACCTTGAATAACATAGTAGAATGAACAAACCCGAACTCTATAGAAACATGGATTGACAACTAGAGTCAACATTTCACTCCAAAACCCATTCGACAACTCTCAAATTTTTTGTTCATCTATCCATCCAATTCATGTACCTCATGCAAACCTGCAATATATTCTTCCCCCATCCTCTCCAACAAGTCAACAGCAACAACACTAAAATGGCAAATGAGTAGTACCTTGCATTCGAGAGATATGTCAATCGATATTCCCATTTTTAATGAAAGAAAGCGACAAACTCATTTTGTAGCCTATATTATCTAATGAGTGGCTTTACGAGATTAGGATTTTCCTTTAGACTCTTTGCCCATCTACGATGGATTTTTGCATCTGTCTTGTTAGACTAAATACTTCGGCCATTTTCAAAAATAACACAGACAACCATCTAAGTTTAAAGCTTCATCACTATAGCTCTGAGAGCGAGCCCCAATCCTAACAGTCATTGCATCATGAAGAAACCCATCTCGAAATCCACTATAACTCTAAGAGAGAGATCAACAAAAGAAGTAGTAATTTTAAGAAAGAATGAAAGATTGCATTTTAAACTCAAACAAGCATCACAGAGCCCCTCAAAATAAAAATAGTCTTTGAAACCTTCAAGAAGTTGTTCTCAGTTAGATGTAGAGACAATTATTTTGATGATGGTGCTTAGTTATAGAGGAAGTAGGAGATCGAAGTTGCTTTAACAAGCTCATTATCTCATTTTAGCTGCACATATTAGAGGATATAACTCCTTTAGCCATTGAGTTCATAGCAACCTAAGGAGAGTAAATAAGGCTCAATTTCTGCATCTTTAGGTTACCTACAGGTATTATGTTTACTTATGTGCATATATGGAAGCAATGACATTTGTGAAGAGAAGATAGTGAAGAGCCAAGAGTAAAGGCGAGGAGAGTTTTAAGTTTTTATTTTGAAATATAAAGTATAGGTACAGACACTGACTGGTTCAACTGGTTTACTGATAAACCGACCGATTTTTATATATACAGGTTATTAAATGAAACAGAACCGGAAAACTATGTCTTTATATATATAGGGTATTACTTAATCACTATGTCTTTCATTATGGAATTTTATTTTGTGGGTTCATATCATGGCATCCAAAATAAAACGTAGTTGGAAGGAATTATAATAGCGAAGAAATTATAGAATTTGAGTAAGAAGTTTTCTGAATATCTGTAAAAGTAAAGTTTAACATCCCTATAAATTAAATAAAATTTAATTAATTACTTTCATAAATTCATCTAAGATGAAGAGGATAAGCCAAATGTTTATAATTAAGAACAACAACAAATATTCCACGGATTAACTATGTAAATTTAGCAATTCATAGTTAGGGTTTGTAGGTTGTCGATCATCTTAGAGGATGACATGAACCCACCCAAAACTTGATTGTACTTGACTTATACCACCAGAGTTTGAATCTTATCTAGTTTTAAGTGATCTAAAACCAAATCAAATTCCAAAATTGCTTATTTTTCACTTAACTTAGTCCAACCCGACTCAACACAGATGTTCAATTCATCCTTACCCACTTTTCCTTTCTCTTATATTTTACCCTAAACACCACCTATCTATACCCAAACACTAACAAACCAAGTTACTAATGTTCTATTCTTTCTCTCTCACATACAAAGTGATAGAAACTACACCTAATGACCTAAATCATAACGCATAATGGAAACAAAAATCATAAGTTGTTTTGGGTCTCCAACTCAAAGAATGAAATGGCATATTAGAAGGGTAAAGACTATGGAGAAGGAATTGCCTATATTAGGGAGGAGTTTACATTATCAAATAATAGTACTTATGGTCAAGAGAGGAATGTAACTAAATACACTAAATTCTTTCAAAATTCTTAGCAAGAAAATTGAAGGAGACATTAATCAATCATTTGGTAGTAGAGAGATGGGAGATAATATTCTACTTATGTAAGAATTTATAAAGGGATATTCTAAGAAGAAAAGGTTAAAAAATTTATCTTTAAAATTGATTTGAAGAATGTTTATAATAATGTTGACCGGAACTTTCTTTGATGGGAGCATTAGATTTTTCAAAATGTTTCACTGAATGGATTACTCTATGCTTCACCATAACATCTTTTAGCATCGTCATTAATAGAGAGCCCTCTGACTTAGTTCTGAAGGCATTAAACAAGGTGATCCTTCTTCATCTTACTTATTTTTTATTATTATGGAGGTATTCAACAGACTTTTGAAAAGGATTTTAGAGGAACCAAACATTTTGAATATCATTCCAAGTAAAAAAAATTGGGAATCATTATCCTCATATTTACTAATGATCTAATTATCCTTACTAAAGTGAATAAAACTTCTTTTTCAGTTATAATGAAGGCCATCAAAATATTTACTAAACTTTATGGTCCCTATGTTCATCATCATCATCATCATCATCATCACCCAGTCTGAAATCCCGCAATGAAGCAGGGTCTGGGGAGGTCCGATAGTACGCAGCCTTACCCCTATGTTATCATTGATAAATGCTCCTTTCATACCTCTAAAAGTGTTGAGGTTCAAAGACATATGGTAGAATATATCACCGGGTTTAAAGAGATGTCTTTATCATTTACCTACCTTAGTATACCAATAGTTGACACTAGATTGAGCTATGGAAGCTTTAAGCCTTTAGTGGACAAGGTAAAAGCTAAAATTATAGGATGAAGCATGAAAACTTTATCTTTTGTTGGTAGAGCTCAATTAATTATAGTTATTTTTATCTTCAATCAACATACATTGGGCTACACATCTTTCCATTCTAAAAGCTGTGAAAAAATATTAACAATATACTAAAAAAATTCCTTTGGTCAGGGACGAAGGTGGTGGTTATAAAGCTGATATCAAATGGTTTGAGGTCTACAAATTAAAGAAGCATAGAGTTTTTAACATAATTCCTTTAAAACTTTGGAATTCTCACATGCTTGTCAAGAGAATGTGGAGATTAATCATTGATAATAAGTCATTATAGTGCAAATGAGTGATTGAATACTACAACAAGGATAAAAGGATATGGGAAATTGATTTTACAACTAAAAATGCCTCTGTGACATAGGAAATTCTCAAAATAAGCAGCATAATAAGATCTTATACTAGAAAAGAAGTTAGGAATGAGATGAGCACATTATTCTGGCATAATAACTAGATTTCAGGTTGTCCTTTAAAGTAAAAAGTTGAGTTACTAGATTTGAGACAAAGTATTATAGATAATCAAAATTTTGCAAATTTATTGATCTTTAAAAATGAGATCCTTATGAGAATAAATGATAGGAATATGCAGATGGATATCAATAAAGTGGTAATAAATGAAGATATACGTTACAAAAATTAGTGAGGCCTAGATGCTAATGGGAAATTCAGTAACACTTTGTGCAAGAATTGTTTCAGTAGAACCTTATGTATGTTTCATGGTATAAATTGGTTCATAGAGCTACTACAAAATTATGGAGAGCTATAAGGGATGTATTACCCACCATTGACAAATTAAGCAAGTTTAAGTACTTAACAAACTAGTGTAGTCTATATAGAAATCAACTGAAGAGCACCTCTCATTTGTTTTTCAAATGCAAGTACTCCAGTTATGTATAGAAAACAATTCTTTATAGATGTAACCTTATCAATCCTTATGAGGAATAGCAACCAATCATCAGCTAACGTTTGAATTTATAGTATGTTAAAAGAGG
Organism: Erythroxylum havanense; assembly: GCA_024752395.1. Taxonomy (NCBI): domain Eukaryota; kingdom Viridiplantae; phylum Streptophyta; class Magnoliopsida; order Malpighiales; family Erythroxylaceae; genus Erythroxylum; species Erythroxylum havanense. The sequence continues at coordinate 10,245,875 of JANTNU010000007.1, read as the reverse complement.
TTACAAATGGTGTTGCTACATTTCCTTATCTTATTTCGTGCTACACATTTAGGATCAAAGAAATAGCGTGCATATTTTGGAACAAGGAAAGAAGCTATGAGTAATTCATCAAAGAGTTAATTAATGCATTAGACTTCCCACAAACACCTTTTGTTGATAAGCTATCTTTCAATTCTACATGTATTGACATTTGGAGTGGAAACTAGTTCTGTGTATTACATCATTTATCGATGCTTAATTAGCTTAACAGATTGCTTTGTTTTTGAAAGTCTCTTATTGAGAGTACATATATAGTAAACTCATTTTCAGTCTTTTATGGCTTAATTTGATTATAATTTTCAAAATAAAATTAGGAAAAGAAAGCACTTGGACAATTAGAAAATTATGAAATAAAGGAGAAGAGAAACAGAAGAAGCAAGGTTGGAGGTTGTTAAAAGTAAAAATAATGATATAGAAGGGAAGACATATAATAAATGAAGATAAAAGGGATGAACTAAGGTTTTCTAACTATATATACCTAAGCTTTAGGCCAAGTCAAGCCTAAAAGCCTGAGCCTTAGCCTAAGCCTAAAACCCAAATTTAAAAGAAGTTCAAGTTTGGCTTGATGCCTAGTCAACTTGGACCATACTTGTTAACTTCGAGTAAGGCTTAAATTGGGCCAAGTCAAGCTCAGGCTATTTTGTCATTCCTACTCATATTAAGATCCTAAAGTATGAGTTGAAAAACTTTAAAAAAATTGTAATGTCTTACTTTGTTATGATAAGAAAAAGGGTCTTTGATAGTCATAAGTGTTGGTTCTTAGATAACACTTAAGAGAGGAGTGAATTGTGTGTGTATACTTTTTAACTTGTTTGAAAATGAATAAATAAATTGTCAATTTTAGTAAATAATTATAACACTTTTATACATGAAAATTACATAGCAATCACAATAATAAGTAAAGAGAGTTGGAAAAATGATAAAAATTAATTAATTTATATTGGTTTAGAGAGATAACCCTTAATATATGTTCACTTTTTAAGATCCAAATAGAAATTCACTAACATCATCATTTAATGGGTGAAGAAGACCCTTCATGAAACATCTTCATTATTGGATGAAAAAGAACATTTTACTTACTTAATTGCTTTGTTACTTACTTAATTGCTTACTTGATTCATATCACAAATGATCAAATACAACTTAAAAACTCTTTTTCTAGATCCCCATAATATATTAAGGGATCATACCATAATCGTATGAAAATCTTAAAATAACTCTGATGACTCCATCTAATATCTAGGATACTTCTCACAACTCACTCATGTTTGTTTATACTCATAACTTTTGTTCCTAATTTTTAGGACAAAAAACCAACCATTTTAAACTAGTTATCTTTAGAAAATAAAATGAACTGAAGATTAATAAAATATAAATTACGAGTTACATAACAGATAATTAGCTGAGCTTAAGCTTAACTCTTATCTAGGGAAATAAACTTTTAAACTAAAGCTTGTACTTATCACTAAAAATCAACATTATGTGATACAATAAGCTTAAAGATTGAGAAAAAACAATCTAGTCTGTAATTGATATGAGCAAGATGAACTAATAGTTGTTCTTTAATGGATTTGATTAGTTATATTAATAGGGTTCACATCTTGATTGCTTGCTAAAAGATGCTTAGGTTCCTTTGCCTCTATAGGCTATAAATTGTGGTATTCAATGATATTTTATAAGCAATGAAGTCTTCCATGCCACTTCTTTGCTTAAGCCTAAACTATTGGATCACTTCTTACCAATTTGAAGTGGGAGATATAATATTATATAGGCATTATAGCTTAGTTATAAACTAGCCATTAAAAATAAAAACTAGTCATTACAAACAACTATTAAGTTGGTCGTTACAAAAAGACTTCCAAGTTTTCAAAGTGTAAACCTAATTCCTTTAACAAGACTTGACTTAAACACACTCAAACACATATAATAGTTCCTCATACTGTAGTTTAAGATTAAAAGTTTTCTTTAAGACTCAAAATTTAGTTTCCTTATAATTTTGAAACATTTATGCATTAAGCATACAATATGAATAGTTTTGTAATGTTAAACCCTTAGAACATAATACTGACAAAGATGAAGGTTATAAAGAATTTGGATTGACTTGTTTTATATTAAATGGCTTTAATCTTCCTTTTTCTTTGTCCACTTCACTTTCATTACCTAAAATAACTTTTAAATTGTATTTATGCTTCATTTTACTCATTTAGTTGATAATTTAATTACTTAATTAATTTAATTGGTTCCTTTTTCACTTTTCCCTTCTATTGAACTTGACTTTTCATAAATTACTTGATTCCATTATGATTGAGTTATTAATGTCATAACAAGTAAATCCAATTATAGTGATATTTTGTCATTAAAACTATAAATTATAACCTTACTTAGTTTAAAAATCTACTTATGTTTTTTATAATGACAAAGTGTTTTGGTAATATTCAAGAAAATAAATGAAACTTTCCTTATATCAAAGTAATATGTATTTCATTTCCCCTGTCAATTCATGCATCATTGATTTGCAAAGTTCAATTTTCAATATTACCATTCTCTCTCCCTCTTTTAAAAGGAGTATATGTTATAAAAAGTTATAAGCATTAAAATGAAAAAAATAAATAACTTTGATCACTCCCTTTTCCAAAATTATATCATATGGCGAAGTGCATATGCAAAGAGCTTGTCAAAGAAATAAACAATTTTTAAAAAATTATATAATAATTCAAAGATTAATCTATATTTCTCATCCTAGGTTATGGAACATTAATTTTATCTCCTTAAATATTTATACTAAGTCAATATGCTCAAATATTATCTATTGGCAAGTGATTATCTCATTTTTGTTCCTCACTTGGTTTAAAAATTAACCTTTTTTATACAAATTTTCTTACTTATCTCATATGAAGATCCTTAGTAGTTATTCCTTTTAAAATCAATAATTAAAGATACAATGATTGTTCCTCATTTCATATCAATAAAGCTGACACCAATTGTTGGTATTCATTTGATACTAACCTTTTGGTTTTCATCTGATTCCATTATATATGTTTGAGTGAGCCTACCTTTAGTGAACCTAGATAAAAATCTTTGAGGTCATTAATCTCCATCTTTGTTGCCTTATTTTCAAGCAAAATATCATCCATGCCTTATTGTAGGTGATTAGAAGATCAAATTTAGAGTAGAAGCAGGTAAATGGGTATTCCGCATTGCCGTACTCAATTAGAGTACTACATGATAAAGTCAACATGCATCTCTATCTATTCAAATCTAAGCACATAATAAGCTCCAACATGATCTCTAACTGGAGAATCTTTTAAGTAGTAAAGAACAGATTATGTAGTAGGTTATATTGTGCTATGATGTAATTAATATGTCTTATGTGACTTTCGTACCAAAACTTCCTTTCAAGTAATTATATATATATATACATTATTAAAAACTATATCATTTAAAAACTATATCATTTATACCATCATTGTTAATAAACAAACTCTTAGATCATATCATTCCATGCAAAATAGTATCCAAGTGGTGAACTGTGATAAAAATCCATCAGCATGTAGAACATTAATATCGAAAAACCAATCCAACATATAATGGGTTTTTTGAAAATCTACCATCTGGTATAGTTTTTGTGACCTTTATTTCTTGTGTAATGTTTGAGAAATTCCTAAATAGTAGAAATATTGTCTATAATTGACCTTCTACGAATATAAGCTCCTTGACTGTGATCTATATGATTGGATAGAATAGCCTTTAGTCTTAGCAACAGCCCCTTGGAAATGACTTTATAAACTGTGTTGCAGCAAGCTATAGGTTGAAATTCCCCAAAGTTAGTAGGATTGATTCTTTTGGGAATTAATATGATCAAGGTGTTGTTGATTTCTTTTAATAACTTACCCCTATTGAATAATTCCTGCACAACTTCTACCACCATTCTATTGGTAATTGATATATTCATATTTTAGTATAATTATAAAACCATATTTGATGTATTTACTTAATATTTTATATTTTATTGTATTTTTGGTACTTAATTTTCTCTATGTGCATTTGTAGTTTATAATTGCCTTTGTGGACCAAAATGAGACAAATTTGGATGAAATTGTGTCATAAAACGAAGATTTGAAGTATTATGGACATACAAAACCATATATATAATCATGTAAGTCTTTAGGAACATGTGAAGTCACGATTTTAGGGTTTTTAGAGTTACAAGACTCCTACATAACTATGTAAGTGATCGTATATGTCCCAATAACCTTAGTTTTCACTATAAAAGGACATGAAGCCAAACAAAAAAGGGAGAGTCGAGTTTAGCAGCAAAATTGAGGAATCAAACATTTAGAGAGGTGATGATTTTGATCTAGAGACAAGGAAAACATAAAATTAACATAATAGGAGATCTAATAGATGGCTACATCCAATCAAAACATGTAAGAAGATTTAATAAACTAGAAAGGAAGATTTAAAATCATGAACACTTTGTTTTCTAATAGTTTTTCTTATATGTTTATGTTTGATTTCATTTTCCATTATGAGTAACTAAACTCTTTTTAGTGTCTAGGTGTGATGAACCTTAGTTTATGATAAAAATATGCCTTAATCTTTTATTCAATGCAGTTATTTTGTTTGATCTATTGTCATTCAGTTATATGTTTTATACATGTTCTAATAGATTGCATGATTTGATTTCATATCATTGAGATTGAGAAATACTTTGTATGAATAGATGTACCATAATTGAAAGGAGTTGAACGCAAACTTAGAGATAAGTTGACATAAATCTTCTAGATTATAGTTAGACCTAATAGTAAAATTCATAAATCGATAAAGCAATCATAAGAACTTTAACGAGAAAGATTTTAGTTAATCAACCTATGGATTGGTTGTTAGTAGTCTCAGAAAGTTGTTAACATAAGATAGGAGTTTTCATGGTCTAATAACCAATAAAATAATTGCATGATAAAAGGTTGATTATTTAATGGTTTTTAGAGTAGTTCATCACTTAGATACTAATTCTTGATATTGATTTTTCTAAGTAATTTCCTTATTCTTCTACGTTCATTTTTGTTTCCAGTTTTAATTTATTTATTTAAGTTTTATTTGTAATTAAAACCAAATATCCTATCTAATTCATACGTAGATAATAAGAGAAAAGTAACTACTAGTACTTATTATCTTTATAGGATCAACCCATACTTACCTATGTTAGGTATAACTACATTGTGCACTTGTGGTTAATTCAATATTGACAAACTGAAGTCAATCAGTAATATGCCAAATTTTGAAAAAGAAGTTGGCATTAAAACTATCTAGACTTGGAGTTTTTTTAAGGTGGAGTGTTTTAAAAGCCTAATTGATTTCCTGAATGGAGATTGGTGCTGATAGAATACTGAACTCATGAAGGAAAGTTGGTTTTGGATAATTTCTTTAATGAGTCTTGAAAAGGATTGAGTGTTGGATCCTAATACCAATAAGTTGGTGAAATGCTCCATAACTATTTTGATGATCAAGGGATGGGATTCCATAGTGGAATCTAAGTAAATGATAGAAACAATTCTATTTAAAGCATGTATGGAGGAAATTGCTTTGGGGAAAAGAGTAGAGTTCTTGTCTCCATACTGTAACTAATTTACTCTGGACCTTTGCTTTAAGAGTGAATGATGGAAACTAATGGCTTAGGAGAAAGCACTTAGAGTGTTTTCCTCCTTATTAGTTAGAATATTGGAAGAAGGATTACAATAAACATGTTCTAGAGCAATTCTTACAATTGATATAGTATGGTTTTTGAAGTCCTCAAAATTAATTCTGATTCTCCAACTTCATGAAGTAGTCATGAAACAAGATCAAATCTTAAGAGAACTAAACATTGGTTGCTTAATTTCAATTAATAAAATAGATTGGGGGTTTTGGTTATTTAACAAGAAATTAAATTAAATCAACTAAATATAAAAGTGAGGAATTCAAGGATACAAAAATCTTATTCAAGGGAAATATCTCATCTAATTGTAACATTGATCATTGCTCTAAAAAGAATAATTTTCACAATTCAAGTATTTATTATGAAATATATTAGGATAGTCATAATAAGTCTCAAATTTTTGTAAGTTAATTAGTTTAAACCCAAAATCTAAATCAAAACTTACCATCAATTAACTGAGTATAATAGCATTCTATATCAATTAAATGATAGAATTAAGCTTAATGAAAGGGACTAAACCCTAAATTAAATAATGCAGATAGCTATAGTTATTTAACTTAGTTTTCTTGTTTATCATAAATTAAATTATGCAAATTTATAAATAACCTATTTTCTACTTATATCAATCCTTTATGAAAATCAAGGAACATTGAATTCATGGATAATGATAGAATAATCAATATTAAATTAATTTATCAAATCAATCAATATTGATTATTCACGAAATATAAGAACTCAGAATAGGAAATACTTGAACTAAAACATGAATAAAAGTTTAGAACAAAACCTCACAAGATTACAAGTAAAGTTTTTAATCCCTTTGAGTTAGAATTTTTGAGTTTAGTCACACATGACTTTAAGTTTCAACACCAAAGCTAGAAGAAAGATGAAGAATTGAGAGAAAACTACTAAAAAAATGACTGAATGGAATGGAGAGAAGTGAAAGATGTCTATTTGTATTGTTTTCCTACTCTAAACCTAATCTAATCCTATCTTGCAACGATGCCTATCTAAAGCAAATCCAAATCCCTATATAATAGGGATAGAAAGAAGTTTCCTGATTGAACTCCAACTTTTCAAGTGAATACGGCATTAAGTTTGATATCACCTTATCCACTGCGATAATCTGTCCACTTTTTTTTCCAAAATTTGTGATTTCACCAATAATGCTTCAATTTGATGCAATCTCCACTTTTCATCTCCTAAAAAAATATTAATTTTCTTATTTAAGCTCCAAAATATATCCAAAATAAAAAGAGATAATTTCAATTAATATATCAAGATAACATCTTATCAAATTCCCCCACACCGAACTCATGCTTGCTCAAGCATATATCAATTCAATATATCAATTACCATCATATCAACCTTTCATCTTCTTTATTATTATCCATACAGATCTACAAGTTAATTCACATTAAATGTTTAGGATAAAATAAAAATCAAGAGAATAAGCAATCACAGGACACATTGTTAGAATTTAAATATAATATCTCATCAATTCCTTGAAAATCAAATCAAACATGACTTGACACCCTCTCAAGAATTTCACCATATACACTCAAAAGTGTCTAGGGTTCATTAAACTCTCAAATCAAAGCAAAGCAAGTTATTTCCATAATCTTGTTCATGATTTATATCTCCAACACTTAACAAAAATGAACTTAATGCTTAAATCATAGGGACTTTATAAGGTTTGTAACTTGGCCTAGGTAAGGTATGACAAAAAGAAGTTTTTAGGTTTAAGTAAAATGAAGGAAAGTATTCAAACTTGTTAACATAAGTTTCAACTTAAATTAATCAAAAATTCACTTTATTTAAATAGCATCCTTTTCAATCACATTTTTCTTTTTTGCTTTTTTAAAGAAGATCATCAAAGAGGAGATTTCTTTTCTTCTTTTTTATACTTATCCCCTAATATATAAAAAATGAAAAATCAAAATAATGCAACTTGAATTAACTAATTTAATTTTTATGGAAATAGTCAAAATCTAATGCAACAGTTCAAAATCATTGACATTAACAATAAGAAGGGTAAAAGTAGCTTGTAACAAGGTTATTATGCAAGAAAAGATAGGGTAAGGCTCAATTTGGTTTTCTAGGGATAAAAAGTAAGGTAAGCTTGTTTAGTTCAAAAATGATTATCCTAAGTGGCCTTATCATCTTTATACACTAATTCTTAAAAAATGTGGTCGTAATATGTATTCAAAAGCATCTAGCATTAAAAAAAATTATGTTTGATAACACACAATAAAAAGATATGTATGAGCATAAATGTGATGAATGCTTTTAGGCTCAAAGGTTATATAGGGGTTAAAATGCATCAAGTATTGCATACTTTCATTCAAAAAAACCAATGAGATACTTAAAATAATTTAGTGAAAGATACTAATCATGCTTTTCTCTCTCATGCATTATTTCTTAAACCAAAAATGTATCATAACTTAAGGACTATTTAAATTAAAATAAAAAATTATGAACCTATCATAAGAATAATGAATCTATGAATTATAACATCATGAGTCCTAGCACAAATCATAAAGCTCACCGTAATATAAATGCTCACTCTCCTACATCTAAATCATACATTTTTCCCAATGTATGCACAATATACTCACATCTCACAAAATAATCAACAAAAATAAAGCATAGAGTAGAGGACTTTCTTGGCTTGTGAGCATCTGAAAGGAGATGTATTATGATGTGGGTGGACATGATAAGAGTATGTGATATGTTATAGACTAACTGCTATTTTGGTGTTGTAAAGCTGCTAAAAAAATAAACATAAGAAATTAGGATTTTTTTATATAAATGACTAATTTTTTAATTTTATAAATTTTAAATTTTTAAAAATTAATAACTTTGTTTATTTAATTAATTAAAAATACAAATTTCTTCAAAACCGAACAAACTACTAACACGTATAAGACATGATCACACCTTATGAATGATAGTATTTGGAATTTTAGGGGCTCCATTCCAGAAAGCTAAATCATATAAGACATGATTTAACCTATTTTACGTTATCCCTAATAATTCAACACCATTAGTAGTCATAAATGAATCTAGAATACAACTATTATGTATTGTATTTCATATTCTGGCATTGGGTTCATACATAAACAATTAAATGAGAACGAGAATACTAATTATCCATATATGAATACCTAAATTAATCAGCAAATGATAATATAAGCAATCCCTAGAGAGAGAACAATAATACACAATGAAGATATGCCTAAATGTGTTCTTCGACATCGATTTTACCTCTGAACCTGAAAAAGGAAAATTATCCCTCCATAAATCCCAAAAAATCAAGAGTTTTGCCCCCTTATTCGTCCAAAAACAATTCACGTGTCTTTTAGCTGCTCAAAAGTCCCTTTATAAAAAAACTAGGTTTTTGGGAGGACATGCACCTAACTCTGCATCATTAATAAAATGCACATTTCAAAATTGTGCATGGATGTGTAAACCAAAAAAATTCAATATTCAAGAATGTGCATTTTGCACTACATGGTGAATTCTTCATTTCTTGCATTTTCTTATCCTATCTTCACTCTAATCCATATCCTTCTCGTTCCACAATAACAAATGAGTTTGAAATCAAGAGAATGGCTTAAGGAATGTGCTTTTAACTCAATTTAGCTCTTGAACTTTCAAGTTGTACCTAAAACCAAATATGAACAAAAATGAATTTCTTAAACATTTCATAGCATCAATCACCAAATATTAAGGAGTAAATGTATAATCAATTAAGCACATAGTAGGGACCAAGCATAGAGAGGTCTTGTTGATGTCCTTCAGGAGAGCACCTATTGCAAAGAATTCAAATGCTACATCTTTCACAAATCGGCCTGTCACTTCCTAGGATTTGTGAAAGAAATAAACATTCAATCCATCAAGTCCATGAGGTTTCATTCCATTCAGCTTGAAAAACACCTCCTCTATTTGTTTTTCCTCAACAAGTCTGAATAGATGAGTAATGTCTTCATTATTAATTCTTTTGGAAATAAATTCCTTCAGTGAGAAATAGAAGTTGAGGGGGGGTTTGAAGTTCCAAATAGAGAAACATAATATTTCACAACTTCCTTTTGGATCTCATGATGGTTCTAAAGTAAGCTACAATCACTAGAAATGATAGAGCTTATCTTATTTTGATTTCTTCTAGCAAGGATGGAAATGAAAAAAAAATGAAACACTTATCACCATCCTTCATTCAATTCACTTTGGCTCTTTGTTTAAGAAGAGAGGAGTGGTCGCTAACAACTTGCTTGTAGTTAAAAAGGAACAATTTCTCCTTGGAAAGCAAAGTAAGGTCATTATGAAAGAATTCAAGTTGGAATTGCATAACAACAAGCTCCTCTTTAGCAAAATCCAAGGTTTCTTTGGTGCTACCCTTATAATCATTTAATAACTTAAGTTCACTCTTGATAACTTTCAATTTTTGAACACAGATAAATTGTTTAGAACCAACAAAGGGCATTCAACTCCTTTCTTATTGGCTTCCACAAAACCATTTTCATTTGTTACGAAATTATTGAACCTGAAAAGAAAATGTTTGATTACATACTAGAATATTTCTCCAACCAAAACTGTAGTATGATTACAGAAAAGAGGGTCTTTGGACCTAGCTATGCTCTTAGGAAATTGGTGTAACTAGCTAGAGTTAACAAGAGCTCTATCATTTTTTCCCTCATTACCCAATTAAAGATTTTATTATTTATCCAAGTGAAAGTATGCCCTTCAAATTTGAAATATGGGATTCCCAACTGCTCCATATAATCCTTAAAATCCTCAAAAATAATTTATCAAGTTGCAATTCCCTTGAGCTTTAGATCTATTAAGAGTTGGGTTGAAGTCACCACAGATAAGCCAATGCCTATTGTATTTTCTATTGATTTCTACAAGATTATTCCATAAAAAATTCCTCTGATAAGCAAAATTGCTTGTAAACACAAAGGTAACACTAATCTCCACTTTCTCCTTAAGAAAGAGTGATTTTAGATGTATAGCCTGATCATTTGAATTTAGTAGATCTACTTCAATACTATCAAAGTTGTAACAAAATTTGATTTTAGCATAAAAATGATGGGAATGATTAGGAAGTAGTTCCCAGTGATGCCTGAAAACTTTCAACTTCTCCAAATTCTCTGTTCTTATTTTTGTTTCAAGTAATCCTACTATTAGAAGATTTTCCCTCCAAAAAATCCCTTAAAGCAAAAAGCTTATTAGGAAATTTATTCCTCTAATATTCCACGCTAAAATGGACATGTTAAAGATGCTTACTTTTGGAGCTCTTAACCTTGCTCCTTTATGATATCCTTCTTTCAATAGTTTGAAATTGTTCAGTATCTCCTCCAACCACGTGTAGGGTCCCTGACTGCTAGGAATAGGAGTTACCTTACCAAGCTTCCCATTGTTGTCCTGCAGCCCTTCAGGAGGGATAGGAATATCTCTCAAGGTTTGTGGAATCTCCTTAATTGTTTCATTGACTAGAAAGCTAATCACCAATTTTCCAAATTCTCTAGAATTGGATTGTAGAGGAGTCTCATCATTTTCTTGAACATTGTCAACATTCCTCTTGACTAACTCATCCTCCACAATTCCCATCAATTCATTATAACAACCTAAATTGAAATTCCTACATATAGCCTTCCATATTTTGCTTTAGACTTTATGGGGTGGCTTCCAATGATAAGAAATGGCTACTTTATCCTCCCATGGCTTGTTTCCATCCCCAAGCCTTATGATTGGAACTTAATCAGGGAAATCTTTAGACATATCAATGCTTACACCTATGCGGGCATATCCAATTGTCCTTATCTTTACAATATTTTTAACTATATAGAGAGATTTCCTTATATAGCTAGCCAAGGAGCTTAATCCCTAAATGGTCCAATACTTAAGAGATACATTATGGAACTTGATCCATAGAGGAATGTTTTGGAATTCAACAATTTAAAAATTCAAACCTGACTGCTAAGATTGCAAGCATATTGGCTGATTACCAATATGCTAGGGACCTTCTTCAAGAATCATAAGAGATTTAGAGCTAAATGAGAAAATGAACAAATTTAAGTTCTCTTCAAATAAGAGAACTTCATCCCATACCCTATTTTTCTCGAGTTTATAGGCCCATTTATGAATAATAAGGAATGGAGGTCTTTGATCAAAACTAACCAATATAGAACCATAGCTTCTGGCTCCTTCTTCCAAAATTTCTAGACTAGGACACACAATCATCTTACCGTATAACTCCTTATGAGGATTAAAATGAATAGTTTGTAAGGTTTCGATCATGCATCTCATACATAATATATATCAAATATATACAGTGGAAAATAAAATAAAACCTCAAAAATCATATTTACTTATGCATATAGATATAGAAAACAAAAACTTGAAATGTAAGACGTTTACGTACCTTTCTGATGATTTCCTTCGTTCTTTAATCTTCTCCTCATTGGCTTGTTGTAAACCACAACGATCAGCGTAGACTGTCTCTAATGAAAGTTTACACGAAAATATAATGATGAAACCTCACTAGGAGATAACTAGAATTCTTTCTTTGTGTAACAAAGACGACAACTCTTGTGAGAGTTAAAGAGAAAAAGAGTGTATGTGTGTAAGAAAGAATCTTTCTTTTTTACTTGTGTCTTCCATATGATGCATGAAAATCATCTTTATTTTATGAACCTTAACCTCCATCACTAATGGAGAGTTATGGGAAGTTAATGGTCATGAATAATATGCATTAATGGAAGTTATGAAAAGTTAGTGACCATAATAGCATGCATTAATGGAAGTTTTAGGAAGTTAATGACCAAATTTACAGCCAACAACACTTGTTTCTAATCTATTCAATGCTACGTTTTCTACCACAATCACATCGCGATATAATCCCGAAACATTCTCTCACTTAAATCACCATTTAAGACCATTTTACTCATCCTTCGGATGTCTTATATGTGTGACCCATTAGGTTCCCGGTTATGTTGGCTACTTGAATTAACACTTAATTCAAGTAAGTCAAGAGTAGTATCTAGTAACACGTCATAACTCCCAATTGACCATCTATACGTCATAACTCCCAATTGACCATCTATACCCTAATTGATTCAGAGTATGGTCAAAGTGTCAACTCCCACTAGACTAACCACGTCACATCTAATCCAAGTGATATTAGATCTTGTCCTAAGGATCTCATTACTCTATGTATCATTGAACTCTCTTTATGACACATATGACACATATCTGCTCTGGCCAGTTACTCCTGAGTAATGACCCTGACAATAAGTCGTGGGTATCATCTCCTTCTATCAGGAGTGGTAAATCTTTTATTGGCTACTCGACTACCTCTGAATACCTCAAGCTGTACCCAATCACCACTCTATGAGTAACCCCTGAAAGGCACCGATGAATGGAGTCAAAGTACAAAATCAGTATCTAAGATATCCTTGAGTATCTCAAGTCAAAGGATACTTGCACCATTGCTATGATGAGACTATCATTGATATTGTAATAGAATATCCATATGATTGTCTCATATTAGGTCAATCCAATGTACTTACTACCTTTTTGTAAACATCCACATGTTAACTCTAAATAACTCATGTTTACAACTTATGAGATCTACTACTTAATCCAATCAAGAAGTATAACATGCACTAGTCTATCCGGATTAGTGATATCTCATCTCATTAATCCTACAACTAGGGAAAGTCTAGATACCAACATAATTACACCTGATAAGAATTTCATTATCATGATCTCATCATGATTTCTTCAATGTTATGTTTTGTATCAAGGATTTCATTAAATCAATTTAAGATCAACATCATATCCATAAATGTATGAATATCGAAATAATGAAAAATATCTTTATTAATCATAAAATAATTTGTATAATAAGTGCTAAAAGTGATTGCTTTTAGAGCACTTCTCTAGTATGGTTAAAGTATGTTAATCTCCGTCAACTTGCTTCCAACTCTTTTGAGAAGCTAGAATCAAGAGGGGGACCAAGTTCAATAAAAGTCTACTTGCTAGGAAGAAGCACGAGGAGGCAAAGGTGAAAATTCACCCCATTTTATGATAGTAGCAGTCCGATTGAGGGCAGAGATTCAATGCTATATTATATGCAAAAGGAAAGAAAACCAATTTTTAGTTACTTGTTGGGAGCAATAGTAACTAAAAAGGGTAAAAGATTCAAGCAGGAGAAAACTTTAAAGGTGAAAAGTCAAAGATGCCCCTGAGTTGTTCTAAAAAGCAAATCTGGAAGCAAACAACTAGAGAAATACTCTGTGAGCTAGGAAGGAAAAAAGAGAGGAAGGAAGTTGATGAAAGCATGAGCCAAATCAAGCTAGGAGGATGAAGAAAAAGATCAGTTAAAGAAGCTGTTAAAAAGTGGAGTCAACCGCGACCTTCAGCCAATCTCCAAAGAGGAAGAGAGAGGAGTGAGCTCCTAACACTAACCATATGCTTGATTGATTTATTCACTATAAAACGAGTAGCCAGTTTTGCAGACAAGTTGAGAGAGACTAGGCTTCGGTGGTATGAGCATGTGCGGAGGAGGCCCTCCGATGCTCCGGTACGGAGTTGTGAGGGCGTAACCCTTAGTGACTATAAGAGGAGGAGAGGGAGGTCGTACAAGAATTGGCGGGAAGTGATCAAGGCGGATATGTCAGAATTAGCCCTTAATGAGGTAGTTGCTCATAATAGAAAAGTTTGACATGATCGGATAAGGGTAAAGGATTAACTGTTCCAGTTACCCAATCCCCTTATTTGGTGAGTGACAAAGAGGGATGAACTTTATATAATACTAGGCTCTCGCAGATCTATCCTCCTTCAGGTACTCCCCATCTTTTTCTTTTATTGTTTCTGTATACCGCATCATTCTTATATTGTCTCATTTATATGCGGGTCCACTGGAAATAACCTCTCTACTATGTAAAGGTAAGGCTGCGTACTATCGAACCTCCTCAGACTCTGTTTCATTGCGAGATTTCAGATTGGGTGATGACGACGACGACGATGATGATGATGAATTGAGTTGACAAGGTTGTAGAGTCCAACTCCAACCGAGAATAAGCAAGTTAAAGAGTACATAGAGGAGTTTTCAGTTGTTGATTACAAAGTTGACGAATGATGTTGGAAAGAAAATTGCCTTTAGTTTATCCGGTGTTTTTAGACCATACTTTAAGGGCTAGGCAAATTAAGAAGAATGCTCTGAGAAATATACTAGAGAATCAGAGAAGTTTCCATCATGACATTCTGTTGACATGTGGTTTGAAATTTTGATAGTATAACTTTTCATAGCTATTAGTAAACTTTTCACACCTATGGCGCTTCCACATAATTTTCTGCTTCCTTTGATTTGAACTTGTATCTAATTATAATTCTGAGTTTCCCCAGTGACAAAAAACTGCAACTCTCATCTCTTTACGTCTATTTTTAAGATGCTTAAATTTTTTAAAACCTCATGGACATATAAAAATGATGTTATCCCCATTGGATATAAATTGTACTTGTTCAATGAAGATCCTGAATCTCCTTTCCAACTCTTACAAGACTAAGGACAAGAGGTAAACAGCAATTACAACTGAATAATGCACACAGCCAAAACAGCAGGCACACAAGTATTATATGTAATCTTTGTGTCCCTACCAGCAGGGACTTGGTAACAAGAAAAAGTAATCCCTACAGCAAATTCCAACTTGAGAACATCCTAATCTTAACAAAGAACTAGCACACAAAGGCCTCTACTAGACAAATGATTTCTGTAAATCATTTGAGGGACAATCTGAAGCTTCTTATTTGACTCCAATAATGGACATAAGGAACCTTAGCTTGTCATTGGCTTCAACTAGATCACTCTGCTCCTTGAATGAAGAAGACGGCTCAATTCCAGTGAAAACATAAAGTGCCTTGAGTTCCTCAATGCAGGTTTTATGAGGTGCAGCAGTATATCCAACAATTACGCGCATTGCATTAATTTGTTTCCATATCATCTCCTCACTGTACAATGCCTGTAGGCGCAACATTGCATGTCACCACAAAAAAGAAAATGTAATCACTTTTCAAGGATTATTAGTATCCATATCAGAAAACAAAATCACTTCCAAAGGGTGACCTTTCCGCCATATGATCAACCAATACATAAGAGGCATGTAATTTATGATAGAAAAAAGTTACTCAAAATCTGTCTGAGAAGTCACAGGGATGCCGTTTCTGGAGAAACTAACCACTGGTTCTGAGCCCTGGACCCTTACTAGTAGTGTAACTTCCAAGGAATCAATCGCACTGTCTTCTAACTGTTTGGCTCCTGCAGATTATCATTTTAAAAAGAATCAGATCGAGAATTATATAATCTGCACACTATCTAATCATAGAACTTTACCTTGAACTGTTTCATCATCTTTGGAGCACTGCAGATTAGCTGCATTCTTAGGATCAAACAAATCTAAACCACTTTCATCTGCAGTTTCTCTTGCATCATCTTTGGAGCACTGCAGATTAGCTGCATTCTTAGGATCAAACAAATCTAAACCACTTTCATCTGCAGTTAATCTTGCATCTAAATTAGAAGATTTAGTAACTCCAATTTCTTTATTCATTTGGAGATCCTGGTTGACAGTGCCAGCAAGATGATCCGATTCCTTTATACCTGACAGCATATTTGACTTGTCTTTCCCATTTCTTAGCTCCTTTGTCAAGATGTTATTGGCATGCCTATGATCTGAAACAACCTTATCCTCTGAAGTCACATATTTTTGCAGAATAGGTGCTGAAGGTAGTTTTACTCCTTTGTCATCCCTATTATCTCCCTGATCTTTATCCTTTGAAGATCTAGAAATATTGTTTACACTATATATGTATTCTTTGACTTGACTTTCATGTTTGCCCTCATCCCTAATTTTTTCTAACAAACTTCCTCTCCCAATCACAAGTTCATGATCCTGTTCATAATCACTATGACCCTTATACAACTGTACCACCACATTTGTCTCGATGGGTGCCTCTTCGAGTTTGGCTTGGTTTCCACCTCCCGCTATCTCAATAGAGATTGCAGATGCCTCAACGTCTCCAACCTGGCTTTCTTCTATCAACAAATCTTTTTCCTTTATTCCCTCCACTTTCATCTCTATCTCCTGTAATGACCTTTCATCTTCATTGTCCAGATGCCCATCAACGTGTTCATCGTATCCGTTTTCCTCCACAAACTCATTATTTCCATCCACTAATTTTTGTCCTCCCCACATTACCCTAGCCTCCCCTTTTGTTTCCCCCAGTAACATTCCTTGTTCTTCCATATAATTGCTTTCATCTTTTGCCCTCTGTTCTTCACCATCATCATCACTTCGTAGGCCGTTTTCCAGGAACAGAGGAGGCGACGTAGGACATGGAAGCAACTTGCTCATAATCTTCTCAGTGCAAGCGTAGCTTGCCAAAAAAAGCCCATATGGGACTGAACAAGCAACCCCAATTGCAGAAATAACCACCAGCGGAAGAAGAATTATGGGTGCAGAAGTAACAATAAAGCCGGCTACTAGAATTCGCTTTCCATAAGTCAATCCTTTCTTAAAAATCCAGTTCCCATTTCCGCTACTTTCCCCCAACCACTCCGATTCTGAATCTTCCATCCTGCAAATTACAATATTCAGAATACCTCCACGTTAATTTGGTAACAGTAACTCGGACTACGCCAAAAAAACAAAAGAAAAAAGAAAAGAACGATTTGCCCCTCGAAGAAATGGTGGCTTGTTTATTGAATTTGTCATTAAACTTAACATCCTGCCCCTCAATAGTAGATCCAATAACACATATTCGATAGATCCTATAACACAGGTTCATGACATTGAACGACAATAAATTTAACCAAAATCAGCTGCTAATCAAAAGAAAGCAAATTCAAATCCACCCTATTCACATTAAAACACGAGTTAATGGTCAAACAGACAGAAGGCATTAACCACCACATTTGCAGTTTAATTTTTCCTTATTTAAGATCATGCATACCAGCTGAAAATGTAAAGCATCAGAAAAGTAGGCAATAAGAGAACTTAATTAAGAATCGAAGGGAACAAAACAAACTACAGATTAGAGTAAAGGAAGACGATGTAGACATTGTTGAGTGCACATAGCATGTATTTTCATCAACCGCCAAGAATAATTTATATGAAAGAAGTAGACCTTATTACATATCTCAACAGACCAAGTTGCTACTCTTATCAAGCTTGTTGTTGATGATGATAAGAAATAGCGAGGATTGATCGGACTATTAATTCGTAGTTTTACCTGATGAAGAAATGGCAGAAATTAGCGTTGCTCTACATGCATTCAAGAAGTCTCGAGATGCGGAGGGACTTGGGGGCGGAAACCAGGTGGCGAGTGTGTAAAGTACCTTTCTAATAGTAGCCTGTGTAAACTGTTGGGTATGGTCGGTGAGAGGATAACGACGGCCTGCGATGCTTGGACACGCGTAGAGCACAGAGACAGAGATAACAGGTGTGTGCATGTTCATGCAGCTCATTACCGAATACCGATAGGTTCCCGCACTTCAACGTGGTTGCTGACGCCAATGCCACCTCTCCTGGTCACAACTACACACCAAGATAAGTATGCGCAAGTCCTCCAATTTTTATTATTTTATAATTTAAATTTTAGTTTTATGATTATTTTGTAAAAGAATTCAAATTTGGACATTTGACAATGCGATAACTTACATAAAATCATGTTTTAAAATTTAAAATTTAAAATTAATGATTAATTATGTTTTTTTAAATATGTTAAAATAGTATTAGGCTATTTTATTAAAAATTTAAAAAATGCATTCTATTATTAATTATTAATTATATTTTATTAGTTTAATATGATAGTAAGATCAGCCTTTTATTAAAATTTTTCTCATTATGTAATAGTAGTAATAGACCATAATGCCTCGTAAAGGAAGTTTTTTTTAATTACAAAGGAGAAAAACAAACTTGAGAAAAACTAGCTAGTGTATAACTCTGTGATACAGAGCTCCCTGATTGTCCCAAAGGAAGAGCTTCATTACTGACACTGATACAGAGCTCCCTGATTGTCCCAAAGGAAGAGCTTCATTACTGACACTGGTGGTTCCTAAAGGTAATGTATCCCTGGGTTGGTATGAACTGCGAGGGTGGCCAGGTTGTTTACACACTGGTTTTCTTTTCGGTGCACGTGTTGTAGTTGTATCTCTCAATCTCGTTAGAGTAACTCCCTGATATCTACGAGCAAAGAAAGATGCTCAGTAAACTCTGTCCATGAAGAAGAAAGGATATTAATTACTTCTAGGGAATCCACTTCAACAAGGACTCGGCGGTACCCCATGGACCAAGCCAATGACAATCCCGAGTGGATTTCCCAGAGTTCAGCAACTTGCAGCGATTCTCGTCCAATACGTTGTGTAAATCAGCTGTACCATTGGCCGGTACAGTCACGAATTAATCCCCCAGAGGTAGCTATAGACGATCCTTGACGAGCCGTCCTACGTGTTGAGTTTGACCTAGTTCTCCGTCAAGGAGGCTTTAACTTCAAGTTACTCCATTTACATTTTCTAAACTTGAGCCTAGAAGTTAACACCAAGTCAAAAGGAATCCATCCATAAGTAGAATCTTGAACCTGCTGGTTCTTACTCTAATTCCTCAGGCAAAAACTTTATCAGATTGCATGGTACAAACTGATCTAGTTCAAGCAGGTCAGTCCTAAGGCCTCACTGACATTACAACTCATCATTAAAGGGAAGTTAAGCTCCATGGAAAGAACCACAAAATTCAAGAACATATATCTGAAACTTGTGTATTCTACAATCATGAAGTTAAACAATAAAGCACCTCTTCTTTGAATGCACTTTCACCTTTAACATTTGGAATGCAATTGTGAGCATGTGTAATCAATCTTGTTGGTTTATGCCCTTACAGCTAATTTTGGTTGTACATTTTATTGTATAAAATTTGTTTTATTCAATAAAAAGCATTCTTTATCTTTGTGTATTTTTAATTATTTAATTATTAATCATAAAGATAAAATCCTTGTAATAATTGTTATGCAGTTAGAAATTATAATGTGATTATAATTATGATATTCAAATTGCATTTTTGTATTATTTCTAAAATGTTCCTAGTCATAGTTTCATCAAGATAGAGTATTGAAATGGTTAAATTAGCATATATTTGTTTCTTTCTTATAAAAAAAGTAATCGATCTCATAGATTAAAGTATGGAGATACTTAAACAAACATGTTGGTGTTTATTAGATAATAAGTTCACTGAACAAACCCAATTATGAGAATCTAAAATGGAACATTACTTGTGTGTCTGTGAATTATCTCATTATGATGGTTGTATAATTGATCCTTAGACTTGAAATTACCAAAGTTATCTCATGTAGGAATTATTATATTTTGATGCTACTTATGTTCTATTCTTGGAATAGTATAATTCGGTAGATATTGGATATAGTATGAACTATGTAGAGATAGTTGAGTAAATCAATAAAGAATTCGTTGTCCTAAAGTAATTAGGAAGAATGCTATGCTATTCTTGATTAGTAATGAATTTGGGAATCTCTGGTCAGAGTAAATTGAAATTTAAAAAGGTTGTTTTCAAATATCAATTACAAATTATTTACTAATTAGTATGAACAAATATAATTGTATTATTTAGAGCATACACGAATTTCATACTTTAATTCCAATTGGAAAACTAAAGGACGAAAGGATTAATTTATACAAGATAACCATGCATAGATAGGTTAAGTCAAACTACCTTGACATTCCTAATATTTAAATGGTCATGACATATTGCTAGACGTCAATCATGATATATGATTATAAATTGTTTAATTAGGGAATTAAAGATAAATTAAAAGAAGTTTTAATTTATTTGATTCTAATTGTGAATTAGAATTAGAATTTATAATCATGGCTAACATATTAGAAACCTAATGAGTCACGCATAAAAAGGTTTATAAAAGAGAAAGTAAAATTTGAATTAAGTTGGACTTAATTGAGAAGTTTTAGAAACTTAAAGGGTCAATATGTGATATTTGATCTTATAAGGATTTATTAATAATTATAATTAAAGTTTAACTTTAATTGTAATTTTAATAAAATCCAAGGATATGAAAAATAAGATTTTTCATATAAAAGGAAAAATTAGAAAAAAAAATGGATACTAGCACTTCTTACATTTTTCCTCTCAAATTTGATTTGAATTTTCTCTGAATAGATCTGTGGATACTATTAGAGGTCCGACGATTGAACGGCTTGTGGATTGATAGATTCAAAGAAACAGAAAATTGTAACACGAAATCAAAACAGGTTAGTAGAGTTTTTGTCAATTTCTTGTTTTATGTTTCTAATTTAATTCCGTTAAATTTGATTCTATGGAAAAATTTTAAATTATTTTCGCCGCGCTTAGATCTGATCTTGCGTTTTTTTCCCAATAATTCTGTACCGTTAAAGCTGGCAACGTCTTTGTTGATTGGTGTTGTTCTAATTAAAAGAAAAATGACGGAACACTCCACAATTTTTAGGCTGGATCTTTGTAAGTCTATTTAAGGTATGGATGGAGAGGAATAGGAGATGTTTTGCTAATCTCATGCTTAAGATGAGGCCCTACTCCAGCGAATCATCTATTCAACTAGAGAGCAACTCCTTACCCACAAACTGGCCAAAACTTACAGCTCCCTGGTGTGACAAACTGGAGGATATAATGTAATAAATAGAGGATGAATAGTCCAAAGCTTGCTAGATCAAAACATAGCTTGCCTGGAGAAGTTACTTCAGAAATTTACAACTTCCCATACAAAAAGATGAATTCCAGAGAGACACATGGAAGGCTAGCTAGAATAGTAGTCCATTTGTTGTACTATTCCTTAGTATCTATGGTTACCTTGATGGTGGGGATGTTTTTTAAACAATGACAAGCTCTTTTATACTAAGTTACATTCCTTTCTTAATATAATTAATTTAATTTCTCAAAAATTAAATTTTTATTAAAATTTTATTTTATATGATAATAAATAATATGATTAATATGTTATAGTAATTTTTATTTTATTTATGATTTATACTATTTTATTTATAAATATTTATTTTATTTATTTTTAGAAATTATGAATCTATAAATAATTTATAATTAATGATAATTATTCAATACTAGCATTGACTCAAACAAACTATTGAGACAAGAAAAATTACTTAGTACTTGCACTTCCGCTTGCTCAATCGTTATGGTAAGGAAAAATTAAGCAACACTAGTACCAAGTCTAATTGACCAATAATGTCTGAAAAATTAATCAACAATCGCATTGAATCGAATCTAGTAGACCAATATAATAGAAAAGTTTATTTATGATAATTTAAAGAAATGTATTGAAGAAATGGAGTTCCCATCTGGGGTACAATTGGCAAGAAGGCCGATAAACACATTGATTATAAGGAGAAGAGAAAGGACTCAACTTCAAGCTTTACAATAGAATAATAACTAAAGGCATTGATTTTTAATTAAATTAGTTACCACAACAAATAACAACTTAACAACTTGGAGCTTAATTGTTAGACCCTGAACTTTTTTTATTTTTATTTAATTTGTTATTTTTTTTCTTAGAATTTAGTCCATTAAATTATAAAGCATGAATAGAAATTAGAGTTATTAAATAGAGAATGTTGGAATTAAATTAGAGTATAGTATGGTAATTAAATGGCTTAAGGAGTAAAAGGACTTAGCTTAAGTGAAAGAAGGGTAAAATGGGAAGACCAAAGGAGAGGAGGGGTGTTGTCTTGTTTAAGAAAAAGAAGAGAAGCATCGTGAGAGGAGAAAGAAGAGAAGAGAAAAACGTGAGAAAGAAAGAAAGAAGGGAAGAAAATCGTAAGAAGCTAGAGAAGAAGGAGAAAGAAGAAGAAAAGGAGAAATCAAGCTTGTTAGAGGTAAGTTTCATCATCTTCTTGCTTGATAGAAAAAAAACAAAAGAGATTTGAGAGAGAATGAATTTTTGTAGGAAGAAGGAAGAGAAACCCTAGTTGGGTATTGCGGATTTCTAAACTAGATTGAGTTTTCTAATTTAGATGAACTATGGTTAGACTAAGTCTAAGTTTAATTTTGTCTTTGATTATTGAAGTTTTATGAATTTCCTTTGAATGTGGGTTGAATAAGGATTTGGTTTGTTTTAAGAAATCAAAAAAATCTAACCTAAGATTAAGAGGAAAGGAAAATTTAAACTTGGGGTATTTCAAGCAATTAGGTAGGTAATATATTTATAGTTACTTGTATAATGGGCAAATTCTTGCCTATATGTGTATGTGTGAACTTCATGAATTGAATTCTTATGAATGTTTGAAAATGCATGATGAATTATGACTATGTTATACCTTGAAAAGGGTTATGACATTTTGAATTAAATAAAAAGTGAAAAAGTATAAAAGTATAAGCATAGAATGAAATGAATTGAGCATGAATATGTGCTTTTGTATGGGCAAGAGAAGAACCGTTTCATTTGTCATGTGCACGTTGACAAGAACTTTTTTCCGACTGCCCACTTATGGCATATGAGCTCCAAAAAATGAACTCGTTTTGTTCATGGTGTAAACTTCGATTTTACCATTTCATTCCATGGAGCCATTTGTTAGTGCATTGCATTGGATTGGTTGAGTATGATGAACAATTGTGTGCTAGATATGGATTGTTGAATATTTATGAGTTGACTTTGTGATGATAATTGCTTAAATATGAGTTTGTGAGTTTGAATTTTGTATAATTAAGTTTCTAGATATAATGAGATATAGATGTATATTGATATACATATATGCATATGCTTGAATTTGTGGCTAATTACCGATGGCTATGAATATATTAGCCACTGATTTTTATAGCTCAACTCATATTTTTCCCTCTTTAGGTGTAAAACAAGACGATTGTTAAACCTTGCAAGGCATCAAAAACTCTAAGATAGTTAGAGATCTTTTGTAATTAAATTAGTAATTATAACTTTTAAGATAGCTTTGTAAGCATATCAACATGAGCATTCATTGTATTTTGTATTTTGTACTAAGCCAATGATGTGGCTTTTGATATGTAACTAAAGCTACTCAGCTCTTTAATTTGGAAATGAAATTTGGATTTGGAAAAGATATTTGTGTATGTTCACTTATATCCTTTGGTTGAGTTGTTGAAATTGTGTTGGAAGTAGGATTGTATGCTATTAGAAATGGAATAGGATATGGTTAGTTGTGGTTGGAATTGTATGTGTAAATTTTGTGTTGATGGATTTTTGGGATCTGGGTTTTGTCCGAAGGTTTCGCTACAGTGAGGCTCAAAGTTTGCCGCAGTGAAGCTAAAAGCTAGCTGGGGAGAAGTCAAAAGCTAGCCGTGGCGAGCTTTTCCAAAGATGTCTCTATGTGACCGCCATAGTTCGCCGAAAGTTCGCCGCAACAAACTTCTCCCGAATGGTCCAAGAACACGACCCCGCAGTTTTACCACGGCGAGGCTCAAAGTTTGTCGCAGCAAACCATCTCTAGAAGGGAGATGCTGTGTTAAATTTTATATCTTCACCGCACCAAGCTTTTCGAAAGAGATCTCAGCATGTCCTCCATAGTTCGTTGCAGTGAAGTTTGAAGTTCACCACGAAGAACTTCTCCCGAAGGATCCAAGGATAACGACCCCGTAGTTTTGCCACTGTGAAACTAAACTCCCTCATGATAGATGTTGGATGTAGAAAGAAGCACTTAATTAAGCTAATGATTTTAAATAAAGGCACTACTCAGACCCAAGAAATCTTATTACTTTATATTTCCTTATATCTTATTCATTTATTTTGTTATTTGTGATTTTTTATGTTAGTTGCTCTCCTTTGTATATTGAACTTATATTGGGGATATTGTAAGATTTAAATATGGGGGAAGAATTGCTTACGATGTGTTCAACTAAAACATTTAATATGTTCAAAATGGACTAAATTAGTATGTATTTTATAAGCTTAAACTAGTTAACTATGGGAATGTCATGTATTGAATGGGATTTTAATTGATGTTAATAATTAAGTTAAAGGGAAGTGTGAAATTTTTCTATAAATTACTTGACCTTGTGAGCTTTAAAGAATATAAGATTGAGATATCTATGTCAATATATATTTCCTTTATATTTGATCTTCTTCCATATGGATATATCTCTAGAACTTGCTTTGAACTATTTTGAGATTACTTTGATATGTGCATATATGAAAAGAATAAAGATCATCTTTGATTTAACTCTGCAACCTATATAGCCAATCTAACTTAATGTATCTAATCATCCCCTTAAGGCCTTAATAACCCTTTTTATTTTATTAAAATTAATTACATAATCTAAGTATACAATTTAATATATTTGCATATCCTTATGGGTTAGAAGGATATTTGAATTGAATCATTAAATAGGTTTATAAGAAGAGGAACAAAAGGAATTTAAGGGTGTACTTAGTGCATAAACGTGTACTTTCCTAAATATAAATTGGGGATTGTGTTTGAACGTTGAAAGTTGGACTGGTCTATTTACATTTATGTGCGCGCGCGTGTGTGTGTAGGTGTGGGTGTGGGTGTGGGTGTGGGTGTGTGGGTGTGTGGGTGTGTGTGACATAATACCAATAGTCTATGTTATTGATTAGGTGATGGATTGAATGAAGAGATTGTTAAGTATTTGGATGTGTAATATAGATTATGGGTTCTTACGGTAAAAAATTTACCTAATATATGTTTTAAATGTTCTACTAATTTTTTGGTTTTAAACCTCACTATCTAGAAAAATTCCTCACCTTTCACCTTATCCCCATTTCAACAAAAGAAAAAGAACCTTTTAATTCACATGTGCATGTAACCTAAATAGTGGAGATTTGATATATTAGCAAGCCTATAGTAGTGCATATGTCTAAGAAGAACCTTAGTAAAATACTTAACCTTAAAACACTTGAGTGACTAGAGTGAAATTTGTGAGAAAATTCACTATATTTTTTTACTCTGTTTTGAATGAAACTAATGTACTAATTGTTGTTCATGGTTTCTTATGGATTTTATCTATAAGATATTAGCCTTGCTTGGATTTCTATTATGTGATATATATTTCTATTTGAAGCCATAAGGGATGAATCAATAAGAGCTTCTTAGTTATTATTTTCTTAGTGAGTATGTTTGTTTGGAGATAAGTAAAAGCTAAATGTGGGGAAACCTATGTTACATAATGAGATACATGACCTAGAATACAATCATATGGAATACCATGTTCTCCTCATAAAAGCAATATAAGATAAACAATATGAAACTCTCCTTAGATACATTTATGTCTCAAAACATACTCAATATGAAAGCAGAATGTGAAGGAGCCCAAAAGTCCTAGTTTATAACCTTTTTTTTTTATATAATCCCTCGAAGGAATGAAAACTTAGAATCAAATCATGAAATCTAATTATTCTTTATCATTGTGTCAGTTACTAACCGACCGACGACTTTACTATTTATTATAATCTACAATTGGATTAAATATTAAATTTGTAATTATTTGATTCCTCCAAAATGTGAAGTGATTAGGGTTTAATGGATTATTGTATTAGAATTTTTAAATCTTAAATTCTAAGTTAAGATTTATTGTACTGTTAGAAAAAAGTGAGGGCGACACGTGCGGGGAGAAGAGAGAAGGAGCCTGGATTGGGGACGGTGAAAGCACAGGCGGGCCCTTCTTCCATCCGTCCGCCATTTACGCCTCTCTCTCATTCGGTATTTTGTTGACTAATTCTTTCTTTCTTCGTAATTCTCTCCCTCTCGCCCGTCGTCGTGTCCACTGATATCTCCTCTTCGCTCTAAAACGTCAAGTGGAGGACACGACAATTCTTTTTTGCTCCTCACTCCTTCTGTTCCCTATATATACACTATTGAATGAAAACTCCGCCTCCACCCTCGTTACTCTCCCTAACAATAGACTCAGCAGTGCTTCATCTCTCTAACTTCTCCGATCTCTCCTTTGTTCCCGATCACGTTCTTCTCGATCTCTTCTCGGTAGTGCTCTCTCTTATTAATTATGTTTTGTATTAATTAATATACACATGAAGTTTTACATGGATTTCAGATTTTACTTGTGGGAATCTTTATTATGCATCTGCTTATAGTTTGTCAATTCGCCGTCCCCATTATAGATTAGTAATCTCAATGAAACCACTTACAGGCTACACGAAATCTGAAGCTATATTATTCATTACCTATACAAGTTGTGTTGGAGACAACATTAGCTCAAAAAAATGCTTCTGCGGAAATTTTTTTGCATTTTCTTGTGTATGATCTGAAAGGAAAAAGGCAGAATTTTAAGTTTTAAGTTTATGCTTTTGCTGATGTAGGAAATATTGTGTTAGTGTCTTATGAAATCTGGTTAATCATAGGAAGTTTGAGAGACTATAAGATTGCTGGAGTTACAGTGGAATGCTGGATTTTGGCAGCTGAATTTAGATTAAGAGAGACAGGTTTACCTCTTCTGTTGTTCCTACAATTCTGCCCCCATGCTTTTATGTTCCTACTACTGAAGTCCTTCCCACCAACTTCCTTCTCTACATGTAAAGGGAATGCCCTTGTTCTTGATAAGGGAGCCTAGTCTGTAGAGAAAGCTGGCACAGCCAAAATTTTGTGACCCAAATTCCTTGTAGGTGAATTGGGTGGTAATTCATCACTTTAAACTAATGGATTTTACACTTTTTAGTTAGCATTGCTTTATTCACAGTCTTTCTGAAATCTATAGTGATTCTGTTTACCAAAAGTCTCTTTTAGGAATTGGATTGCTTGCTTTGTTTCATGACACAAAATTTTACTACCACAAGAGTTGAACCTCCAAGATGTGATAGCATGAGAGTTGCTCTGAATAAATGAAAAGGTTAAGTTTGTTCTAAAGAATATTTTGATTTTTGTCACAGAAATTAATTAGAGTGATGTAATGATGATTGGAATTTCTTAATAAGTTTAGAAGATAATGTTGGATGGAACAAGTAAGCGCAGAACATATTGGAATGTGGTATCATGAACTTCTACAAATGAATCTGACAGAATACAGGTAGTTGTGGACGATTACTGCCACCTCTTAATGCGTAATGCATAATAAATGATCGTAATGCATAATAAATGATCATAAGGTGCTGATATCTCGATAAAAATTGTTTGGAGATGCTAATTTATTGATAAAAGTGAAGAATTAAAAGAGTTGAGATTTTCATTTGTTTCTAGAACAATCTACTTTAAGCCTTAGATTGCATCTTGTTGTAGCCTCGAGCCAATTGTGTGCTAAGGCGGTGGTAGTTTCCATTTTTGGATAAATTGTTCTTGTTTTGTTCTTTTTTTTTTTTGGGAAGTTAATTAAATAATTTGCTGAAGAATTTCAATAAATAATCTAGTAGTGAACTGTAATTTTATGTATGTCACCTTTTTATTATCTGATGTCTTTCGGTTTTTTTCATGGGCCTGGAATGGATATAATTTTTTATGTGAACTCGACTAGCTAATCAAGGAATCCGTTGCACGTGCTTGCTGATATCTTTGTTTTCTAATTTACTTGCTCTACATTTCCTTTCTATGTGTATTAATATTGGTTTTCATCTTGAGGTAGAGAACATTAAAGGCTGGAAGGCTGAATCAAAAAAATTTGAATCTGTTCATCTCAGCTGGGAAAGATGCAGTAATTACACGCATACAAGAACTCAATATTCAGCCCCTCCTTACACCTGTCCTTCCTACCAGTGAGTAAACTTTTAAAAGCAGAACTGTGTGCTTCCAATAAGCTTAGGAGTGAAGTCTGATTTCTCATTTTATATTTTATTTTCTCAATAGGATGTTCAGAGAAATTCTAAGGTATCCTTAGTTGTCTAAGCACCAGTTTTGAATTTGATCTGGTTTAAGAGGAAGAGAAAGAGGAAATTCTTGGACTTGTATTATCATCTCTAAGGTTTGGAAAGATGTCTGAAGCTTGTATCAAGGACAGTGAGGTTGACATCGTGATAGCAGCACTGCAATCTGACTTGATATCATTTATGAATGACTGGAGACCTATATTTTCTCGTTTCCATTTGATTATTGTCAAAGACCCTGATCTAAAAGAGGAACTCAAAATACCAGAAGGCTTTAACCTTGATGTTTATACTAAGTCTCACATAGATCAATTAGTGGGTTCGTCTACTTCCATTCTCTTCTCTGGTTACTCGTGCCGGTATTTTGGGTTCCTTATGTCCCGAAGAAGATATGTTGTCTCAATTGATGATGACTGCTTTCCAGCCAAAGATAGTAATGGATACATAATAGATGCTGTGACGCAGCATATCATGAACCTTAGTACCCCAGCTACTCCCTTCTTCTTTAATACCTTGTATGACCCTTATCGCGAGGGCGCAGATTTTGTTCGAGGATACCCCTTTAGCCTCCGAAGTGGAGTTAAATGTGCTTTGTCATGTGGACTATGGCTTAATTTAGCTGACTTGGATGCGCCAACCCAGGCGCTGAAGCCAGGACAGAGGAATTCTTGTTATGTGGATGCAGTCTTGACTGTCCCAGCTGGTGCCATGATGCCCATGAGTGGAATCAACATTGCTTTTGATCGTGAGCTGATGGGGCCTGCTCTGCTTCCAGCTTTGAAATTATCAGGAGAGGGAAAAGTGAGATGGGAAACTATGGAAGATATATGGAGTGGAATGTGTGCTAAAGTGGCATGCGATCATCTTGGCTTTGGTGTGAAAACTGGGCTGCCATATGTGTGGAGAAAAGATAGAGGTGATGCCATTGAGAGCTTGAAAAAGGAATGGGAAGGAGTGAAGAAGATGGAAGAGGTTGTACCCTTTTTTCAAGCTCTGAGACTGCCTCGAACAGTCACTACAATTGAAAATTGTGTGATTGAGATAGCAACAATAGTGAAGCAACAATTGGGACCATCAGATGCTGTCTTTGTTCGTGCTGCTGAAGCCATGACGGAATGGAGTCAGCTTTGGAAGAAACTTGGCTCAGGTTCCCCATCAACATAGCTTATTACTTCGATGCATTTACTCCCTTTACAATGTTTTTATTAGCTTTTGTTTACGTGCGGGATGGGACAGAGCTTGTTATTTTTAAACTACAATAGTCTATTGGCTTCACAATTCAACGTACCAAGATATAAAAAAAAAACTAATAGATCAAATGATATATATTTCTTTATATGGTATTTATTTTTCACCATACGGTATTCTCTTCTATTATTGACTCTTTAGTGTATTCGCGTATGAATTTAGGTCAATCTTCGTATAAAAATTGATATCAAGTAATCAAATTGGCACATAGGATTTCAAATATTACTTGGGGTAAGTTTATGTGGAGTGTTATTTGGTTGTATCAGTTTGAGTTGGTTTAGGGAAGAAATTATAAGTCCCCGACTACGAGCCAAGTGTTGAATTGATTGGGGTGTAATATCGCTCTTCCAATATTATTTAAAAGTACAGTTTTCTTTTTTACTTTTGTCAGAAAAGGGCTTTTTTATTTCTTAAAATAAGTTTTGAGTACAATAGAGAAACCCAGAAATAAGCCAACCAAATAATTAGGGAGATTGCGCAAAAACTGGATGCGGTATGTGGCCACATGCAGTTTAAATGGCGATGCGTAACAGCATGAGAAATACGAACTCCTGTAGATGACAGAAACTTATAAGACAAGAGAAAGATACTTCTAACAAAATTAGAGATGTTAAAGGGTAGGGCCGGGCTCGGTTAGGGATGGCTCGGCCTGGCCTGACCTTTAGCTCGTGTAGCCCGTGGCTTAGCGGGAAGGGATGGCTTGGCCTGTGGCCTGGCCTGGCTACGGGATGATGGCCTGTCATATTATTTTTGACAAAATGACGTCATTTTTTAAAGAATAGTCAAGTTATGGGCCGAGCTAAGTAAACCCATGGTCGGCTTGTGGTTCAGTCAGGCCGACTAATGTCAATCCGCAACTCTCCCGTAGCTCATTTAAACCGGGTCAAAATCAGGTCGGGATGGATTTGATGAGCTGACCAAATTTGCCATCCTTAAATAAAATACCCACACGGAGGAAGAAAGATCATCAAAAACAATGGGAGGTGGTTTTTTAACTCCCAAATAAATAAATAAATCTAGATAAGTTTAAAATAACCGAAGATCTCAAAGGAAACAATGTATTTAAAAAAAAGGAGCATAATTTAGAGGTTTGTAAGTAAAGAGAGAGGTTGTAAATAACTTGTTGAAATATATTTTAGTTTATTGCTTTCAAAATTTGAAAAACCAAATCAGGCATAAGACACAAATATTGTGTTTCCTTTAATAGCCGCGACAAAAGTTTAAAAAACCTAATTCCAAAACACCCAAAAGGCCAGCACCTGTCGTTCTGTTCGCTGCCAGACTCAAAGGCTGCCGCCTTTTTCCTGCCATTAATCTTGTTTTGTTTGCTCTCTAACTCAAAACACTGCCGCCTCTTGTCTGCCATCAAACGTGTTTCTTCTTATTCTTTCAGGTTGATCTGGCTGGAGGAGAAAGATTATTTCTTGTTCCTGGTACCGCTTCTCTCTCTAAAACAGTTCATTATAAATTGGGTTATGTTGTGTCTTTTCTTGCGTTTTTATGTCCTTTTTTTTCAGATTATTCCTCTTTGATGCTTCTTCTGGGTTTCATGCTCTAGGTTTCTTCTGATTTTTTCTAGGTTTAATGCTCATGCTTCTTCTTTCTTTCTCTTGTCGATTGCTTCCTCTTTCTGTTCCTTGTTTTCCCAGCTACAAAATTTTTCATTTGTTCCAGCTTTGTCTCTGCAAAAATCAGAAACAACAATTTATGAGTTCGGTACTTTGAAATGATTTGAGCTCTGGACAAACCTATTAAAAGCAAGGAGTAAGTAAATGAGTGGCATTCATTACACCGGTGTTGAAATTCTCTTTGGTTGCTTTGTTTATTTGTTTATGTTAATGTTACGAAAAGCACTAGAATGCAGAACAATATATATTATGAACTACAGTAGTCAAATATGCCATTTCTGTTACTAGAGTAGTTAAAGCTTTAATTTTGGATGTTACTGTAGTTCATAATTTGAGAAACATTAAAACATCTAATATTAATGTTTAACTACAACAGCTCCATTGGATTTAATGCTTATTTGGATGAATTTTTGGGAGATAAATAAGTACTTTTTTCACTGCAAAAGTTTTTTTAAGAAAAATAAATGTTTGGTTGTAAAATAAAAAAATGTTTTATTAATAGAAATGTCTTTTTTAGCAGTTAAAATATAATTTTTTAAGAAATTCAAATTTGAAAAAGTTCCTCATTTTAGCTTTTTTGAGTAGATTTTTTATCTGACATTTACGTTTATATTGCAAACTATCTTCATGCAGTTATTTTGCAAAAGTGACCATTGACTCAACACATCTTCTCAACGGACACCGAAGTTGAACTCCTCATCTCTTGTGCAATTGTTTTTCAAACCTATCTTCTCAAGGGATAGCTAACGAACAAATCAACCCATAGGTAAGCAAAACTTGCCTTTTGATTCTAAATTTTGATTTGTGGTTTCTAATATGATTTTTTTTTTGGATGCTGATTTGTGATTTCTGGTACTGATATGTGATCTTTGTAAAGCATCCCTTTTGTAAATCACACACGTTTTTGTTTCTCTTCCTCTCTCTCTCTGTTTTTCTTTTTCTCTATTTCTTTCAACGCTATTGAGAGATATCTGTAAGAAGAAATTGAGATAAATGAAATTGTCATCATAGACAAATTGTTTCCCAGAGATTTTTCCTTGCCTTTTGTTTAGTTCATTAACGCTTATCAACCTATGCTTTGTGAAGAATATATTTCACTAATGTGTCTAATCTTGATCTTCATGTCCACTATAATTTTCTTGGTTATGTACAATAGCATTGGTATCGATAAGTTGATTATAACTCTTCTTTGATATTTGATTACTGATACCCAATTTTGAGGAAGAATTTGTAGTAGAAAGTGATGCTTATAGTAGTGGGTTGGAAGATGTATTATAATAGAAAGGCTCTTTATCACCTTTTTCAATCATAAGATTACAAAATAGCAAATCAAATTGGTTGTGCATGAGCGAGAACTAATAGGAATAACCAAGGTAGTATCTCATTGGTTGCCCTACTTTTGAGGCTATCACTTCCTCATCCGAATTGACCATTTTAGCCTCAAGTATTTGTTAAAATATCATCTCATAACATCTCTATAGCAACATTAGATAAGAAACTAAGAGTATAAGGTTGGAAGACTGAATACAGCTGTAGATGCCTTATATAGAAGAGATGAATTGAGGACTCGTTATGGAAATATCTTTCTCTTAAGTTGAAATCTTTAGTCGAAAGGAGTTATTTCGACTTCGAGGTTTCAATCTAGCCTTCTTTCCAACTTACCATCCTCAATCTAATGGTTAGATAGAAGTTGTCCATGGCACTATAGAGATGTACCTATGATGCTTCTCTAGTGATCATCCACCATAGTGGGACCTTGGTTGAGTATTGATACAACACCTCTAATCACATTTCTCTTAGCACCACCTATTTCCAGTGGGTTTATGGTAAGGAGCCTCCTCGACCTCTCTCGTTTAATGAGTTCTATGAGAATTGAAGCAGTCGATAAAGCACTTTAGGAAAGGAATGCAATAGTTTAAGTTGCTCATAATAGGCACCTGCAAGCTAGTAGAGGATAAAGAACACTTATGATTTAGGGAATAGAGGGTTGAGTTTTGTAGTTGGAAAATGGGTATGGTTGCAACTTCAACCATGCCGTCAATTAACGGTAACACAATAGATACTTCATAAACTTCTTCCAAAATATTTTAGCTCTTTCAAGGTTGCATTCAAAGTAGGATTTGTTGCTTACAAGCTCAAGCTACAGTGGAAAGTAGAATACATGAGCTAGTTTGACTAGATCAAGAGCTTTAGAATGTTGTTATAAAGAACTAACTATTATAGACTAGCAGCAGATGTGAGATTTTCAGTTCCAAACACCATATTTTGCTCAATTTGTGTGCTATGATATCTTTGTTGTCATTGCTCTCAGGAATATCATATTTCAACCTACAAATTCATGTTGTTGTTCTTTGGGAAGTTTAATCACTTAATGTTTTAAGACCATTTGAACAATCATTTATGGTGTATGGATGTCACGGGAGAGTAATTTTTGTCAGAGACCCTTGTTTTCTATGATTTCATATTTTCTGAATGCTTCTTGTGATTGTCATTCTTTAGTGTTTCTAAAGTAATTAACTAAGCTGACTAGTGAGGAAGAAATTATTTCAGTGAGGTAATCATACCAGAATCATGTGGATTTAATAAGGAAAGATGAACTTTATTGAGCTAGTTTAACTATATTAAGAGCTTTAGAATGCTGTTATAAAGAACGAGTTATTGTAGACTAGCAGTAGATGTGAGATGTCCAGAAAGAAAAAAATTAGCTAAAGCATTTGTTGAGATGAAAAATTCAATATAGAATTATCGCAGTCAAAAGCCTCTGCTGCAGTGGACCATTAATCTTACATATTTCTTGTTGTTTCTATTCCAAATTAAATTCTTGCAGTCATCAAAATCTTTTTATTTAGCCAAATAAATGAAATAGATGGATGATACAAAATACAATACCAATCAGAGTAGAGGAGATAGGGTGGTTTGTTTCCTACAAAAACGTAGAGACCCTACCTTTTTTAGTTTGGAGGTGAAATATGGAGTTGTGGGCATTTAGATTCTTTTTTTACTCGTCTTTTGTTTCATTCCTTTTTCTTGTAATTACTTTTAGCTAATCAAATTGGATATGATTGCCCTTTTCTTTGCAGCAACTCTTATGCTTATTATGCTTTTGTTTATGTCATTCTTGTTATGCTTTTAATGTTGAGTTCACAATAGATTTAATGCTTATTATGCTTTTGTCTATGTCATTTTTGTTATGCTTTTATATTTTCTTATATTTGCTAAATTCATTGTTATATGCAGTGAGGATTTTGTTGTTGATAGAAAATGTCAATACCAAGTCAAGATGATACTTATGTGCCGTCTAGAGGAAGCCTAGTTGATACCGATCTTGATGATGACTTTTTTGAAGGCGTTACTGTCAATCAAGAAATTGAAAATATTAATAATGAGATTGGTTCATCAACTCCAACTCTAGAAACTTCTACAAAAAGAAAGGGGAAAAAACGAATGAAACATGATACTAAA
Source organism: Erythroxylum havanense (assembly GCA_024752395.1). Taxonomy (NCBI): domain Eukaryota; kingdom Viridiplantae; phylum Streptophyta; class Magnoliopsida; order Malpighiales; family Erythroxylaceae; genus Erythroxylum; species Erythroxylum havanense. Next base: position 10,210,934 of record JANTNU010000007.1, on the reverse strand, counting down.
ATGGAGGCAACAGAAAGGTTATGTAAAAATTTGGACCGTATATGTGATGAAATAGAGAGTAGAACTTTAGTAACCTCTATTAAAAGAGATGAACCTTGTTATGGCATTTCTAAAGTGATGGACATCTTACGAAGTATAAATGAAATAGAAAAGGGAGGTGAACTGTTTATGTTAGCTACCAAATTATTTTTGAAGAAAGAAAATAGAGAGATGTTTATTGAGCTTAGGGATGTTGATCTTCAAATTAAATGGCTGAAGATAATGAAATGATTGTGATTTTTGTAATGAATTAGACATGTATTTGGTTATTAATATTGGATTACTTGTAATGTGTTACATTGGATTTCTATTTGGTTAATTTTGTTATAATAAATTAAATTGTACTTTATTATTATTATGTTATGATTATTGCTATATTATTTTGTTATATAATAAGCTTATTATTTATTTATTTTTATATATTTTGATACAGATATCATCTTCTGATAATGATTCTGACAATGATCATAAATATAATGAAAAGATTGAAGAAGAAATTTTGCATATGGTTTAAACTGGAGTAGTATTAACTATAAACTATTATATTAAATATTATATTAAAAAATCATGCAGAATATCTCCTCACACTAGCTGGATGTTTGTAATGGGGATGCTTAATGGCCATAGAGATATATGTCATCAACAATTTAGAATAGAAAAGGATGTTTTTATTAAATTATGTAAATTGTTGAATAAGTCATATAGATTAAAGAAAGGTACATAAGTAACAATAGAAGAGGTTGTAGTTATGTTTTTGATCACTTTAAGTTATGGACTTTGCAATAGAATGGTTCAAGAAAGATTCCAAAATTTTGGTGAAACAATTTCTAGATGATTTGAAATAGTATTAGATGTTTTACGTATGTCGATTGATTTCATAAAACTAAAATATCCAACTTTTAGAGAGATTCCAAGCAAAATTAAAGATGATATAAGGTAATGACCTTATTTTAAATACTGCATTGGAGCAATTCATGGAACATATATGCCAATTGTAGTTTTAAGGTCCAATCAAATAAAATATATTGGGAGAAAAGACATTCTTACATAAAATGTAATAGTTGTATGTGATTTTGATATGTACTTTACTTTTGCTTGGGTTGATTGAGAAGTCACAGTATATGATGCTCGAATTTTTATGGAGGCTTTGCGTAATGATATATTACATTTCACTCATCCACGTAAAGATTTGTGACGGATAACTTTTACAATTTTTATTTATTCTTAATAATTTATTACTTATTTATTTATTTATTTATTTTGGAATGTAGGAAAATATTATTTGGTAGATGCAGGATCTCCTTACATGCAATGTTATTTAGGATTATACAAAGATGAGATGTATCATCTTCCTAATTGTCGACATACTGGTCTTCTAAGAGGAAATAAAGAAATATTCAATCATGCACATTTTTTTAAAGATGATAATCGAAAGAACATTTAGTGTTTAGAAAAATAAGTCAAAAGTTTTATGTTAAATGCTCAGTTTTTATTTTTCAAAGCAAGTTAAAATAGTAATTATTTCAATGACCATTTATAATTTTATAAGGTTAAATGCTCAAAAGGATGAAGAGTTTTATCCCTATGATAAAGAAGATGAACTACTTCTTATAAATAAAGAAACCAATAAAAATGAAAACGTTGAAAAAAATCATTTAAACGAGTCACAAAATAATGAAATGAACGATTTGAGGGGGCATATTGTAAATCTTTTTTATTACAATAAAATGTATAATTTATTATGTATTTAACTATTTACTTAACTTGAATTTTTATTTTGAGATTATAATATTATTTAGTTTTTTATATATTTTAATATTTATTTTATATGTTTTATTTTCTTAAAAAAAGATATTTCTTTAAATAATTTCCTACAAAATGGTTGTCTAAAATTTCTTTCAAGATGGTTATTTAAGAAATAAGTAACTGTAAGGTGTAAATGAAATATCTCTTGTAATGGTGTTAATTAAACCTCAAAGTCTACGACAACGTTTGCATGATACATATATCAATTTGAAGTCATTCAAAGAATGAAATTATTGACGTCATGATTTAAATAGAAGTGAATTTGTCAAAAATTATAAAGTAAATGTAAACCCATTCTATTCATGATAGACCTAATAGTAGTTGAATTCTTTCCAATTAAATGTAAACATAATATATTGTGTTTTGCATATTGTTTAATTTTTTAAATATTATATATATGAATAAATAATTTTATTACAAAATACAATATAATTAAAATTAATAAAAAATATTTTTTTTATTTTTATGTTGTTAAATAGTCTACCATATAAAACTTTTTCAAAAAATTATTTTTTAAATGACAGTCAAACAATCAATTGGCTTCTTAGAAAAGTTCTTTTCAGAATTTCTCTACTGACAAAAGCTCTATTAATATAAGCTCATTCAAACATGTATTTAATCTTATTGGACCTCATTTGATGTCAAACATGTAGGTATCACTTTATTTCTCCACTATTGACTTCTTTACAATCTCATTGCTTTGAGCTTGCTGAACTTCCTTATGATATTAAAGGCACCTAGTAGCACTTCATCTATTTTATCCAAGGACGACCCATCCCTTATTAGGATAACTAGCTCATACAACCTAAGCTCCTTAAAACCTACACTTGTAGGAATAAATTTGCCATATAGGCAAGTTTGTTACGATGTAGTTATGGAGAGAGAATGTATAGAGATGAGATATAGCTGAATATTTGGAATAGGAAGACAATTTTTTTCATTGTAAAATAATTGGTTAGGTTTGGTTATACCAGGAGGGGGAGCCTGCGCTAGTTGTATCTATCTTTCAAACATATCAATAATAAAATCTGTACAGAGTTCTCTATCAATTGGTGCTTTCATTGAGAGGCTAGAAGGGTAGAGATTGTATGCAAATGCGAATGGAAAATAGAGTTTCTATAATGGAAGCATCTCTTAGGAGACAAGAATTATCACTCTCAGCCCAAGAAGGAATGGTTTTGTCTCACGATTCCACTCTAAAAGACCTAAAGACATAATTAAGTACATTGATGGCCATTTTCAAGTCATTGGCAAAGTCCAAAAGCCTTCTATAGTCAGAATTCTGAGAAGGTTTTAATACTTTTACGACCAAAAACCTAGAGAAGCGGAGTGTGAGTGAAGGAGGAGTAGGTTCACTGGTGCTAACCCAACATGCATCTTCTTCTTCTAATGGGAAAAGACAGATAAATTGTAGCGCCCCCTCATCGTAGGGTACACATCGGGAAACCCGAAGGTCGCTCCGACACGTATCCCACGATAAAGGTTCACTACCAGAAAATTTCGCTAA
>JANTNU010000007.1:10093726-10105545 GCA_024752395.1 Erythroxylum havanense | reverse complement strand
ATTTTAACTTATGTTTCCAATTATATCCCTACAAACAGAATAAAAATTTAAATCGTTAGATAAGGAAAAATATGAACTTGAAGATTGTCGATTGAAACTTTTAAGCATAAATATTCAAAATCTAAATACCACCTGATATCGGAAATTTTTTAAAATATAGGAGATTTTTTTCAAAAGTTTCAAAAAATTTTAAATTTCCCTCCCTCTCTCTTATCTCTAGAAAGGAATAGAAATATCATAATGCGGGAGGCTATCTCCAATATGTAAGGAATTAATAAAATTTCTACACCCAATAGTCAAATTCATGAAGAAAACAAATGCAAAATTATTTTATTATATTTATCTATTTTTAAAAATATAATTATTTTCTTTTGCTCCTTTTCTTTGAATTATGGCTTTGTTTGTAAATATATATTTTTGAATTGGCTATTAAAGTCCCCAAGCAGATTTTGCTGTGGTAGGATTCCTTTCAAAGTTTTTTTGCGATCAAACTCACTAAAATGTAGAGTTTTATGTACTAATTTCCATCAAAATTATTTTTACTACCGTTGAAAAGGGGAAAAAAAGTTGATAAAGGTATATTTATAAATAAATTATGTTTTCAAAACAATAGAAATCCATTTACCAATATATGTCAATTATATCCTAAAATATTTGTGTTAAAAATAAGAGGATTTAAACAATTTTCCTCCAGTAGACCTCAAATTTATATATCTAGTTGTTGCTCTTAATTATCATTATCAATTAAGCTATGTGTATCTTTTAGTGCGAATTAGTATATTACACTTGATAGACATTATTTAGGTGAAAGAATTTAGGTATTATTAAAGATGATAATATGTCTGGCAGGGTCAAGCTCGGTCCAAAGACCAATCAAGCCTGATTGTTTTTTTTAATTTCAAAATAAAAAACAACTTCGTTTTACACATTTTCCTGTAACTTTCAGGTTGTTGTGAGTCCAGCCCCATTTTAGAGATGATTGTTCCTTTAATTCAAAAACAGTTCGGTTTATAAATGATAGCTGTCTTCATGGATGAAAAAAAATGAAGATTGAGTAGATTTGAGGTAGAAATAGATGAGTTGAAGCTATTTATGGAGTATATGCTTTTATTAAGGTTGCACATGCCCGCGTCAATGATGGACATAGTCGGATGGATAAACTATAAGCCTTCTACAATCATGCACAAATTAAAGGACAACATTTGAAGTTAGACACAACTGTGTGGAATTAGACACGGTAGTGTAAGTGGAATATATTCATCAACCATATAAATCACTAGAACCGTGAATCAAAGTGACCTTGAGTTTTTACGAGACACAATCATATAAGAGACCATGTGCAGTTTAAAAATCTTATTCCTTGAAGTTTAAAAGGCTTAATAAGAGACAGAAATGGCATAAGATAGAAGCATATGATAATAGAAGAGTTTTAGTGTCCAAATAGCATTGTTTAACTAAAATTTTATTAAAGTGTGATTTATAGGATTACTGGGAGTTGTATTTGTGTGTGTGTCAATTTATTCTCAAATTTGAAGGTTTTGAAGGAGTCTTAGCAAAAGAGAGAGATAGAGAAATTAATTGTAATTGTCTTGTGAAACGTTCTACAGTGAGCTAGCTTAATAATTTTATTATTTGCATCTTACTATTTTTAAATTTAGTGGACTTACTCTGGGTTTCTCCCGTAGTTTTTATCTCTACACTGGATGGTTTTTCATGTTAAATCATGTTCCAATTTATTTGTTAATGATATTTGTTATTTAATTAGTTTATTATTGGTTGAGTAATTTTGTTAAACCTACGAGTATTATTGCTTGGAGTCCTAACAACTAATATAAGAGTTTTTGGTATGGAGAGTGGCAATAGCTCTATGATGAAGTTAATGTGGACCAACTACTCAATATAGAGACCTATGGTGGAAGTTTCCTATATTGCAAGGATCTTTGTAATCTAATCAACGTGATCAAAAGTGTAAAAGATGATTTATCATCTAAGTTGGAGAAGATGTCAAATAAAGAATAGGAAACGATGAAGGAAAAACCTTAAGAACTATTAGACAGTGGATTAATATTAGTATATTCAATCACATATCTAGAGAGACAAATCCTTTCAAGCTATGAAAGAAATTAGATGGTCTTTATAAGAGAAAGACCGCTCACAACAAGGCCTCCTTGATTAAAAAACTTATGAACCTGTAGTTGTGGGTTGGGGAATCAATATTGGAACATCTCAGTAATTTTCAGGATATCACCAACAAGTTAGTTACAAGGGAGATCGTCCATGATAATGAACTTCAAGCCATCTTCTAGTTGCTTTTCGCTTATTTTTTTGCACCTTATATGAGACATAGTTGAAAGTGTGTGTTGGAAAATTATATGCCGTTAATGAGATACTTCTTCATATTTATGACACTAGAGATTGGGACATATTAGCAAAAAAATGATCAGATTGTAACCTAGAAAATTTCTTAACCCCGCAAAAACCAATGTTTTTCTCAACCCCTGTGATTATTGTGTTACTAAAAAGTAGCATCGAGTGTCTTTTCTTAAAATATTTTCTAGAAGGAAGACTAAATTAGAGCTAGTGTACTAAAATGTGTGTGGTCGTTTCAAGGTAGATTCATTAGGTGATAACAACTCCTTTATTACTTTTTTTTTATGATGCTACTTGCAAGACTTAGGACTTTATGTTGAAAATAAAAATTTAGGTGTTTGGGACCTTTCAAAAAATTTCATCCCATAATAGAAAGGAAGATGGAGAGAAAGTTAAAGTGTTTCTAAACTAACAACAGAGGTGAGTATACCTCTGACGAGTTTGACGAATATTGTGTGAGACATGTCATAAGACATAAGAAGATAGAACTTGGTACCTCACAACATAATGATATTATCGAGAGAATTAATAGAACCATTATGAAGAAGGTTTCATGTATGCTAAGAACACTATGCATGATCAACAGAACTCTGTTTGTTCTATCAAATCATAACATTTTTTAGAGAATATGGAAAGAGAAGGATCCAACATATTCATATATAAAGGTGTTAAAATGCAAAGCTTTTAGGAAAATAACAAAGAAGCAAAGATAGAAGTTGGATTCAAAGACTATTCCTTTTGTTAGACACCCCACCCTTGCAAGACGTGCACCCAACGTCCTAAGTGACATTTGGACTTACCTCCCATAAGGGAGCCAGGGGAGCCCACACCAATCAGTCACCAAAATCAAACTCAATTCTCCTATTACAGAACAGATTTTGAGAAACTTCAAACCAGAATTACAATTTGACTTCTTCTAGAAAAATGTTTCTCATTGTCTGATATTTTTAATGACACCAAAATAGTTCAATTTGGTTCAAAAATTTGAAAGTTATACCCTAAATATTTTCGAGTTGTTATTATATTGAAATAGTACACTACACTCAACTTCCAATTCTAAAATTGACAGTCTTAGAGACTGAATTAAAATTCAATTTCTTCATATAATTTGTAGCTCTATGTTTCTACTTTAGTTTGAAACAAAAATCATCTCATTCTGAGCTCTATCTCTTAAGATATGATTAAAAATCCAAAGTATGATTATAACTAATTCATGCTCTTCCAACCAATACCCCTTACTTTCTTTCCATCCATCATTTTCAAATAAATACCAAAGGCTATGAATTTTTATTGACAGATATAAGAATATGTTAGGAAGCTATTGCTTTAAACATCAAGTCATTTGAAGGTCAGACGATAAAGTTATGGCTAAAAGAGTCAAATATATTTAGATTTGGGAAAACTTGCGAGTGTCACGATCACAACTTACGCAGAAAATCGCAATCGTGACTTCCCCCTTTTTTCTTCTTTTAAACATGTTGCCCAAACATGGCACTTTTCCGAAACATGATTTCATAAACATAATATCTTTTCAAAATCAATTTCATATTCTTTCCAAAATCATTTCCATCATTCATTTCATAAGCCAATAACAGAATTCATATACACACATGTAGCACTTTCTCAAAGCATTTTAAAAAATAAATGCACATTAATAAAGTAGTTAAAAATCATTTATTTCTATTTCTTGTAAGAAACATTAATGCCTTATTACTCAATTATAAAAATGTAACCCACCTTGAATTCCTTGCTTAAAAATTGCTTAAGGATACCTCTCCTTTTGCTCTTCTTTCCTTTCTTGATTTCCTTCAACATTTACAAAAATCTCATTCAACATGAATTCAAATTAAAAACCTAAAGAACACACATTTACTAAAATTGACCCTATAATACTTAAACTCATGCATTTCTTAATCTTTATGAATCAAGACCCTTCTGAAAATCCAAAAAATTTAGTAAGACCTTGCCTTAAATCTTCACCAAATGAAGAGTTTCTTGGTTCTAATGAAAGCTCTTCTCTCTCTCTTTTCTTTTCTCTTCTTGGAAAACCTTAAAATCCCTCTTTAAAGCTAAGAAAATATGAAATCTAACTCAAACTTCCTTCTTTTCTCTTAAAGAACCAAAACCTCTCATCCTCTCTTCTTTGTTTTCGTAATTCATTCTTCTTTCCCTTCAATTCATGTTTTTTCTTCCCAAATGCAAGACAAAATTTTTCCTTTTTGACATTCTAACTTTAATGAATACTAAAAGTCCACACTTTACCCTTCCTTTAATTCTTTAAGATGTTAAATGATTAAATGTTATGCCAAAATTTCCCTCATGCATTCTTACCACTTTTAATTTAATAATCCAATGAATTAAATCCTACTAACATAGACATAATAATTTAAACTCCAAAATAAATCTATCAACACCTTATAATTCATTTAAATTACGCTTAACTAAAGAAAAAATTTAGGGCCAACGCCTATTTTTTGGATATAGAGATGAGGAGTTTGATAATATGCTCCATGACCCTAAAAAGCATAATTTTTTAAAATAGAGACATAATATTCTATGAGCATTAGATGGATATATATTACATCAAAGAAGACAATACTAATTTTAGTAGTTTATCGTTTGGTATTTTGTATTCTACCCCTAGTTCAACTTCTGTTGATCTGTAACATCCCGTTACCGGTATGAAGGGCATATCGATAATCCGGATGGGTTAGAAACGAATGCATTCATATTATTGAATTTCATTTCATTTAGCCTCTATAAAGTATTGATAAATGATCCATATTGCACTAGCATATGTATGTACATGAATGTATGACAATTTTCCGACCTGATTGTGTCAATTGAAAATTTGGTTATGATTGTGCAGATTAGGTTTGATTTTTGAATTGGAATAAGAATTTAGATTTAGGAAATTGGATTATGGAATTAGAGTATACGATCATGAGTTTTCTATTTTGAGGAGTTATAGGAATTTTTCTGAAATTTTCGGAGTAATAGGTCCGGACCGGGAAATTGACCAATGACTGATTTATTTGAATTTCTGGTTCCGAATTTGATTAACCGATGGCAATGGAGATTAGAAATTTTGATTTAAGGAATTAGGGTTTAGAGCCATTGGGTTTTGGGAGGAATTTGAATTAGAAATTGGATTGAGGTTATTCGGATTGGACTTGTGGCAATTAAATGTGTCAAACAAGCCCTTAGTTCTTAGGTTTATAACCTTTCCTCTTTGAATTTTGCCTTCCACGAACCTCCTTTGCCTTGAAAGAAATTGGAGTTGTTTTCCTCTTCTTCTCTTCGTGGATGTCTCTGATTCCATTCCTTTCAATTTCTTCTTGATTACTTTCTTCCTTTTCATTCATCATTCATCCTTTAGCTTGGGATTGAAAGAAAATGGAGTTTGGGTTGAAATGGGAGAAAAACCGTGGATGTGCTTAGGTTTGAGGATTTGAGGTTTCTTGGTGATTCTCAAAGGTTTAAAGCTTAAATCAAGTAAGTTATTGTTCCTTTATGCTTTATATAGTTGAATTTGATCATGGATTTGAATATTAAATTGTTTGGAAAGTTTTAAGTTTTCGGATGATATAGGTTTTAAGGAAATATGTTGATTTTGAATTGGCTATTTGATGAATAATGATTAAATGATGGATTTGAGGTTAGGAATGAATTGAGTGTAGTACTTATAATTGTTTGGGAGTGTTTTAGACTGAATTAAATGGTTTAAAATCTGAGAAATCTGGGAATTTCTGGGTTTCAGGCGTGAATCTGGGTTCGCACGCCACGACATGTTCATCACACGCCGCGGCGAGCAAATCTTTTTTCGCATGCCACGACGTGTGCATGGCACGCTGCAGCGAGCGGATGATCTTCGCACGCCGCGGCGAGCGCAAGAGGTTACACCGCGAAGGAGTTAGCCCACATGCGCCGTGACGTGGGAGAGACGTCTCGCCGTGGCGAGCGATCTCACGTCGCGGCGAGGACGCCTGTTTTTCGAAGGAGAATTTTATGTTTTAAAATGATTTTTGAGGTTAAATTCTTAATGATTAATAAGTGATTAATTGATTTCGATTTAGAGACTAAGAATTTCAAATTAGAAGAATGGAGTTTAGGAATGTAATTCGGTGGTTCTCGAAATCGGATGGCAATTGAAAAGTATATTTGACTCTGATTTAAAGATAATTCTTATTTGTTAGGAATTGCTATAAATTTGAGTGATAAAGAGTTGAATTGAGATAATTCGGGGATGAGGTCGGAAATGTCATAACATGTATAGTACGTGAATTATTCGATACGTATGCATCATTGATTATTGAAGTTAGTACAGTTAGTAATGTTATATTCATTCTGATTGTATAGAGGCTCAAGTGGAGCGTCGATCCTCTGACGCAGCGGAGACTTCCCGGTAGTAGTTCGGAAGTTAGAGGTGAGTAAACTAGTTGGTTCCTCAATCTCTGATGTGTTAAATGCTTTGAATGATCTGTGTAACCTTAATGAATGTTTCTGAATGGGGTGTGACATTGTGAAATTGTGAACGTATGCTAGGCATGATTAGAAATCGGTAATTAACAGTTGTGACTGGAGCAAATTCTGATCGGAACTATAAGCTCAACTATTGTGAAAAGGGAAAGTGCATACCCAGAGGGCTCTCCTATCCCTAGTGCGCATGGGCAGTAGTGCATACCCCGAGGGCTCTCCTACCCCGAGAACGCGATCTCTGTTTAATGTGCCCAGAAATAGGATAATACTGATGCTCAGTCACAATGCTAAAATGGAATGGGAATCATCATGCATTCAGTATGTGTTTGTGCTGTGAATTTGAAATGTGTTAAATGCAGTTGCGGGATAATTGTTTAGTAAATTTATGATTGTCATTCTGAATATGTGATTGTGTTGATTTGTACGCAATTTTGCGTAATGCATGAATTGGGTGAACCATCGATGATGGTTTCTCATTGAGTTCGCAAACTCACCCAACATTGCAACTCATTTTTCAGGACAGCGATAGTTGACTCTTAGCTCCAGTTAGCGAGACTTTTCCTGCTGTGTGAGTGCCGGCGAGAGGAGCATGGCCCACAGGTCGGTCAGCTGGGATCTTTTGATGATGATCTAGTTATGAGATATTTCAGTTCTTTGGAATTTTGTGCTGCTGTAAATTATGACAGAATTGTGTAAATTTGGTTTAAGTAAGGAAATGAAGAATATCTTTTGGTTTTAAAAATTTAGTGAGTTTGATATTACTGCTTTATTATATTGATGCCATGAGGTTTATAGAAATGATCGAATTGTAGTGCACCCTCATCGTAGGTTATGTATCGGTATGACCTGCGGGCGTCCCGGTATATACCCTACGATAAGGGGGCGCTATATTAGGTGGTATCAGAGCATGATTTGACATCTTTTGAGCATAGTATATTTTAGGCTTGAATTATTGTAAGAAAAGCAGAAATTGATCGAATATGTTGTTTTGTTATAGGTCATCCGTTTTTGGTGATCAGGTAGATCAACCAGCTGACCTAGGATCAGTCGAAGCGAGTAGGGAGTCTTTCATGCCTCTGTATGAGGAGCAGCCTCCTAGAGTTCCTATGAGACGGGAGCGGAGGTATGATCGTTTGCGTAAGCAGGGAGCTGTTGACTTTTATGGCAGCACCGAACCTGCTGAGGCTGAGGGATGGCTGGAGAGGACTGAGAGAGTCCTAGATCAGATGGACTGCGACCCCGATGAGCGTTTTGATTATGTCGTCTCTTTGCTTCAGGGTCCAACATATCAGTGGTGGAAGACTGTCCCGGGTAGTTCCACCAGACCTTGTGTTCTAAATTGGGCATATTTTCTGAGGGCCTTTCGGGATAATTACATGCCCAAGGTCTATTTGGAAATGAAGATGCAGGAGTTCTTAGAGCTGAGACAGGGGTCGATGTCAGTGGTCGATTATGAGGTTAGGTTTAATGAGCTGTCGGCATATGCTTATGTTCTGATTGCCTCTGAGGCTGATAGGTGCTGGAGATTCGAGGGAGGGCTTAATCTGGAGATTCGTACCAGGTTAGCCCGGTCTGATATGGGCACCTTTGTGGAGTTGAGGGCTGCTGCAGTTAGGATTGAGCAGCTTCTGAGACAGAGTCAGGTAGAGACTGGTCAGGGATCCAGGAGTAAGAGATCGAGCGACAGTCAGGGTAGCTCTGGTAGGAGTTCTAGCAGACGCCAGGGTAGGTTCAGATCTTCGGGAGGACCCAGACAGTCTAGTTTTGTTCAGAGAGGGCGATTTGGGCAGTTTGGCAGTAGCAGTGGCAGTGGTAGAGGTTCAGGCCAGATTCCCCCATTGTGTGAGTATTGTGAGAGGAGACATAGTGGGGAGTGCTGGAGATTTACCGGAGCTTGTCTTAGGTGTGGGTCTATGGAGCATCAGATCCGGAATTGTCTAGAGATTTTGGGAGTCCAGTCTGCGGTGAGTGGGAGAGCAGGTAGTAGTTCCACAGTGCAGCAGAGTCACGGTGGTGGACCTGGATTTAGGGGCCGAGGCAGAGGCGGAGGTAGAGGTGGAGATTCCTTTGTGGGGACCGAGGGACAAGGCAGCAGGCTGCAGTCCTAGGCCAGGGTCTACGTCATGACTAGGCAGGAGGCCCAGGATTCTCCAGATGTGGTTTCAGGTTCGCTTCTGATTTCTGATATTGAGGTTTTTGCATTAATAGATCCAGGGTCCACGCATTCTTTTATTGCACCGCATGTGGCATGTAGATTGCATATGGATAGGGAGATGTTGCAGTATGGGCTAGAGGTGAGTACACCTCTAGGTAGTATTACAGTTTTGGGGGAGGTCTGCAAGGGGTGTCCGATTATGATTGAGCAGTCAGAGTTGAGTGCAGACTTGATAGTTTTGCCTCTGAGAGAGATAGATGTGATTCTGGGGATGGACTGGCTCACTGCCCATAGGGCTATTATGGATTGTTATACCAAGGAGGTCGTGTTAGAGTCTCCTAGTCAGCCGAGAGCAGTTTTTCCAGGTGTTAGTCAGGCAGTGCCAGCCAGGATGATTTCATTTATGAGTGCCCTGAGGTTGATGAGGGGAGGTTGTGAGGCTTATCTGGCTCATGTGGTGGGTTCTAGGGTTAAGCAGAGGTTGGAGGATATCCCCATGATCGGAGAGTTTCCTGATGTGTTTCCCGATGAGTTACCGGGTTTACCACTAGATCGAAAAACAGAGTTTTCGATTGACCTCGTTCCAGGTACCGCTCCTATATCGATATCTCCGTATAGGATGGCACCGGTGGAATTGAGGGAGCTTAAGGCTCAATTGCAGGAGCTTCTGGATAAGGGGTTTATCAGGCCGAGTGTTTCGCCGTGGGGAGCTCCAGTGTTATTTGTGAAGAAAAAAGACGGGACCTTGAGATTGTGCATCGATTACAGGCAGCTGAATCGGGTAATAGTCAAGAACAAGTACCCACTGCCTAGGATCGATGATTTGTTTGATCAGTTGCAGAGAGCTCAGGTGTTTACCAAGTTGGATTTGAGATCTGGATATTACCAGTTGAGGATCGCAGAGACCGATGTGCCTAAGAGTGCTTTCAGGAGCAGGTATGGGCATTTCGAGTTCTTAATGCCGTTCGGATTAACTAATGCCCTGGCAGCCTTCATGGCCTTGATGAATAAGGTCTTTCAGCCCTACCTGGATCAATTTGTGATAGTCTTCATTGATGATATTCTAGTGTTTTCGAGAGATAGGCAGGAGCATGCGGAGCATCTGAGGATTGTATTGCAGATTATGAGAGAGAGGCAATTGTATGCCAAATTCACAAAATGTGAATTTTGGCTGGATGAGGTGGTATTCTTAGGCCATATTGTGTCTGGTGAGGGTATCCGGGTAGATCCTCACAAGATTGAGGCAGTGAGGAGTTGGGAGATTCCGAGGAATGTGTCAGAGTTGAGGAGTTTCCTCGGTTTAGCAGGATATTACCGGAGGTTTGTCGAGGGGTTTTCAGTGATTTCAGCCCCTTTGACAAAACTTCTGAGGAAGAGTGTGGCCTTCAGATGGACTGACGAGTGTCAGAAGAGTTTTGAGGAGCTTAAACATCGGTTGACTACGGCACCGGTGTTAGCTTTGCTAGTAGGAGTTGGAGGTTTTGAGGTTTTTAGTGATGCTTCGCAGTAGGGGTTAGGTTGTGTTCTGATACAGCATGGGAGAGTTATAGCGTATGCCTCGAGACAGTTGAGGTCTCATGAGGCCAATTATCCTGTGCATGATTTGTAGTTGGCTGCAGTGGTGTTTGCTCTGAAGATCTGGCGGCATTACTTGTATGAGGAGACGTTCCAGATCTTCACTGACCATAAGAGTCTGAGATATTTGCTGAGTCAGAGGGAGTTGAATCTCAGATAGAGGAGATGGATTGAGCTGCTTAAGGACTATGATTTTACCATTGAGTACCACCCTGGGAAGGCCAATGTGGTGGCAGACGCATTGAGTAGGAGATCTCATGTTAGTGCAGCTCAGATTCAGGTTTCGAGGTTGTCGTGTTTCGTTCAGTTGAGAGCTCTGAATGTGCAGTTGGATTTGGAGCAAGATGGACTTTTGATGGCTACTCTGAGGCTTAGGCCGGTATTGCATGATCGGATTAGGAGAGTGCAGGATCAGGACCCAGTATTAGTGAGATTGATAGATAGAGTCAGATCAGGGTTGACTGCTGATTTCGAGTTGAGAGATGGGACAGAGACTGTGTGTGCCAGATGTTGATGATTTGAGATGGGAGATTTTAGGGGAGGCTCATGTGGCTGCCTATGCGATGCATTCTGGTGTTACCAAGATGTATCGTACTCTTAAGTTACATTTCTGGTGACCAGGTATGAAGAAGCAGGTAGCTGAGTTTGTTTCTCGGTGTTTGTCGTGCTAGCAAGTTAAGGCTGAGCACCAGGCCCCAGTTGGGAGGTTGCATTCGTTACCCATTTCGGAGTGGAAATGGGAACGGATTACGATGGATTTCATTATGGGATTGCTTAGGATGCTGAGGCAGCATGATGCGATCTGGATCATAGTGGACCGATTGACTAAATCGGCTCACTTCTTGCCAGTAAGGGAGAGCAATACTCTCGATCAGTTGGCCCAGAGGTATGTGGCAGAGATTGTGCGACTGCATGGGGTTCCAGTGTCTATAGTCTCAGACAGGGATCCCAGATTTACTTCGAGGTTATGGAGGAGTTTGCAGTCAGCTATGGGTTCGAGGTTGAACTTCAGCACAACATTTCATCTTCAGACGGATGGGCAGAGTGAGAGGACTATTAAGACTGTTGAGGATATGTTGAGAGCCTGTGTGTTGGAGTTCAGAGGTGCATGGGATCAGTATTTGCCTCTAGTTGAGTTTGCATATAATAATCAGTACCAGAGCTGTAGCGCCCCCTCATCGTAGGGTACACATCGGGAAACCCGTAGGTCGCTCCGACACGTATCCCACGATAAAGGTTC
>JANTNU010000007.1:10075693-10087062 GCA_024752395.1 Erythroxylum havanense | reverse complement strand
TCATCAAAACCAATCACTTCATTTCTCACAAATCTCCTTTAAGTACAATAACATCTATAACACAATACCTACAAACACACTCATTTAATTCCATTTAATATTTCTAATTTCTACCGAAAGATCGGGGTCTAACACATATTGAGGTTTGGCAAAAAAGGCAAGTTAAGCCCGAGATATATTGGTCCTTATGAAATTCTTGAGAGAATTGAACCTTTGGCATATTGCTTAGCCTTACCTACTGCGATGTCACAAATACATGACGTATTCCATGTAAGTATGCTCGGGAAATATAGATCTGATCTAACACATGTGTTACCAGCTCAGGATATTGAAGTTACTAGTAACTTGAGCTATATTAGGAAGCCAGTTCAGATAGTTGGTTACCAAATAAAACGATTAAGGAATCAAGAAATTCCAATGTTGAAAGTTTTGTGGCATAATCATTCGAGTAAAGAAGCAATGTGGATGTTGGGCCCGATTTTGGAACCCAACTCTTGCGAAATCATGAAGTCTGAGTGTAATATCCTATAGGGTTCTTTCCATGAACCCTTATTAGGAATCATCCCATAAGGGTGGCGTGCCCAAGACAATTAAACCTCAAAATAACTTATTACTTTAACTTTGGATCCTATTTCTAATTGTGAATTCCAACTTTTGTGGAAATATCATAAGACTCTCCTATCTTTACTTCATCATACTCTTTAATACATTACATATAACTAATTTTCATTATTCACATTTCAATACCCTCAAAACAAAGGGTTTTACAAAGCTATAATGGCCTTTCAAGCCACATTACAACATAATCTGAAATCTCAAAATACAAAAGTTATATGAACTACGAATTCTTGAAATGTGCCGAAAGCCTTGTGTTTTCCAAAACTAACTCAAAATACATCATAAGCAAATTTGGAGTGATGCCTTGACTCTCTTTCACTCCATCTCTTGCTCATCACTTGGAGGTGGGGATAGGAAGGGGTGAGCTTGAAAGCTCGTGGGTAACAATTTATAATAAAAAAATAAACAAAAACTTTTGAAACCATTTTACTTGCCATAGAAAACTTTCATTGAGTCTATAAAACATATGTTTCTCAAAATTCTTGTCTTGTCAAGTAATCGAAAACACAAACAATACAAGTTAAGCATTTTTTCAACTTATTCGCAAATCATAAACACATAAGCATATCAGAATGGTTTAGGTAAGTCCAAAACATGATGCACTACACATTCGCATATAATGGTCCTGTGTAGTTGTAAACTTGAGGGAGTCCTTGAAGGAGCTTCATGCCACTAGCGGGCAGGCAGGAAAAGCCTATACTTGGGTCAACGTGCACGTGACGATTCTTGAGAGACTACCACAAACCCACATAACACATATATTTCAAAATCTTGTAAGCTTGATGTCCAAAATGGCACATTCTCATAAAAACTTGCTTTTCACATGCTTGACGTATATCTTGAAAACCATTCTTGAAAATATGATTTCATAAACATGCATATTTCCCAAAAAATATCACTCAAACCATGTAACAAACATATAGTAGATTTCACAATCATTCATGAGCAATAATGCAGCTTTTAAGATGCAAATGAAAATAAGAAAAATTCTTTGATTTAAAGAAAATAGTAGTGGCTTATTTACTCTATTATAACATATACCCACCTTGATTTCCTTACTTATAGCATTGTTCAAACATGCCTTTTCTCTTGTTACTCTTGCCTCTTGATCCCTTCATCCTTCACCAAATGAAGGGATCTTTAGCTCAAAGAGAAGCTCTTCTCTTCCTCTTCTTTTTTCCTTTCTTGAACAACTCCAAAATCTTTTTTGAAAGTTAACACAATTGAAACCCTAACTCAACTCTTTTCTTTATCTCCTTCTTCTCTCTTATCTTTGTTTCTTTCCCTTTTTTTGTGACACTCCCTCTTTTTCTCTTCAATTTTTGGTTCTTCTCCTCTACTTACTTCTTCCATTCACGTTTTTCTTCTTCATTTATAAGTAAGATGACACTTTTTCTTCCAATTTTGCCCTTAATGATTGAGAAATGTCTCATTTGCCCTTCCATTTATGCCTCAAGTCTTTTATATTTAAGTGTCTTTCCAAAAGCACCCTTGAATATTTTGACGTAACTCTTTCTTCTAGAAAAGTGTTCTCCCTTGTCTTAAGTTTCCATTGACACCAAAATCAATCCATTTGGTTCAGTGATTCGAAAGATACACTTCAAACATTTTTGGACTGCTCTTGTCCAAATCAGTATACTATGCACAACTTCTATCCAAAATTTAAATATCTTTGAAACTAAATTAGATTTTAATTTCTTCATACCATTTGTAGCTCCATGTCTCTAGTTTATCTTGTAATAAGAATCATCTTATTCAGAGCTCTACTGATCCAGAAATCATCAAAATACTGAAGCATGTTTAGTAAAATATCCAATTCCTACTCTTTCAATCGATACCCTTACTTGATTTAATACATATTTTTCACATCAATACCAAAATCTATAACCTTTCATGGAGATGTAAAAAGAAAAGTCTTAGGAATCTAAGGGTTTAAAAATCACTTCATTTGGAATTCGGATAGCAAAATTATGGCCGAAAGAATCAAATAGGATTTAGTCCTTAATCATATCAAACTTGTCTAGGGACAAATGGCATAACTTTTACTAGAGATGTTGGATTAAGATTATCTTAGGATGATTTCAAAGTGAGCTTTGAGATATACAACTTTGAAGAAGAACTTAAGGTCAGATTTTATTATTTGAAGGATTTAAACGAACCAGACAATAGGATTAGACGAAGCCAAAGGAAAAAGCAGACGAATGGAAAAAGACAGAAGAAGTAGGAAAATTACTATAACTTTCCCTACAGATATCGGATTAAGGTGTTCTTTATATGGTTCGAGAGAGAACTTCAAGATCTACAACTTTTATGAAGACTTAGAAGACAAATTCTATCTTCTGAAGCATCAAAAATTGACCAGAAGATACGTCAAACGAAAAAGCAGAAGAAGCAAAAAAATAAAAAAAGCAAAACACAGAAGAAGCAAAAAACAGAAGGAGCAAAACACAAAACAAGACACGTCAGCGAAACACAGAAGAAAACATGTCAGTAAAACATAGAAGAAACAAAAGACAGAAGAAGAAAAAGATAGAAGATAGCAAAACACAGAAGAAGCGAAAGGAAAGAAGAAGCAAAAGGCAGAAGAAGCAAATGACAGAAGAAGCGAAACACAGAAGAAGCAAAAAACAGAAGAAACGAAACATAGAAGAAACAAAAGACATAAGAAGCAAAAGACAGAAGAAGATGATGTCATCATAGAAAAATATAGAAGGAGATGACATCATCACAGAAGGAGCAAAAAGCAGAAGAAGCACAGAAGGAGCAAAAAGTAGAAGAAGCGAAAAGACAGAAGGTATATCTTCCATTATAAGGATCATAACTTTCAGCCTAAAAGTCCAAAAATTCCATACTATATATCATTGGAAAGCTAAAGGAAACAATTTAAATTTTCTAGAAGATACATTTTCTCTAATCTATCCTAGATCGATCCAGAATTTCCCCAAATTCATAATACAAACTTTACATTTATGAAAAATTTTGAGATTCTTACAGATAGAATTTAAATTCTATGTCTTCATAAGAAATGTAGCCATATGTTTCTAGTTTAGTCCAAATCAAGAATCATGTAGCTTGGATAACTAGAGAAAAAGTTGTGGCTAAAAGACTAAAGAGATAGAAGACAAAAAAAAAACGAAAAGATAGAAGAAGCAAAAGGCAGAGGAAGCAAAACACAGAAGAAGCAAAAAGACAAAAGCAGTGAAAAACAGAAGAAGCAAAAGACAGAAGAAGCGAAAAGAAAGAAGAAGCAAAACACAGACGAAGCAAAACACAGAAGAAGATGATGTCATCACAGAAGAAACACAAAAGGAGATGACGTCATCATAGAATAAGCAAAAAGGCAGAAGAAGCAAAACATAGACGAAGCAAAATAGAGAAGAAACACAGAAGGAGATGACGTCATCACAGAAGAAGCAAAAGGCAGAATATACAACTCCTCTCTTGCACATCTCCCCTTATAAGGACCATGACTTTCAACCTAGAAGTCAAAAAATTTCATACTATATATCGTTGGAAAGCTAAAAGAAAGATCTACAACTTTCCAGAAGATAACTTTCTCTAATCTAGCCTAGATCGATTCAGAATTTTCCTTGAATTTAGAACATAAATTTACATTCATCCAATTCTCAACTTCATGACAAATTTTTAGATTCTTAAAGACATAATTTAAATTCTGTCTTCATAAGAAATGTAGCCATATGTTTCTAGTTTAATCCAAATCAAGAATTATCTCATTTGAATAACTAGAGAAAAGGTTGTGGCTAAAAGATTAATGCATACTCCGTGAATATTTTCCAGAACCATCCATTTTGTTTCATAATCTTTCCTTAACCTAACTCATACCAAGACCACCTTTTCTACTTCATTTACTCCTCATTCTCAACTCCATCTCAAATCAATATCATCCAAAGAAAAATATATAGTCCATGATTAATTATGAACACCAACAATAGAACATACACATATGTACATATTCTTCATCAACTTACTACACAAATTCAACTTCATTTTTGTTTTCATTCTACTTCTAACTTTCACCTTAATTCTTCAAATTTCAAAATCTCTTATCTACAAAAACACCAAAGCAAGACATGAATCTATCCACATTTATCATTCGCTACTTTACCCTTGCCTATCATTTCTTGGTTCAAAAATTTTCATTCATTTGTTCTTTACTCATGACTAATCACCAAAATTTCTCATTCAAATAAAAGTTTTAACTTCTATGAAACGTTCGGGGTATAACACTGGAACCTATGAAAAAGCAATATCGCCACCTGTTTCATGAATCGGGTAAGAATTTTAAGGACAAAATTTATTAAGAAAGGGAGAATTGTAATGTCCCATGTTTAGGGCTAGACTCCATAATTGTGAACTAAGTCTACTGAGAGCAATTAGAGTGCATTGCATGCTCATGCATCATTATGTTTTCACATACATGAATATTTATTATTGGCATATGTAAATAATTATTCATGCATTCATTGACATTTTTTGGATATAATTGACTGAATAATGTGATTTAAAATGTGAATTTTGACATATTGGCGTTAAAGATTTATTTTGAGACAATTAGTATTATTTTGGAAATTTTGGTAAATTTTAGGAATTTCTGAAATTTGGGTATTTGGACTAGGAAATATAACTAGTTAAATTGTGGTAAATGACTCACATGAACAGTGACAAGTGAAGGACATGCAAAGACTACACGTGTTATTATATTTTGGTTAGGAAGAGACTACCGTAGCTTTTGTTTTTCACTGAACCGAAATTCTCTTCCCTGTTATCTATCTCCGAATAGCTTTTTTTGTAGAAATTGATTCACCCTTATTGTTGGAATTGCTGCTGATTCAAGTAAGTGAAATTGATGATGTTATACTGTTATTGATTCTGTATATGAATTTATCATGAGTAGTTAGAGAAGTGTAGTTTCAGTGGTAAAGAATCAGATAAATGATTTGTGAAATAGGGATATGAAATAGGTTTTATCTTGGGTATGCAAAAGTGCTGGAAAGTTGAAGTAGAAATATTTATACTCTATTTTGGTTCAGAGAAATCTAAATATGGTGATTTCACTATTCATGCTTGTATTTGTGAAGTATTTTTAGAAATGGATTTATATGAATTTAAATGAGTTTACTGATATAAAATGAAATTTTGGTGAGGTTGTGACATAGAGTTACATAAATGATAAGCTTTTAATGAAATGAAAGAGTAGAAAAGTGAAAAGTAAGGTATCAAATGAAGGTAGCGAGAAACAAACCGAAGAAACTGAAATTTGCATATATGAAGTTTCAGATTTTTGATATTTGAAGAATAAGTTTGAATCTGATTTGTTTTGAACTTGTAGTGGCTATAGAAATGTAAAATACATGATTTAGAAGTGTGTAAATCTAGAAATGAAAGAAAAATGAAAAAAAAGAAGTTGTTCAACAAAGTGAAGAAGATCGCGAGTTGCGACCACGACTTCACAGCTCTGCAAGATCGCGACTTTCAATTATTTTTCTGAAAGTTATTTTCTAAACATCCTTTGATATTTTTGTTATAACTTTTTCTCTTGATATCCAAATGATATGAGACTTCAATCAATGGATTCCTTACTCTTTGATCTACCTCTACATAAAATTTGGTAGCTTTCAGAATTGAGTTGGAAAAGATTGATTGAATGAAAGTGTGAGAATCTATTGGAATAGAATAAACTGGAATATTTTACTGAACATACTTCAGTATTTTTATGAAATCATAACTTGTAGAGTTCCAAATGGCGTGATTCTTCATTCAAATGAAACTAGAGACATAAATCTACCATTTTATTGAAGAAATTAAATTGTAATTTGGGTTTTAAAAATTCCAAAATCAGTTTTGAAGTTGAAGTTTGAGTTCTGTTATAGTTTAAGAATAGACTAATGTATTTAGAGTATAACTTTTAGTATATTAAATGAACTTGAATGATCATAGTGTCATTAGAAACCTAAGACAGGGAGGAAAATTTTTTTAGAAGGAAATGTTGATTAGATCCTTCATTTTCTAGATCTTATTGATCATATACAGTTGACCATAATGGAATGTTTTCAGAAAAAATGAAATAGAGAGTGAGTGATTGAATTTTGTCACAATTGGAATAGAAATTATATGTATAGCAATGTATGACAGAAATATACCTGAGAATTTGTCATTGAACATGCATGATATATGAAACATTGTTACATGTGTTTATTCTGTTACATAAGCACTTTGGTAATATGAAATTATTTTTATTGCATTTAGACAAGCAACTAGAGTGACCGGTTTTAGATATTGCTGGGACGTTAAGGCAATAGGCTTAAAGGAGCAACTGTGAATAACCTAAGATGATCTCACTTTATTTGTTCTATTCTATATTATTGCATGGTATTGATATATATTACGGAGCTGCATTGACTGATTGTGTACTAAATTCTGGATAATATATGTCTGACGTATTTGATGTATGCAAACAATATTGGAACTACTACTTATATGTGAATGAGATTGCCTAATTGAAAATTCTGATTCTGAACTAAAAAGTTGAATGTCAAACCTAGTCCAATGAATATTGATATTGTGACTATTGTACTGTGTTAATACATACAAATGAAAGTGATTGAATTGATGACTAAATTATGACATGCATATCATTTCAATGCATGTAATATAAAGGTCATTGTAATTGATGTTGCTACTGATTGACTGATACTATTAATGAGAGAGCTTAAAGCTCTGTGGTAGAGCCTATGCTCCCACTATATATTAAGCCTGGAGTCTGTAACAGATACAGAAGACTAAAAAGGCACATAGTCATAATAGTGTAAAAACGAATATGAGTCTTTTATATATTGCATCTATATATGACTGGAATTCACTGAATGATTTATAAAGCAGTAATGAAATAATAGATTGATATGAACTGTGTAATTGAATGAACTGTTTGACTGTATGATCTTAGTGATTTTATGATGACAGTGTTTTGCTACATGAGTGAACCATCGAGGATGGTTACTCTACTGAGTTCGTAAAACTCATCAAAATTGCACCATTGACTTTTACAGGTCTGAGAGCGAGACGACCTAGCCTCTAAGACTTCATTGAAGCATATTTTGTGTAGTTCATTTTCAGAGATGGTTCAAAGGTCTGTCAACTAGGATCGAAGACATTATAGATATTATCTTTTATTATTCCTCAAATATGTGGCATACTGTAAAGGATTAGCTATTTAATCTCTTTAGTGATGTTAAACTGAACGCTACAATGTAAATATGATTTTTGATATAAAATGAGGAAATTTTAGGTTTTAGTAAATGTGATTTATGGTTTTAGTTACAATGCCATATGATAAAGGGAAAGTGAGATAGTTAACATGCCATTTCTGTTGGGCATGTACATGTGTTACCAGAAAGGGGCACGTGCATGTGTCAGATGGGAATGGGATGTTACACTTAATCTTATTAGAATTAATTCCAACTTATTAACCAAATGTCATTCCACTAAAGAAAATTAGTTGAACTCTTGAATTATTAAATATTATGAGAACACATGTTTCAAATTAGATGTCTAATTGCAAACTCTATAATAAACTTTATTATAGCCATCCGTACAATAAAAGGTAAAGTTACCATTTTACCCTTAATAGGTTTTTCCTTATGGATCTCCCACTTCACACTACATGGAGATTAACACACAGGACCTCATTTTGGTATTAAGACTTGATGGGTAGCTAGCCTATCAAACTATTGGCGTCAGTTTAGTCACTAATCTCCATAAAACATCTAGAAATGATGATATCACTATAAACCCTTTATTTGAATGAATGTTCCTTGATACATGTTTCAATTAATAATTACAATATGTAGATACTAGATTGATATTCTGTAAAAATCCATTCCGATCATATCAAGAATTATAATGAAACATATATGAGTTCACCACTCATCAAGATTGTGGTTCGTAATAAAAGAATGCTAAAGTGTATGTTTTAAGATTAAAGATGTGACTTACTTTATTCTTTAAAGCATATGTGATTCCAGATTCATCTAATAGTGCCATTATTGATAGTCCACTACTATCATGATATGAAACTCATCATTCCCTTGAAATAAACTCCTTTGTTTACACGGATGTAAATTGCAACACCACAGTCTAAAACCAAAACCTTGCCAATACACCAAAGTACACACCGAAACCATTACCTATTCTTTTCTTTGATCCATGGTTGCTCCATCTCCAATATTATAGAATTTTGTACATAAAAAAAGCAAAGAAAATGGAAAAATGAAGGCAATAAGGAAACATGATGATGATAGGCTTCCCTTCTTGTTACAAACCAAATGAAGAAAACTTGCAAGGTAAAACCATATTCTACAGATATATATATCACACAAAAATATGCAGCACACTAAATTTAATTTCCAACCCATGCATCACATATAGGAACTGAAATCATACATAATAAAATGGCTCTGATATCAACTGTTGGATTGAAAACAAAAGCATGCAATATTTGGTTAAAATGGTATACTTCAAAACTTTTTCAAAATCAAAACGTTGTGGAAATAAAATAACTAAATCAACATTTTTCAACCATGCATGATATGATATAAAGAAAATAATTTACATTAGAATAAGGTGGTAGAAATATATCGACTCCTTGCTACAGCTTTGACTCCTCGCTTTTCTATCCTCTCCGAATCCTTGCTATAGCTTTGACTCTTTTGTATCCTTTCCTTTGTCAACGTATCCTCTCCTTGTTTTTGAATCCTCAACCAATCCGATCTACCACTTGTTCTTATTGATAACTTGGTTAACAAGATCCTTTGGTGGGAAAGGGGAAGAAATATTTTGAGGAGATTTTTCTTAAAAAAAAGCCAAAAATGAGATTCTTCTCGTTCAAGTTTCAGCTATGCATGCATGAGAGGTGAGGGTGATTAAAAAATTCAAGACCAACTTCTTCATCCTCTCTCTCAATTCCAGTTAACATGAAAGAAAGAAGTCTTGTGCATCCAATGCATCACTTCATTCTCTAATCAGTCATAAAGAAGCCAATAAATGAGACTCTTCTCATTTGTTTCAAGATGGCTATATAAAAAGCCTAATAACCTAAAGTAACCTAACTGAGACTCTCTCATTTTTTGTGTGATATGAAAGAAGGAAGGGAGTATATATCAAATGCACCTCTTCCTTTATTTAATCAAATGAATGCTAAAAGGTTACATTACATGTCATCATTAAAAAACAACCATTAAACCATTTAATTATAAGATCATTACTCCATTTAATGATGGTAAAAGCATGACAAAAACCATCTTTAATTTAGCAATTCAATGCTAAATGTGCAGCTGCATATTTAGGTATAAAAAACCAAAATATGCCCTCCCTCTTTCTTTAATAACTTTGAATCAATTTAATTAATCTAATTAATCAAATCAAACCAAAGATAAGCCCAATATTAAATGTTCATTTGGGCTTCTAATTAAAGTAAGCCCAGCATTCAGTCATGGGCTTTAAAATCTCTATTTATATTACTTACTTTGCTTGATAACCTTCCTAGAAGCCAAATGGGGAATCTAATTGGACTTATATAATTCAAGCTCCAATAAGCCCAAAATTAATTTAATCTCATTATAATTAATTCCAGCTTACTAACCAAATGTCATTTAACTAAGATAATTTGTTGAACTCTTGAATTACCAAATATTATGAGAACACAAGTTTCAAATAAGATGTCCAATTGCAAACTCTATTATGAACCATATTATAACCATCCACACAATAAAGAGTAAAATTACTGTTTTGCCCTTATATTGGTTTTTCCTTCTAGATCTTTTGTTTACTTTATATGGTGATTAACAAACAAGATCCATCTTGGTGTTAAAACTTGATGGATAGTTATTTCATGAAACTACTGGCACTAGTTTAATCACCAAGCTTTGTAAAACATCTAGAAGTGATGATATCACTATAAACTTTTTATTTGAGTGAATGTTCCCTGATACATGATTCAATTAATAATTCCAACATACAGACATTGGATCGATACTCTATAAAAATGCATTTCGATCATATCAAAAATTATAATGAAGCACATATGAGTTCACCACTCATCAAAATTGTGGTTCATAATAAAGGAATGCTAAGGTGTATGTTTTAAGATTAAATTAATGACCTATTTTATTCTTTAAAAAAATACTTGATTCCATATTCATTTAATAGTGTCATTATTGTTGAACCCCGAATGTTTTATAGAAGTTAGAACTATTTGAATGAGAAATTTTGGAGATTAGTCATGAGTAAAGAACAAACGATGAAACCAAGAAATGATAGGCAAGGGTAAAGTAGTGAATGAGAAATGTGGATATGTCCAAGTTTTGCTTTGGTGTTTATGGTGGATAAAAGATTTTGAAGTGAGAAGAATTAAGGTGAAAGTTAGAAGTAGAATGAAAGCTAAAATGGAGTTGAATTATGTAGTAAGTTGATGAAGAATATGTATAGATGTGTATATTCGGTTATTGATGTTCATAATTAACCATGGATTATAATTTCTTTATAGATGTTATTGATTTGAAATGAAGTTGAGAATGTTGGGACCCGATTCGGAGACCGGCGCCCCAACCCGAAAACGGAGGACGGAACGAATCACAAAGAGGCGGAACGAATAAAAAAATTGATCACAAAGCGAAACAAATCATTAACGAATCGAAAGCGAGCTTGGAAGCAAAGCATACAAACAAAGTCAAATC
>JANTNU010000007.1:9973633-9996403 GCA_024752395.1 Erythroxylum havanense | reverse complement strand
CAAATGCTAGGAGTCACCAAGTTAAGTTGACATATGTCCCTAAGCATGTAAGTCATTTGTCCCTTAAGTTGACATATGTCCCTAAGCATGTAAGTCATTTGTCCCTTCCTTAAGCTACCAAATGTCACCTAGTTATTAGTCCATTTGTCACACCATAATCAATGCCATTTGTCAATTAATTAGCTATGCCAAATGTTACTAATTTATCTATGCCAAATGTCACTCAATTATGGGCTTCATCATCCTAAATTTCCATGTATCAATTTCTCTTACCACTTGGCATTTTCCTAGACTAAATATACATTTTAATTCATCAATTTTTCAATTGTACCAATTAATTCCAAATTTACTATTAATTAATCAAATCAAAATGTAAGGCATAAACAATACTCAATTTACATCATAATCATTTTAACCTTCATAACCCGAAATATGTCAATTAAGTGCATATACTATCTTTGCAATGTGTACTAAATCACAATTCATATGTGTACGCTAATGATATGCACATAAATGAAATGAAATTCATGAATTCTCAATGATATAACTTAAATGCAATGGTCTAGGATTCTAATCCCTCAATTTGAAAACCGATTATTACATCTTTTCTGTTTCTTCTATATATCAATATTATGAATACCGTACTGGTACTGGTATCAAATTTAATTATGACTTGGTACTATACTAGTACCAGTTAATATCGGATACCATTTCGAGTAATTTTTAAAAATTTTAAAATAGTCCTTCAATATATTATACTATATAATTTATAATTTTACATCATCCATGCTTTCAAAAATTATATATTATAATTAATTTAAAATAACTCATAAATATAAATCCCAATTCATAAATTCAAATAACTCATACAAGATTGAATACTAGACTCTCTTTTAGATATATCAAATAATTCCAATAAATATAATAAAAAATAATTCACTATAATTACTTATTTGAAAAATATAAGAAGAAACTGTCAATTACTTATTTGAAAAAATTGACGTCTTGACTTTTTTCTTTTTGGTTTTTGAAAAATTGACTATTCTTTGTTGTAAGTGTTTCTTTTTATACATACTGTAATCACATCATTTCTCTGTCAGATTGCTCTGTTCTCATTTCTCAAGATTGCCCAGTTTTCATTTCCAAAACTTCACCCATTCTCTCTTATAAAAATCTAAAACTCACTTCCACTCTGCATCGCTTCATTTTTTTTATGTTCTTATTCTTCTTTCTTGGTTTTTGCTTTTGTTTTGTCTTTTTAGTGTGACAAATTGTTTATTTTGTTTGTTGTTTTGGAAACAAACTCTATTTTATGTCTTCAACTTTCGGTCTTTGGAAGAGTGGAGATGAATCTGGGTGGGTAGAGAGTAGACGGATAAAGATTGTTAGGTTTTTTTTTTTGCAAAAAGATCCTTTAAAATTTTAAAGTTTATGATCGGCACCACCCAAAATCGCTGGTATCGACGATCAGTATCAATGAGGCAAGTTTCATACCGTTTTTTCGACTAGTATGATACCTTTTGGCCAGTACCAGCCTGTACAGTTGAAAACTCAAACCTTTGCTATATATACTTCGATTCCTTATATCGAGATCACAAGTTAATTCTCCTTTTTATTGTTATTTTTGTTGTTGGTTATGGTGATTGAAGTCAAATATCATACTAGATATAAAAGACGCAATAATTGAGAAGTCAAACTTAAGGGGTATTTTCGTTTTCAGATTTTTATCTTTTATCTTTTATCTTTTCGTTTCATGCTTCTTCTTTGGTTTTTTATTTTATGACTTATTAATTTTTGTTTTAGTTACTGTTGTGACTTATTTTTGTACAAAACTAAGGCTATATTTGGTTGGACGTAAGGTTTTTAATGAAATGGATATAATGGTTTGTAAAGGAATGGAATGTAAATGAATGCAATATTAGAAAATTGTTATTTGGGAGGGATGGAAGGGTTCATAATGTAATATAGTGAAATGTTGTTTGTAAGAATGGTTCATAATGTAATATAGTAAAATATTATTTATCATTTTACATTCTATTCTAAACCCCCCAAATTAGAGGTTACTTATTTTTATTGTTTAGGATGGAATAGGATGCAATGTGAAACCCTCCCCATCTATCCTATTCCATTTCATTCAATTCCATTGTAAACCTTCCCTCCAAATGATGGAATAATATTACATTCTATTCCATTCCATTAATAATCACTCAACCAAACATAGCCTAACAAAATTATTTTTCTCATATTTTCACGTTAAAATTATAATGGAGAATATGGAATCATGATTAAAAAGATTTAATGAACTTAACACCCTCTACTCATGGGATCCAACTTGGAATTAGTTTTCTTCCTCTCAAGCATCCGATGGGAATATCCAAAATAATTTTATATTTTATGTTAGAATATTTAAAGAGGAATGAATTTATAGAATGAAAGAACATCTTGCTAGTGTTAAAGGTAATATTACTTCTTACAAAAATTATCATTTGATGTACATGAGAGGATTGAAAATTAGTTAAAGCAACAAGTAAAAAAGAAAAAGAAAAATAAAGAAGCTCATGATATATCTTTTAGAGATGATAAAGCACTACAAGTATTAGATAAAGGAAAAAGAAAGTTACTATTGAGATAGATTTTTATTTTCTTCCGAGAATTGCTCCTGGTTCTTAACCTAGTCTAATAAGTGTTTTGGTTGATAAGGATGTTGTGTTGTGGTGTAAAAGAGCATGGGCTAAATAGTTCTATCATTCTTGTATTCCTTTAAATGCTGTAAATTGACCATATTTCCAAGAAGCAATAGATGTTACAACCGCGATAACTCCAAGATTTAAGGTACTTCTTATTATGAGATTCACGTGCCTTTGCTTCAAGATTTAAAGATGGAATGCCAATTAATTATGAATACATATAAGTCTAGTTGGGAATCAATAGGAAGCACTATTATGGCAGATGGGTAGACTGATCAAAGACAAAGATCATTGATTAATTTATTGATTTCTTGAATATTGTGACAACTTTTATCAAGCCTGTTGATGGTTATGATATGATAAAAAGTGCTAATGCTTTATTTGAATTAATTTCTAAAATTGTCGAGTGGGTTGGACTAAAGAATATTGTGCTTTTTATTACAGAAAATGTAGCTAATTATGTATCAGCTAGGTACTTATTATAATTTAATTATAGGCATATTTATTGGTCTCCATGAGCTGTTCATTGTATAATCTTATTTTAAAAGATATTGATTGTATGGACCCTATTTCTAGTCCTGTTTTATGCGCATCTAAGATCGTAATTTTTGTGTACAATCATATCATATTTTTGTCTTAGTTAAGAAAACAAGAAGATTAGGTTGAGATTGTGTTGTCCTGGTACTACCAAGTTTATAACTATATTTACTACTTTGAAAAGTGTTTATGAATATAAACAACTACTTTAAAATTTAGTGACCAATAAATACTTTTCAAGTTATAAGTTATCAAAGAGTGAGAAAGGAAAACAAGTTTTTGCTATTATTTTAGATAACAAAATTTTGTGATGCTTGCTTGATTATTGTGAAGATTATGGCTCCGCTTATAAGGTCATTAAGGATTATTGACTCAAATGAGAAGCCATCTCTAGGTATATATATGATGGCATTGAGCTCATAAAATAATTATAAATATTTTTAAATGGAAGGAGAAATTGTACAAGCCTTATATAGATATTCTTGATCGACAATAAGATAAGCATCTTTTTCAAAGAATCTACTTAGCAATATATTTTCCCAATCCTTATTGTTTATATAATGGAGACGCATGTATAAATAATATTATGGGAAGTCTATTTGATGTGATTGAATGCAAAGATAATTTCTCTATTGAAAAGCAATCACAAGCAACAAGTGAAATTAAATTGTATTGTGAAGGTTTAGACAGTTTTGCTAGATCATCAGCAAAGAGAGAATTTATGATTAAAAAAAATGCGGCTTGGTAAGTTTTCATACTTTTAATTCATTCTTTACTTATGGACAATATTTTTTTATTTTTCATAATTATTAATTTAAAATATAGATGAGTGATGGATTATTAGGTGAAAGTGCTCCTATGTTGAGAAACTTTTTATTGGATTACTTAGTCAAACAACTTCCGCACCAAGAACCTGATCTTGATTATAATGAAATAGAAAAAGCGATTTATAAAGAAAATGTATTTTTCACAACGAATAAATTAATAATATCTACTGATGATCAGTTCATATTTTATTTTGATAATATTTAAAATAAAAGTATAATGTATTACAAATTTATAACTGATGATAATTTCATACATTATTAATATGTAATTATTTGAATACAGAAGAAGAAGTTGATGCAAATATTTTAAATGAGAGTGTAGGTTACAAGTCTTTAAACAATGTTAAAGAATTTGAAATTTTGACGATGATGAGACAAAATTTCTTTTAAAAATGTAATTTTGATTTTTATTGTTATTTTAAGTTTTATATTAGATTTAGATTTAGTTTGAATTATTAGATTTGATTTGTTATTAGTTCATTAGATAATAATAGATAATGATATATTTTTATTTCAATAAAATATTTTATTTTTACTTACTCTTATAATTTTTACTTTTCACTTATTATATACCGATTTTCTAACAGTTTAACACTAACGGAACCTTTAAACTTTAAATCTTTCCTTTGTCCAATTCGAAGTCCGTTCTAGTTTTTAAAACATTATCAATTACAAAAACTATAAACGTCATAATTTGATTATTTAAAATAACTATTTTATTTATATTTCTCGTTAATTAAAATTTTAAAAAAAGTTTTGAAAATAGAAAATGCTAAATATTGGTAACTATTCTAATAAGTATATAATATTTTAAAATAGATAAATTAAATAGATGGTAAATAATAAATAATAATAATTTTTTGTATTTTTAAAATTTAATATTAGCTTAGAATAAATATTTAGAAATATCTTCTTTAATTTATTATAATTTTCTCTAAATTTGGAATTAATTTGTTAATACATATAGCATAAGAGATTGAAATACTTAGTACAATTAAATTTTCTTCAACTTTTATTTCTAATTTTGTTGTTATTGTTAAAATGTATAATATATTAACAATTAAAGAGATTTTTACTTTTAGAAAAAGAGGAATACGAAATGAATATATTTACATAACTTGTAGGTGCTACAAAAGCAAAGGAATTGAATTGAATTATGGGATGGAATTGAATTGAATATGCCAAAACAAAAGCAAGCCGGATAATGGATATACGTCACGGTGGGATCCCGTACAATGGTGATGCGCCCAAAAATCTTGGAAATTCATATGTACACACTCCTCCCTACATGTACGGCTCATTAGCCCCCACCCGTCTCCTTACCTTAATTGCTACAATTTCACTCCCTTTCTATAATAAAGTGCTATTAATTGTCTTACTAAGGTTATGTTTTATACATATTCCCTCTAATTTAAAATAAGTGTCGTTTTAAAGAGATACATACTTATTAAGAAAGTTAGTGAAATGTTTAATATACCCTTATTAATTACATGTTGAATTACCTTGAAAATATAATGTGTATAATTAGGCTGCGAGAGAAATTAAAGAGTAATTTTAAAAATAAAATTATAAACATGCATAAAAAATTATGAACGATACTTATTTTGAATAATTAAAATCTCTTTAAAACGATACTTATTTTTAGATAAAAGGAAATATGTATTATATCTAATTATTATCTCATTCAATCCGAAGTCCCGTATTAAATCTGAAATTCCGTATTAAAACGAGCGAGTTGCTTATGTAAATGTAATTGGATTCAGTCGTAAAAACTAATAAGGGACTATTCAAGGAAAAGAGCTTCCAGAATTCGCAAGCGGGTCTGGCGCCGCGGCAGGATTAAAAGCAAAACCCCATCCCATTGGGTTTATACATTTTTGACTCTGTGGCCCTCTGCTTAAATTTCAAGCGGTCCTCCTCGTACACTTCTAACGCTACTGTACCTGTATCTTTCTCTCTAAGCTGTTGGTCCTCTTTCCTTGTTTTTTTAAAAAGAGAGAAAACCTTAAACCCTCTCCCTCTTCCTTTTCTCTCTCAATATCTAGAATTTTCCGCTTGTTCTTCGCTTTCTCTTTCTTAGGTTTTTGGCAAGTTAGCTGAGTGTTAGGGTTTTTGGCAGAGACGTGTTGGTTGATTGTAAAATGGCTTCGTTGGCTATGGCTGCCGAGAAGCTTAGGGATTTAAACCAACCGATTGATGTTCCTCTACTCGATGCTACTGTCGCTGCATTCTATGGCACTGGATCTAAAGAAGAGGTTTGGGTTTTTCTTTCTCGCTCTGTTTCTCATTTTGCTTGCTGTACACTGTTCCTATTTTCTTCGTCTCTACTTATGCTTCCAGTTCTTTTGTCCCTTTTCCTTTCTCTACCTTTCCCAAAATTTATGTGGTGACTATGAGAGTTGGGGTTCAAGTTCCACTGAATCAGGAGCTTAGAAAGAAAACGCGTTCTTGTGCTTTTTGTGGTTCAATATTACGTTTACGTGGTTGAAAGGTTTAAATTTGTAGGGTTGGCTGCTTTGTATTAAGTTTCATTATAGTCATTGATTGTTCAACTCCAGTTTCATTTGGGGCTTTATATTGGGGATTTTTGAAGCGTGTATGATTCTGCGTCGAGATAGTTTGGTGAGAGTGCTCCTTTTTTTATATAGTTTTTCTTATTTATTTGTTTTTATTTTCTGGCTTTTCTGTTGCATTCTTTCTTCTCCCATTTATGACGTTTTTTTAGGTGAATTTGTGCCATAAAGTTCTCTACTATAGACAGTTCCAGCCAACCTTCATTTCTTTGCAAAAGTCCCGTCAGATTGGGTCATTCTGTATGTTCATTTTTTAGTCTTTGAGTAGAAAGACCGATACTTCCTGCTATGTAGTTTGGTGCTCTGAGTGCAATTGCTTAGGAAAACTATTTGCTATTAGAGTCTGTCCCTTGAGCTTTATAAAATGATAGTGGGATATACCATGCTTAGTTTGTGACACTGTTTCTCATTTTTAATCACTGTAATTTCTTCTAGTTATTCTCTCACTTTGCTCCATTTGGTCATAGAGGGCAGCTGCAGACCGCATTTTGCAGGATTTACAAGGCAATCCAGATATGTGGCTGCAAGTGGTGCACATTTTGCAAAATACAAAGAGCCTGAACACCAAATTCTTTGCTTTACAGGTCACTTGTAGTTTGTTTTTTCCTGGACACATTAGTTGAATACGTTTTAGTTGAAATCCTAATCACTGTTTTCTGGAGCCAGAAGATGTATTCCAACTTGGCTCAAATTTTAGGGGTTTGATATATTGGGTGATTCATCATTGTGGATCCTTAATTATGACATATTTGGTAGTTGACAGGAGGTTTAATCTGTGGTAGGTTCAGTTAAGTTTAATATGTGGTACGTTCAGTTAAGGGACTGGTGGATGCAAAAGAACATTGGGATACATAATGTGTCATTTATATCTAGCGCTGCACACTTTGTTCAATTTCGTGTTTCTGCATTCGACATATTATTGGCCATGCAAGGAGTGCCTTAAATGGTTACCCTTTCTCTAAGAGCAAGGCCTCAGAGTAGATGCCACCATAGGCATAGGTGTATAAATGCCTTTATGTAATTGGAAGTTGTTAGGAAACTTGCACATGCTTTAGCATTGATCTGAGGTACATTGAAGAGCCATTTGTTTTCTCTTTGGGAAGAGGAGATGTTACTCTTTAGTTATCGGCTTGATCCTGCTCTTGCAAGGGTCAAAGCATAGCTTCTTTTATGAGTGAATTAGGTCCATAAAATAATAGTGTGTAATGCAGCTAATTCAGGTGAGGTTATGGGATCTTTTATGTTTTCCATATCATTAATGGTATATATTTCTACAAATAGTATAGATGTGCTTTGAGGCGGAGGAGTTTTGCTGATTGATTTTAACTGATTGGCGGTACTAGTTTAAATGATCAATGCTAGGCTGCTGATGCTCATATAGGCTTTTGTTTTCTATTTCTGAAGGTTCTAGAAAGTGTTATTAAATACAGATGGAATGCATTGCCTGTCGAACAGCGAGATGGAATGAAAAATTACATATCCGAAGTAATCGTACAGGTATGTATGCTTGCGATAGGGTTATGGATGGTGGGTTTTTAAATATTATTCAGTTTCCTCGTTGAATCATATGCTGTTGATATATCTAATTGTGGCTCTATGTACAGCTTTCAAGTAACGAGGCTTCTTTTCGAATGGAAAGGCTTTATGTGAACAAGCTAAATGTTATTTTGGTTCAGGTATAGATCGCTGTTCTTCGTAATAGGAATAAAGAATCTGTATTTATCTCATCTTACATTTACTACATTGCTGTAGCTGTATTGAGTGTGATCATGCCCTTCTTTTGGTTGCTTTCTTTCATTCTTTCTTTTATTACTTTTTTCGGTTTCTTTGAAAAATATATGGTTTGATTTCTTAAATCAGTGTTTTCCTCCTTTTTGGATTTTGACGTCCTTTTTGCGTGGATCTGTTTCTTGGTCATTCTTGAATTTTCTTTCTGATTATGTTTTATTTTGGCTTCAATTTTCACTAGTGTTTGTCCTGCGGTGAGAATTGTGAGTTCAATTTTGACTAGTGTTTCTCTTGAGGTGAGTACTGTGACATGAATGAATATCACCTAACTTGCTGTACAGATTTTGAAGCATGAATGGCCAGCTAGATGGCGAAGCTTTATACCTGATCTTGTTGCAGCTGCAAAAACTAGTGAAACAATTTGTGAGAATTGCATGGTTATTTTGAAAGTAAGTTTTTCACTTTCATTTTATTTATAAAGAACTTGTTTCTGGTATCTACAGTGACATTTTTTTTTTCAGCTTCTAAGTGAGGAAGTTTTTGATTTTTCCCGAGGAGAAATGACTCAACAGAAGATCAAGGAACTGAAACAGTCTCTAAACAGGTATTGCAACTTTGCCATTTGCCTTGTAAAGTCTTGCCATGTTAAAGTCTGGCTGCAACATTGTAATTTCTCAACGGCTCTGTTTGTGCTATCTTTTCTTAACCTCATTTTACTTTTTATTTACATACAGCTCTTTTTGTGCTATCTTTTCTTAACCTCATTTTACTTGTTATTTACATAGAGTCAATGTTGTTATTGTTCACAACTATCTAATTCTGTACTCTCCCTTCTCTTTCTGGCTTTCAATAACCTTGTCATTACAGTAGTCCAATCTTGTAATTTATGCTAACTGCTTGTCCTTTCCAATTTGGTATATTGTTTGACGAATTAGCTAAGAATTTCTTTTGTTTTGACAGTGAGTTTCAACTCATCCATGAGTTATGCTTGTATGTACTGTCAGCCTCCCAAAGAACTGAGCTTATTCGAGCAACATTGTCCACCTTGCATGCTTTTCTTTCCTGGATTCCGTTGGGCTATATCTTTGAATCTCCACTGGTATGCAAATTGGTAACCATGTATTTTTCTTAATTTTGTCGTATTATTTGTCAACTTGCACAATGAGTTGTTGATTTTGAGATTGTGCTCTTTGCGTATCCTTACATATGTTTTTAACGTCGCTTTTACAGTTGGAAACACTGCTCAAATTTTTTCCCATGACATCATATAGGAATCTTACACTCCAGTGTTTGACAGAGGTAGATTGTAATAATGGTGAAGATCTTTATGTTTTTCATTGTTGAGAACTATTGATGCCTATTTTTCTTGATATGGTGTTTACAGGTTGCAGCACTTAATTTTGGAGACTTCTACAATGTCCAGTATGTGAAGATGTATTCTGTTTTCATTGTTCAATTACAGGTATGGGTCATCTGGATGCAAAACTAGAATACGGTTGTACTATCCTGTATTATGTCATCTCCATTTAATGCAACCTGTACTGGATGCATAATATTTTCCTCCCTAGGCCATTCTTCCACCAAGCACAAACTTGCCAGAGGCTTATTCTCATGGATCTAGTGAAGAGCAGGTCCCATCTTTTCCTTTCATTCTAGACTCTCTACACATGCTTTTATTCAACTGATTATCGTTGTGTTTTGGTTGCTTTTTCAGGCATTTATTCAGAACTTGGCATTGTTTTTCACTTCATTTTACAAGGCAAGTTTTCCTTTCTGCCAATGTTAATGCCATATATTCTGGCCTTAGCTGGAGTAATTGTATGAAGTTCAACTGAAAAGTGATAATTTTTTTGTATGGCCATGGGATGTTCTTTAAAGCATGAACTCTTGCATATGCTTTGTGTTTGATATTTGCAATTCGATGAAATTGTGTCAAAAAGGGAAGCCCTGTTCTAAGCTGCAACCGATTGGGTGACCTAGGTCCCAAGCCTTGAGTTTTATCAGTTACATGTGGAAATTGAGTATTTCGGGGAGGAATGTATAAGGTTGTTATAGATATTCAGGTTGAAGCTTGGTGGTTGTGTTCTTTATGTACCTAGCAATGGTGCTACCTATTATAGCATGAATGGTTATTACTCGATGTATGATGGTGGTTTATCCCTTAGATCCAACATAAGCAATTTCTTTCTCTTAAAACTCCAGTGCAGTGCATTCAGTGTCAACATTTTGCACTATGGATGGAATATTTTCTCCTATCGAGCATCGGCTCTAAGATCACACTTATGTCATGCTAGAAATGGTTTTGCTCATAATGCCCACCCATATCTTTGCAGTCTCATATCAGAGTGCTGGAGTCTACTCAGGAAAACATTTCTGTGCTGCTCTTGGGCCTCGAATATCTGATTAATATCTCGTATGTTGATGACACAGAAGTCTTCAAGGTATTTCCCACATCCTCATTCACTACCTATCTTTTCTGCTTGTCACTGAATTTGACCCATTGTGAAATGTTTTTCTTGTATGATTCTTAGGTTTGTTTGGACTATTGGAATTCCTTGGTTTTGGAGCTGTTTGAGGCACAACATAATCTCGAGAATCCTGCTGTCGCTGCAACCATGATGGGACTGCAGGTATAATGTATAATATCATTATGAGCTTGCCATTTTCAGATGATTTAGTATGAGAAAACCTGGTATACTGATTACAAGTATTCATCCGTGGTGATCCCTTATTGATAAAATCTTCATTCAATCTTTCTGATGACATGTTCCTGAAGTGCTCTTTGATTTAAACATGCGTTAAGGGTGAGGGCCTTCTTTCTGAACGTTATACTGTTACAAGAGAGATTCTTATACTAGTTAGGAAAGTCTCCAGCAGTAGAAGGTTCACATCTTTTCTGTTTTGTACAATCAAACTAAATAGGTAGATCAGGATTCCGAAGTGGGCTTCTAATCTTTTTTCCTGTCATATTGAATGTGTTAAATTTTTACCTTGTTTGAAGTATTTTTCAACCGTGAAGAGATTTATATTTAGGCTGTTAACACATTATCTGTAAAGATGGCATGAACTAATTTTCTACCGCTGGATTCATGATGTCATCCTAATTGTGCCCTTTTACTTTCAGTATTTCTACTTCAAGCTAGTGTTACTGAGTTAAGTCCTTTCACTTGCTTCCATAAGGAATCAGTGAAAAAAATTACTTCCTCATATCTTTCTGGTTGTCTTATTTTTCTATTTGCACAATATCATATGATGTTTTTCTTTTCTATTAATGCCTTTGTACTCCTAAAAATAGATTATTTAAAAAGCTGATTGGTTTTAGTTAATGGACCTGACTGAAAAGATTTATTTTCCATATTTAAGTGGTAATAGACAATAAGTTGAGTCAGAGGATTGAAATAGTAAAAAAACGATAAGTCAAACAATTGTAAGAATGATTCTTTTTAGCAAACTGCATAGGAAAAATGAAAATTTCAAGAGAATCTGAATATTCTAATTTCCTTTTTGAATTTGATGAGATGGATCTCCTTTTTGTTCTAGGTTTTGTTTTCTGCTGTTTCTTTCCAGTTTACATACATGTATCACTCATGTGCATGTTTAGTTCTTGCACTGAAATGGTATATACTAGTTTGTGGCTTCCTTATTCTCTGATGCTAGCAGTTCAATCATTTCTTATTGATGGCTGTTCTGTTGTGGATCCAGATACCTTCTCTTCATGGAATGGTTGATGGCGTGGGGTCACAAGTTTTTCAACGGAGACAACTGTATGCTGGACCGATGTCAAAGTTGAGGATGCTTATGATTTGTCGTATGGCAAAACCTGAGGAGGTTCTGATAGTTGAAGATGAAAACGGTAATATAGTTCGGGAAACCATGAAGGACAATGATGTTCTTGTTCAATACAAGGTAATACGCCTTTTTTCTTGTCTATTTTCAAATGTAATCTATGATACTATTCCCCCTGTTAGAGATACTAGATGTTTTTTAATTGATTGATATTTTAGTGGAGCAGACTTTAGTGCAAATTTTTTAATCATGATAGATGCCTGGACCAAGGGTTTGATTGAAAGAACCATGTTAAATTATTCCTGAAAATAGGGACAATCATATTATGACCATGGTTTGGTTTCCATGTTTTGAGTTTTTTAGTTGATACTGATATATAGTTAGTGTAAAACAAGAGTTGAAAAGTTTGTTTTGGGATTGTTGGCAATGATGGTTCTGTTAATATGATTGACGCTTGCTGACATTCTCTCCATGGTGATAAAGGTCAAGTCAAAAATGATTTTGGTTAATCATAAATTCACCTTGTTTGCAGTAATTTTGACAAACAATTTTTTGTGTGTGTTGATTATGTATATTTATTCTAATGAAATTTGGATTTTACAGATCATGAGAGAAACACTAATCTACTTATCACATCTTGATCATGATGACACTGAAAAGCAGGTAAGATCAATGAATGTGCTTGGGCATTTAATCTCTAACTAATGCATTTTCTGAAACTTCTTTAAACTTCTTTTGTATCTATAGATGTTGACAACCAACAATAGGAGTTTCCTTGGTCAATCTTATATGTTAATGGGTAGCTTTAAATGCATATGCTTCCTGTTTCTGAAGAACAATTGTCAGTCAGGCGGTTGAATTGATGAGGAAGAGAATCTATGGATTACAGCAGTCTAGTCAATTATTCTTTTCTTTCTATCAATATTTATAATATGGTGGTTGATTTGATTTGTGATAATAGTTGATGCCTTTGCTACTTTTGCTTCAGTCGTGTAGAGGTAATGAAAGGCTAGATTAATTACATAGCGTGATGAGTTGACACTTATTATTTTAATATTTTATTCTGTTGGTTTCAGATATTGCCAAACTTAGAATTAGTATTCGTTTTGCTTTATAAAAGTCATAATTTGATTCTTGCTATTCATTCTTCTTGTTATTATTCAGATGCTGAAGAAATTGAGTAAACAGTTGAGTGGTGAGGATTGGAGTTGGAACAACTTGAATACTCTTTGCTGGGCTATAGGATCTATTTCTGGTTCCATGATGGAAGATCAGGTATAAAATTTATGTGCACTGGGCCTGCAGTTGTGTAATTTTTGATACGTGATATACTTCCTCTGAGTCTTAGATTTCAAAATAAATGTGTTCTAGCCTTCTAGGAGTTCTATAAATTATGTGTGTGGTTGGTTAGCAGTAGAACGTTTTATATTTGTTATTTCATATTATAACTAAACTTGCTTAGCTGCTATGAAATGAGTAGTGTTTACTCGTGCTTCCTTTCTTAATTCAATATCTCCTGCAAATCCTTATCCTGGCATCTAAGGTAGAAAATGGCTTACAATCTTGTTCTTCGAGAACAAGTCCTGTACACTCCTATCAATGGTTTGTGTGGTTGGTTAGCAGTAGAACTTTTGTATTTGTATTTGATATGATAAAACTAAACTTGCTAAGCTGCTATGAAATGAGTGGTGTTTACTTTATGAAAGTTTTCTTGAATATAAATTTGTTTAGGTTGTACTGCTTTTAGTGTGTCATATTCAAGTTTGGGATCTGCCAACACTTAGCAAGTTTGCTTTCACTTCTTTCTTGGCATAGTTGAGAAGACTATGAAGGAGAATTGATCCTCTCATTCGAGGGAAATTAATGTAGGACAAATAGAAGAATATTAACTAGTAGCTAAAACACAGTAGAAACTAGGAAATATGGGCTGTCTTGTGTTGTTAGGTTACTGGAATATCAGATTTTAGGTCTGGATTTCAGCTTAGGAGGTTGGAATTTCAGGTTTGGATTAGCTGGAATTTTAGGATTTGATTACTGGAAATTTAGGCTAGAATTTTAGGGTTGCTAGAAATTCACATTACAAGTGCTGGAATTTAGTGAGAATTGATCTCCTCATTCGAGGGAAATTAATGTAGGGCAAATAGAAGAAATATTAACTAGTAGCTAAAACACAGTAGAAACTAGGAAATATGGGCTGTTTTGTGTTGTTAGGATGCTGGAATATCAGATTTTAGGTCTGGATTTCAGCTTAGGAGGTTGGAATTTCAAGTTTGGATTAGCTGGAATTTTAGGATTTGATTACTGGAAATTTAGGCTAGAATTTTAGGG
Organism: Erythroxylum havanense; assembly: GCA_024752395.1. Classification (NCBI taxonomy): domain Eukaryota; kingdom Viridiplantae; phylum Streptophyta; class Magnoliopsida; order Malpighiales; family Erythroxylaceae; genus Erythroxylum; species Erythroxylum havanense. Next base: position 9,981,937 of record JANTNU010000007.1, on the reverse strand, counting down.
TTGCTAGAAATTCACATTACAAGTGCTGGAATTTAGTGAGAATTGATCTCCTCATTCGAGGGAAATTAATGTAGGGCAAATAGAAGAAATATTAACTAGTAGCTAAAACACAGTAGAAACTAGGAAATATGGGCTGTTTTGTGTTGTTAGGATGCTGGAATATCAGATTTTAGGTCTGGATTTCAGCTTAGGAGGTTGGAATTTCAAGTTTGGATTAGCTGGAATTTTAGGATTTGATTACTGGAAATTTAGGTTAGAATTTTAGGGTTGCTAGAAATTCACGTTACAAGTGCTGGAATTTAGTGAAGTAAATAAGTAATGGGAGGGAGGGAATTAGGAATCCCTCCTACGGTCTAAGAATGATTTTAGAGAAAGCATCACACCTTTTAATTGAAAACACAAGTTTTTTGGAAAACAATGCAGGATATCTTGTTATTGAAGGGTTGATTACACACATATTTATATAGAAGCCTTATTTTATTTGGAAATGATTCCTAACAAATTTAAATCATATTCTAATTGAAATTTTATAAGTTTAAGTCATAAACAACTATGATAACATATCTAAAACTAGAACAACATATCTAACTTACTGCCACTTCCTATCTAGTAAGAGATCCTAATATAATCTAAATTTAAGACCTTGATGTCTTTGTCAACTTAATTTCTACCCTTCATTGTACCAAATTAAAGCTTGGCATTGACTAATATTCCCTCTTTTATTTTTTTATAGACTTTAAGCTCCTTTGCATAAAAAATATTCGCATGCTAATTTTTCATTGTGTTGGTGCTGGAAACTAATATATACTGGATGTTTGTTGTATTCCTATGTTCTTCCTTTGTATAGTTCTTAACATTTACAGTATGTGTCTTTATTCCGCTTCTTTTCCCTTGATATTAGTAAATTTTTAAGGAATGATGATACTGAAATGCATCCATTTTGGTAACTACAACATCATTTCCAAATAGATGGCCATAATAATAAATTATTATTTGTCTTCTCTTTATTTTAGCATTTCCAGATAGATGACCATAACCGTAAGTTATCATGTCTACCTATATTTTAGCTATTCCAGATAGATGACCATAACAATAAATTATCATTTGTCTATATTTTAGCATGTGGCATATGTGTGTATTTATGGAGCATCATTTCAATTGAGAAGTTGTATCTAAAAGATTTATTTTTCTAAAAATTCCTCTTTTGTTGATTTTATGATACCACTTGCTGTAAAGGGTTGGCCACTTGATTGTTTAAACTAGTGGAAAAGGATATTGGCATCTCTTGTGTCATTCATTCTGGGCATTGGATATAACAGGAGAACAGATTTCTGGTGATGGTCATTCGTGATTTGCTGAATCTATGTGAAATCACGAAGGGAAAGGATAACAAAGCTGTTATTGCTAGTAACATCATGTAAGACATCTTGATTGCCAAAACTCTTATTGATTGCCTCTTGTTAAATGATACCATTGGCAAGTTGATGGCAACTATTGTAACTTTACCATATTCTGCTGTTTATGTGGTTTTTAGTTTAAGCAAGAAAACATTAAAGTCAAAAATAAAATAATGAAAGTTTGGTGTTATAGCAGTTTGGCGAGAAAGCTCAACAAAAAAATTGATGAGGTGATGACTTTTTATTTGAATTCAAATATACTACATTGATGATTAATTCTTTTTGCAGGTATGTGGTTGGACAGTATCCGAGATTTCTTAGGGCCCATTGGAAGTTCTTGAAAACTGTTGTCAATAAATTGTTTGAGTTTATGCATGAAACACATCCTGGAGTTCAGGTTGGTTTACTTTAAATATTTAAAACTTATCCATTTCTGCTTATATAGTCAAGATCATTTTTTATAAATTGAATTGCATATATTGATCAATTAATATGCTGTTGGTGCATCCGCTTTCATTCTTTTTATTGGCTGATAAGTTGTGAATGATTATTATTTTTTCAATATCTTGCAGGATATGGCCTGTGACACCTTCTTGAAAATTGTTCAAAAATGCAAACGGAAATTTGTTATTGTTCAGGTAAAATCTTTTCTATTCATGTTTTTGCTTTCAATTGCTTTTTTAGAAATAATGTGAACATTTACTGGAGAGCCAATATGAGTGCTTATCCTGTTTCAGGTTGGAGAAAATGAACCATTTGTGTCTGAACTTCTGACGGGCCTCCCATCTACTGTTGCTGACCTTGAGCCTCATCAAATTCATATTTTTTATGAATCTGTATGCGTTTTTATTCTCTGATCACAGTTTTATCGGAACAGCAGATTCCAAATGTGTTGATTGGTCATTTTGCTTTTTTATTTCCTTAGGTTGGTCATATGATTCAAGCTGAATCTGATCCGCAGAAGAGGGATGAATACCTACAAAGATTGATGGATCTTCCCAACCAGGTATGATAATCAGAGGTCTCGCTGTCTTTCTTCCTTGAATTTTTCTGTACACAGCAAGAAACCATGTTTGTGTTTTTGGGTGAGTGATATAGTCCAAAGAACTCTTATTCTTAGTCCACTGTTTATGGTCTTCTTTCTGTGCCCAATTCCTTGTTCTTGGGATTTCAGGTGTAATGTGTATCAATTTCAACACATGACATTTCAGCTTGCTTGCTTCAAAGCTCAGTAGCTAATGGTGTTTTTTTCTGGTTACAGAAATGGGCGGAAATTATAGGGCAGGCACGCCAGAGTGTTGATTTTCTTAAAGATCAAGATGTGATCAGGACCATTCTCAACATTTTGCAGGTATTACTTTTTACGTTGACACACATTATTGCTGATAGTTTGAAGGGAAAGATAATGTTCAATTTGATACTCTTTTCTATTTGAGACTAATATATGTACTACATAAAAGCTGGTAGTTTATATAGTTGCTATGAGAAATCATTCTAGCTTGTGCCATTCCTCTTAGCCCACTTTATGTACTACCTATACCTGTACTTGAGTTGTCTTTGAACACTTCTTTAGTAACTGGAACTCATATGGGTGTTAGACATGCATCCTCCATGTGTTAATTCATATCACTATTGTGTTGCAGACAAATACGAGTGTTGCAAGTTCTCTTGGGACATACTTCTTATCACAAATTTCTTTAATATTTTTGGACATGCTTAATGTGTACAGGTACTTTTTCAAGTTAATCTTTCAGTTTCAAATTGAACTTTCGTTTAATCTACACCTTTCATTCTTGATTTCTCTCTCTTATTTATTACCTTTTTTGCAATAGAATGTACAGTGAGCTTATCTCAAGTAGCATTGCAGAAGGAGGACCTTACGCATCTAGAACATCCTATGTGAAACTCTTACGGTTAGATTCTCTTTGGTTTTATATCAAATCTGGTGAACAATCCAAATATTTCTGGTTGTTGATGCCCTTGTAGAACAGGTCTGTTAAGAGAGAGACACTTAAGCTCATTGAGACATTTTTGGACAAGGCTGAAGATCAGCCACATATTGGAAAGCAGTTTGTGCCTCCAATGATGGATCCAGTTCTTGGTGATTATGCAAGGAATTTACCTGATGCCAGAGAGTCTGAAGTTCTTTCACTTTTTGCAACAATTATAAACAAGTATGTTGCTATTTTTTAGATTTTTAATGCACTCTTAGTTTCTGGAATGGTCCAGGGTATATGGTGCAATCTTTGTTTATTATATGCAATGAGTCAAATAGTTTAGTTGGTTGGTACTAGGTTTAGTGGAGATTATGTTAAAATCAGATTAAAGATTAGTGGATGGAAGTTGCATGTGTTGATGTGCTGCCTGCTTTGCTAAGCTTTTTAGAATTGACTGTTGGTCATAGAACAGTTGTGTCTAATCTGCATTCAAGTCTGCACAAGTACCCCTTCTGAGCCATACAATTGTAAAATGATATTGGATATCTATATGAGTAGTAAGGCGATTCTAATCCTATCCTTTTTGTCTGATTTGATGAAGTAGTGTTCACTGTTCCCATCTTTTTTCTTTTTGACTTGGTCTTCCTGGTTTATTGCACCAAGGTATAAAGCAGCAATGATAGAGGATGTACCTCGTATATTTGAAGCCGTTTTCCAGTGTACGCTGGAGGTGAGAACACAGATTACTGATTTGATGCATCTGTTATAAGCGGTGGACATATTTCTTTCTTTCTACTGGTTTACAGTGGTTGAAATTGTGAACAAAAGAAAGCTTGAAATTTTTTTAAGACAATCATATATATGGGTATATATAATATTGTTTTCGTGTATAAAATGAGGACTTTCAATGAATTACTTTATTTCAGTACAGGTGCTATGGTACCTTGGTTGTGTTGTTTATCTGAATTCTTGAACCTTTTAGCTGTTAGTTTATACTGCCCCTCAGTCTTGGACAAGAAGGAAATAAGGAATTTTGTCACGCTATATTCCTGTCCTTTTCCAGGACAATCCAGTCTTTCCATGCATTGTCTTTATGGGCATCTGATGCATGTTAATAGTGCTTTGTTCTCTTACCTTAGGCATCTCTCTGTGAATGAGAGACAGTAGCATTCCTGATAGTCTTTGGATGGCATTCATGCTTATTAGTATGCCACATAGGACCAATCTGAGGGGCACCATTGGCATGACCAATCATCTTTTTAGATATTAACACTTCACATTAGCTTTTTTCTAGAAATGTGAATGGTTAATACTTGTATTGTGCAATTAAGCATATCTTATTTAGTTGAAAAACTAACTATGACACCACAAATTTAAGGCATGAGACTGTTCCTCAATTTGTTTTAGTATTAAATATATTGAATCTCCTAAGGAAATTTCATGAAGAAGCTTGAGAGTGTTGTATAAACTACTGTTTCTGCTTGTGTAAATTGCAGATGATAACCAAGAATTTTGAGGACTATCCAGAACATCGCCTCAAATTCTTTTCCTTGCTTCGTGCCATTGCCACACATTGTTTTCCCGCATTGATTCGTTTAACAAATCAGGTTGTTGTTCATTCACTTAATTATGGAGTGCTTACTATCTAAGGGAGCAATGATTTTATTATTTGCTACGTGCCGACATACTAGGTTCTTGTTGGTGTTAAAAGTAGTAAAATACCTCTTTTGGTTGGTGTATTGCCCCTCAACTTCATGTTGATCTTGGTCTCCTTATATTTACATGCCAGCAACTTAAGCTTGTTATGGATTCTATAATTTGGGCATTCCGGCATACAGAAAGGAACATTGCAGAGACTGGATTGAATTTATTATTGGAGATTCTAAAGAACTTTCAGGTCTAATTTTTTTTTTATTAATTTGGTATTTGTTTATTGGTATTATGGATTTGTAATACTAATTTGCATGTGGATGTTGGCAATTCACAGGCTTCTGAGTTCTGTAATCAATTCTATCGGACATATTTCTTGACCATTGAGCAGGAAATATTTGCTGTTTTGACGGACACCTTTCATAAACCTGGTTTCAAGTTGCATGTCTTAGTGCTACAGCATTTATTTTGCTTGGTATGTACCTTAATATCTTTCCCTATTTAGTTATAGGCAGGACGAAACACTGTAATAGTGCACATTTTCAGGTGGAGAGTGGTGCTTTAACAGAGCCGTTATGGGATACTGCAGCAGTGCCTTATCAATACCCAAATAATGGAAGTTTTGTTCGTGAATACACTATTAAACTTTTGGGAACATCATTTCCCAATATGACTGCAACAGAGGTGAAAGTTATTTTCTTCATATGATTCTATACTATCACCATTATAACTTCATTTGCTAATATGGGGAGTGTCAGGTTACTCAATTTGTCAATGGACTTTTTGAGTCGAGGAATGATCTCTCCGTATTTAAAAATCACATACGAGACTTTCTTGTGCAATCAAAAGAATTCTCGGCTCAGGTAAGATCCTTAATATGGTATACCTTGTCATGTTCCCTGTTTGTCCACTTTAACCCAAGGAAAACTACTTGTGTAAAAGGGCATTTTGTCTTTTGAAGAGTTAATTGTTTCTTCTGCAATTTTTAATTTTATGTGGTTCTGGTGACCCACAAGGTATTGGTGGAGATGTTTAAGGAGTTGCTAATTTAGTGGTTTGTTATTTCAACAGGATAATAAAGATCTCTATGCGGAAGAGGCAGCTGCGCTGAGAGAAAGGGAGCGACAAAGGATGTTGTCCATCCCAGGGCTAATTGCTCCTAATGAAATACAAGATGAGATGTTGGATTCATAGGATATGCTATTTTTGTTTAAGAGGCTAATTTCGTGACTTGGGAATGTGGTCATCGCAGTTCAAGTGCATACCAGCAGATTTATGGGGACAGAGAGCATAATCGTTTGCTCTGTTCCCTGAGTGATGAAAACCTGATGTAATCAGAAGTGCTGCATTGTGAAGGTTGGCCATTGGCAACACTGCATTGGTATCTGTTGGGCAGTTGTAGAGTATTTAGAAGTTGCTAATTTTAGGACAATATGGGAATCGTTGGTCCAACTTTTACTGGTTGGTTCTTGTAATCAATTAAGCAGTTCAAATGACCCATTTTTTGAGTGTTTACTGATATCCTCAGATGTAACGTCATTATTATGTTTACAGGTTGTGTAGAAATTTCCCTTTTTCTTTTTTTAACTTTAAACTGTTGTGTCCTATACTCCTATTGTTTGGTTAGGGTTTAGTCTCTTTTTTTTTTCCCCTGAATACTTCGATTTACCCACATTCATAGATGTACCCTGATTGTACTTCTTTCGTACTATATATGGGGCTTTATCTTTTGTCTGTTCTTTTGATTCTGTTTCTTCAGCATATTGGTGTTGTAGAAACTATTTATGATTACATCTTTCTAATACATTATACTGTAGGGGTATTTTTGTTATTAAACATTGTTTTTTGTTCTGTCTATTGCAACCAAATACATTTTTGTCTTCATGACGAAGACAATTTTTTCTGTTCTGTTTACCGTAACTAAACATCTCACTGTCTTCAATTCTTGTTCTGTCCTGTTCTGTCATGTCTTGTTCTGTTTTTGCATGTTGAAGACGTTAATTAAACAGACAGTAATGAGGTAGCTCTGTGAATCCGTTGAATGTGTGTAGTGTCTATTCTACAATTGCACAAGGCGGCGGGTACTAATGCCTTTCTTTGATTACTAGAATTTATAGTATGCCTTATTATTTAAAAATGCACGGATTTATTATGTCAAAACTAACTAGGAAGAATAATGGTAAGTCAAAGAATTATTCAATTGTTTTGAATATAATAATTGGCACAAGTCAATACATACTTTAATATATTCAAAATAGCTTATTCTATTAAATATCCTCAAACTTTAAAATGTACGTTACTATATCAAATATATTTTATAATACTTTTATCTTCACTTGTCAAAGGAAACTATAATATTGGGTTCATATTTGTGAGAGGAGGAAGGTATTGGAGGGCATCAAATCATTTGAATTAATGCTTTTTCTTGCCTTGCACTTCATGTTAACTTATTTCTTTTTATGTGGATGGTTTTGTTTTAAGTTGAATTGTATGAAATTATATTAAACTGATTATTTATTTTAAAATTTGAAATGAATTAGTGATAATGAAGGCCCCAAAAGAGTAAACCAATGTCTAGTCCAAGTCCAGCTTCAAGGACACTAACCCCCAAGGCATAAATGTCACACTCTTGTATCTCCCCAATCCCCTCAGCTAGCTACTCATCAGTTGGTTTGAGGTATAGTCCATCAACTTGCCAATTCCTTGCAATCTTGAGGTATAATGAACTTAGCAGTAACAAAAGGGAATTAGTAGCATTGCAATCTCGAGTGTCCAGCTAATATAATGAAAGAGTATATTTGCTTTTATACATTTATGCTCTATATGCATGAATAATGTTACATTAATTTATCTTAATGGCGAAAACAAAATAATTACATGATCATAATAAGTAAAAGGAGTGTTGATATTGAGGGCATTGACTAACTAGAGTCATGCATCGCTTCCAAGCATCATGAAACATTTCCCATTTCTTCTATACGAGGCTTTGTATTTGCATTTTAATTTGGTGTCTATTATGGTGGGCATATCTCAATATAAACGCATTATAGACCTTGTTCTACTCATCGAAAAAGTTCACCACTATTGAGATCAACCATGTCCTTGCTTGATCTCTCATATAATATAGAAAGTCCTCATCCTAAACTCGTCTTATATGAGGCAATTAAGGGTCTGTTTGGTTGAGATTTTATCAGTAGAGCTTTTGTCAATAGAGCTTTTCTGAGAATGGTTTTTTTTTAAAGCCAGTTGACTGTTTGACTGTCAATTAAAAAAACAGCTTTTTAAAAAGAGCTTCATTCAGTAGACTGTTTGGCAACATA
>JANTNU010000007.1:9893070-9923774 GCA_024752395.1 Erythroxylum havanense | reverse complement strand
AAATTTATTAAAGATATTTTAAATTTAAATTATATTTATTAACTAGTTATTAAATTAAAATTATTTTATTTTTAAAATGAAAATTTAAATTAATTATAAAAATAATTTTATTAACTATAAATATTACATAATTAAAAAATATATATTTAGTTGATGATAATCAGATTATGAAAAATAAAAATCACTTTTTATGATTTTTATAAGTTATGAAAACTGGAAGAAATAAAATAAAAATAGAAATAAAAACTCAAACAAACTTTTTTATTGAATTTGAAGATAATAACAGAAAATAAAAAAATCAAAGTAAAAGCAAGTGTTTAAATATATGTCATGACAGATATTGTTATAATTAAATTGGTTAAATAATTCAAGTACCATTTGGGTAGAAAAGCTTTTGTTATGCAGCACAGCTGTGCTCAACTCTGAAGAATGGGCACCCTATGTGAAGTTTTGTTAGGTATCCTTTCTGTTAGGACCACCTGAAATATGACATTCCTCAATTTAAGAAAAACATTTTTATTTAATGTCTTTCCTACATTTAATTAAAAAAAAGGCAAGAGTGGTTAAATTGATTTCCATATATCTCTGCATTTTTATATAGTTTTTGATAGATATTTAAATGGGATGCTTTGGAAGCTTTACATGCAGGTTGGTAGTTCATAAGTAACTTCTTCTTCTTTGCGATTAGATGTTCTTATTTCTCCATCTTGAAGCAAACTGAAAGTTAACATTGAGATTCTAATTTATGACATATTTTGTACATGTGACTACCTCAAAAAGTTAACGAATATTTGTAAATTGCCGAAGTGGTTCATGAAACTTTCTTAATTACGTCTTTTATAAATTTGCAATTTTTATATTTTGTGAAGGACGGAAGTTTTTGGTTTAGGTCATTGTTTTGTTTATTCACTTATTATTGTGTTTGAATTTAAAGATGAATATTGCAAAGATGAAAGGTGTATCTAGATTTTCATCTGGAGTTATCGGCACATATTAATCTTTTTTAATTTTTTTCATCATCTGCATAGGGTTCAACGTAGAGAAAGTTCAATATAAGAATGTGATATTCACTGTTTGGGATGTTGGTGGACAAGAGAAACTGAGGCCACTTTGGAGGCATTATTTCAACAATACTGATGGATTGGTAATAATACTTTTCTGTGTACTGAATATCTGTTCCATTTCTATTCTTGTATGTAATGTACAACTGAATCCGTGAGACTTGGCTGTCTCTCTTTTTGAAACTGATCATACAATGATTTTGCAATTTCTATGAGATTTATTGTGGTTGATGTGACCTCAATGTGCAGATTTATGTTGTTGATTCCTTGAGACTTGGCAGTCTCTCTTTTTTGAAACTGATCATACAATGATTTTGCAATTTCTATGAGATTTATTGTGGTTGATGTGACCTCAATGTGCAGATTTATGTTGTTGATTCCTTGGATCGAGAAAGAATTGGAAAAGCAAAGGCAGAGTTGCAGGTAAATTCAGAAAGGTATGCAAAATTTAATAGCTAATATCAAAATCAGTTTCTTTGTTGACACATTATTTTTCTGCAGGCCATTATCAAAGATCCATTTATGCTCAACAGTGTCATCTTGGTATTTGCCAACAAGCAGGACATGGTAATTTTAGCTAGGTTTTTATATGCTTTGCAACACATGAATGATTAAATGCTCAAGGGAGGAGAATTTTTATCAGAACTGCTTTTAAGGAAATGTTGGATGTCATTTAGAATATTAAGCTGATGGCTGGTTTTATATGTAGTGTCTTAACCCTGCAATCTTTAGATAAAAAGGGGAAAGAGATGATGATTCTAGATTTTTTATTTTAGGACATGATTAGGGGGAAGTCTAGTGCAATATTGCAAGTCTGTCAAGCGAGGATGTACCTACTAACAGTATGATATTTGGTGACGATTGGTTACGCTCGAGTTTGTGGTGCATTTTTGTTAGGTTTCCATTAGTGGAGGCATGTCATTGATATTCATGATTCCATCTATTGTGGTCAGTCTTATGGTCTACACTTTGCAAGTAATAATCGTTAGATTGCCCTTTTGAGTACAGCACTTCTAAAGCAAGCTAGTTATTATCTAGAGCAACTTATCTTTCTGCCTTCTTACACAAGTCTGAGTTGTTAACTTCCTTTTTGTGTACCAGACTGCAAACCAAATGGATCTAATGGATTCACCCAAAGTTATTCTTATCTGTAGCAAGTACAAAATTTGTCCACGTGCAGATCAAAGGAAAACTTTCCTATTCTAAATCAAGCCAAAGTAAATTGAGGAATCAACTTCTTGCATAAAAGTGGTTTAATGAAGATATATCTAGGTCAGATCAAAGGAGAACTGTTCCATTCTAGATTAAGCCAATTTAACTTGAGGAACCAACTTCTTGCATAAAAGTGGCTTAATGAAGATATATCTAGGTCTCTATCTTTTGTGATTCTTGATCTTGACCTTTTCAGCTTGCTTAAGGCGTGATATGACTAAGCTATGAATTTCATCTTGTTTCCTGAGTCCATTTAACTTGGAGAATATTTTTTGCTACAGCAGTGTGACGTCTGATTTCTTGTCTCACAGGCAACTTTAGAGCACAAGAAGTGATTTGGAAAACCATTTTATTGGATGACAAAGAATGAAACAGAACTAGGAAATAGAGCTCATATTCTCCTACCAACCTTTGAATCTTGAAGTAGGAATTTCCTTTTAACAATTGCTTAATGAAACAGAATTATGAAATAGAGCTCATATTCTCCTGCCAGCCTTTGAATCTTGAAGTAGGAATTTCCTTTTAACAATTGCTTAATTTCGTTTTATGCTTGTTAAGCATTTAAGGTTGTAAACTTTCTTTCGTATGGAAGTATGCCACAAGGTCTAAACATGCATCTCAGTTGGCCTGGAATTGCCTTCGATGTCATGGCATGATATTCTGTGACGGTGAAGTTTAACGTTCTCCTGGTGTAGATGACATAAATTTTTTTTGATGAAAATATATCACCCAATTGTTTCCGGTTTCCTTGTCCAGAGAGGAGCAATGACACCTATGGAGGTCTGTGAAGGACTAGGTCTATTTGAACTGAAAAACAGGAAATGGCACATACAAGGAACTTGTGCACTCACTGGAGACGGCCTTTATGAGGGATTGGATTGGTTAGCTGCAACTTTGAAAGAGATGAAAGCTGCTGGATACTCCTCAGTGGGTACATCATCATTCTGAAGTTCCAAGGAGCCCTTGTCCTGTCTATTCATGGACATCAATAATGTTGACTGTTATATCATCTTCTGATTTTCCTGAAGGCTTGAGGTTTCTCTGACAAGTGTGGAGAGTTGGCCATGCCTTCCATTCAGAATACCTTTTTGGGTAGTTGGAAAATTATGGAATTTGGGCGGCGCTTATACCTTTGATCTTACGTGGATAATCGATTGTATATTCTGATGCGAACATCCTTAAATTTTATGACATACTGGTTGCCCATGGTACATTTTATGTATGATTAATTTGTATACATGGTAATATATTGAGCATGTTTGATCCCAAACTTTTCATATGTTCGTATTTACATGTTTTGTACGAGGAGCAGGGTTATAATTGCTATTAAAGTTGCTTTAAAGTGGAAAGTGCAGAAGCCTTTGAAAAGGTGTTTTACTGATGTGGGTAATATGTTGGGGATCAGTTTCATGTTTGGATTCTGTAAGCATATAATCACTGATTGACCGAATGGAAATAACGAAAGCTGGTGAAACCTAATTGAATACAGCCATAAAATGACCATCTCATACCGTAGAAACATCTCGTCATGTACTTACTGTTATTGGGGTTATTTTGAGCTTATTGCTGTTGTAACGAAGTTCTCAATTTATACTCTCAATGTCAATCTATCGAACACTTGATAAACGCCTTTCTATCAAACAGTGTCTGCCCATTTCGTACTTGATAAAATTTGGGGACGGGAACGTAAATGAAATAACAGATAAGATAAATTTATAGAAGTTTTAAGCAGGCTCAATTTCGAACCGCCGGGAGTTGCACCATATTCCTATAGAGATTTGGACAAACAAGTTTGTTATGCTAGTTTCAAACAAGGTGATTATTGGAAGGGACTATTGAAACCAACGTAATTGTTAGGGATGTAAAGTTTCGAATGGAGGTCCTGTCTTATCTCATTTGTTCTTCGCAAACGATAGCCTTATTTGCTTCCAGACTAATGCACAGGAAGCTAGTGAAGTTCAAAGATGTCTATAGACTTATGAGAGAGCACCATGACAACTTATTAATTTTGCGAAATCTTCCATAATGTTTAGTGCAAATATCCCAAATTTGATGAGGGAATCTATTTGTGCCATCCTTGTTGTTTCAAAAAAAGAGTTTTTGGGTAACTACCTTAGGCTATCTTCTCACATAGGGAGGAATAAAAACCAGATATTCGGTTTTATAAAAGACAGAGTGTGGAAATTCAAAGGTGGGTGAAGCTGTCTTGTTGAAACCTGTGTTACAAGCGATACCCACTTATGTGATGAGTTTGTTTCTTCTACCTAAAACTTTATGTGCTGAATTGGAACGTATCATAACTCGGTTTTGGTGGAGAAAAGGTGTTAATCATGATAAAGGAATTCTTTGGATGTCTTGGCAGACATTGGCGAAGAATAAGATTTTCGGTAGCCTTGGTTTTAAAAAGATCTATGAGTTCAATCTTGTGCTTTTGGGAAAGTAGAGTTGGAAGTTGATGACTCAACCTGATTCGCTAGTATCTCGTGTTCTTCAAGCTCGTTATTTTGCGGGTTCATCTTTCTTATCAGCATATTTAGGAAGCAATCCAAGTTATTTATGGTGAAGTATTTAGGAAACCTGATCTTTGTTACAACGGGGTATGCATTGAAAGGTTGGAGATGGTTCTCAAATTCTAATATGGAACTCACTGTGGCTTAATGATATGAAGAATTCTCCCGTTCTTTGTTACAACGGGGTATGCATTGAAAGGTTGGAGATGGTTCTCAAATTCTAATATAGGACTCACCGTGGCTTAATGATATGGAGAATTCTTTTATTATTCTTCAAGACCTCCTGATTCAAATGTTTTCTTAGTTGCGAATTTGATGGAAGATGCTTAAAGGAATCTTGATTTAATTTGCTTACTTTTCTCTAGCCATGATTGTGAACGGATTTTTGACAATTCCATTGGGTAGATGACCGATGAGAGATGATTGGTGTTGAAAATTTGAGAATAAAGGTCGTTACATAGTGAAGAGCGCTTATAAACTCTTGTGTCCCCTTACAGATACAGCTTTGTCAAGTCATCAGCAGGTATAGAGGTAGATATGGAGCTTTGTGGTTCTGTCAAAGGTGATCAGTTGTGTTTGGTGTGTTCTAAATGGTGTATTACCGTGCTTATCGGTGTTACGAAGTCAAAGAGTTGATGTTAATGTGTGTTGCCTGATTTGTAATCAGGAAGAGGAGACATTACAGCATGTGTTCCCCGATTACCCACTCACGAAGCAGGTCTGGTCAAGAGTTCTCTAGAACTGGTAGCATCCAAGAACAATTTCTTTACTCGACTGGTTTGCGTCATTCTTTCTACCTGCAACAAAGGATTGACAAATATACAATATTGATGATAATTTGGGCAATCTGGCATAATAGAAATGGAGTTGTGAGAAACAATCAGTGAAGATCAACCAATGCCATTGTTTGTTTCACGCAAAGAACCTTGGAGGAGTGGCAGCTTGCTCATGCTTCTGATACTGTTTTGACAACACCAGCAACAACAACGGTAAGTTGGCAACCTCCAGATGTGGGTTGGCTGAAGGTTGAATCGCCACCAAAAGCAACTCCAATTTCATGGCTGCTGCAGCTGTTGTACGTGATTCTAGTTCAAGTTTTATAGCTGCAAAATCGTGGAGGTTTCCAGGCAGATTGAGTGCTAAAAGTGCAGAGGCAACAACTATCAGAGAAGTCCTTAGTTGGGTCAAGCTTCAGAATTGGGATAGAGTTATTATTGAACCAGATGCGAAGATTGTGGTTCAAGCAATTAATGATGGCTCTTACGAAGACTCTTCCTCTTTTGGTTTGTTAGTTTGTGATTGTAAATCTCTATTGAATGAGATTAGAATAGCTAAATGTGTTTTTGGCTTCAGGTCAGGCAATTCTGCTACTTATGTCTTAGCTACGGGCGCAATATTCACTTCTAGCCTTGGACGTTGGTTCGAAATAACCCCTCCTTTTATTGTTGAAGTTCTTGCTTTGTAATAATGAAATTCCTACTATTTACCCTAAAAAAACATAATTGTTAACCTTTAACATGGCTTGTTCTTTTATAAACTCAAGAAAAAGTAAAAAGAAGGGTTATAATGAACTGATAATGTTTAAATATGTAAACTTTAAAAACATATTTTTATTACCAAAATTTTATCTCCATAAATATACGACTTGAGTCAGTTCGTAAGTTCATATACTCTAGAAAATATTAAGGTCAAATGATCATAATAGCAACTAATAACACCTTGCAACAATAACAAAATCACTAAAAACATCAACACCAAGCAGCTACATAACTGCACTAACAAGCACATAAATAATCATGAAAAACAATTTCTTTGTACATTTCTAGATGCAAAATCATAAATAATAGTATCAAGATCAATATTGTCTAATATATCTTTCTCGATACATAAAATAGCCAAGTCATTCAACCTTTCTTGTTATATTAATGACCTCAAGTAGGCTTTTTATAATTTTAACTTTGAAAAACTTTTCTTAACTGATGCTATATTCCTAGGTATAGATAACAAGATTCGATAAGCAATTGAAATATTTGGATAATAATTTGCAACTTCATCAAATTTAAGAATTTCAATTACTAACAATGACTCATTTTATAAAGTCATTTGCAACACTTTTAATTCAGAAAAAAGATCTTCTAAATCTATATTCAACATATTATCATAAGAAAAAGCAGTCATAAAATTAATACAATATTCTCTTAGTTCATTATCATCCAATGATCACAACTTCTTTCAACCAAAGAAGAATCCAAAAATACTTTCAACTGTTGTTAATTGCTTAAATCTATTTTTCAACGAAGTAATTGCCATATTCATAACAACTAGAAAGTAACTGAAGATGATCAATGATAGCGTATGTCGAGTGCACTGTAAAATATACCTAACTCTACATTCTAAAAACTTGCAAAAGTGGTGAATTGGGATCACATCCATAGGGAATGTTTAGTTAATTCTTGTAATGAAAATAATTGATGCAAATGAAATAAAATAGTATTTTGGGGTTTTATGTAATTGAGAAAATAAATCAAAATTAAACTAATGAAAACAAAGTATAGAAAAAATAGTCGAAAATGATAAAAATGTCGAATGTGTGTAAAGTTCGGTTCTAGGATCAATCTTGGTCTAAATTTGATCAAACATATCTCATCATTCTAATGTTTTTACACCTCTCATCGAATCATTGATCACAGAATAATAATATGCTCTGCTAATCCTAATTTTCCCTTAGGTTGTGTTTAATTAACAGATGTTTGTTAATTAAACCTAACTATCGAGTAACCTATGATACGCTCTTTAGATTCAATTGGCAACTACATTACAAAATAGAAAATAGACCAATCTAAGCAATAAATACACAAGCTCGGGTCATTTAACCTAGGCCACGTTATCCCTAATGATTAAAAATCATTAGTTGCCACATACAAATCCAAATACAACAATTACCAATTATATTAATGATTCTAGCAAATGTTTCACAATATAAACAATCTAACGGTAATGAGAATATGATTATCCATACATGAATACCCAAATCAATTGAACAAAGGATAACGTAAACAATTCTGAGAGAGATATCCAACATTAAACAAAGACAAGATAAGCTTAATTGTGCATCCTGGGCGTCGATTTCCCCTTCGAACTAATGTAGGGATGTTAGCCTTGCATCTTCTCCATCAAGCTCCAAGAATCCACCTTTGTAGCCTCCATTTATATTGGAAAATGAAGAGAAAATGATGAAAAATAGTTGTTGTCCACCCTCTCTTGGTTGCTCACTTTCAACCAGGTTATTCACGTTATTCCACCTTGAAATTCCAAGAGAAAATGTTGATGAACGGCCTCCCCACAGCTATCTTCTCATTCCATCTTAAAAACTGCAGCAAAATTGATGATGAATGACATCCTCTAGGTCTCCCCAGTGCTGTTGCATTCGTCCTTGTTCAACTGAATCAAGCAAAATGATTTTATGATCAAAGTTAGCTTAAGTGTTGCCTCGGTTGTGTTAGTTTATGCCCTTGCAGCCAATCAATTGGATGCAAATTAATGTATGACATTATATTTTAATTAATGAAAAGGATTTATTTATCTTTATTTATTAATTTAATTAATGTTTTATGTTTTAATGCTAAAGATAAAATCCTTAAAATAATTATTGTGTAATTGAAATTATGACGAGATCATAATTATGATATTTAATTTACACTTATGTGTTATTCCTAAATGTTCCAACTTATAGTTTCATCAAGACTGGATATTGTTGAAACGGTAAAATTAGCACATATTATGTTTCTGTCTTATAAAGAAAGTAATTGATCTCATAAATTAAAGTATAGAGATACTTAAACTAATGTGTGAGTGATTATTAGAGAATAAGTCACTAAACTAACCTGATTATGAGAATTCTGAATGAAATATTACTTATGTGTCTATGGATTATCTCATAATGATGGTTGTATAATTGATCCTCAGACTTGAGATTACCAAGGTACTAGTGTGGGAATTATTGTATTTTGATGCTATTTATGAATCGTCCTAGGATAATTTAGTCGGTAATAATTGGATACAGTATGAACCATATGTAGATAGTTGAGTAAGTCAATATAGGATTTGTTACTCTAAAGTAATTAGAGAGAATATTATGTTGTTCTTAATTAGTAATGATTTATGGAATTCTCTGGCCAAAGTGAATTGATATTTGAAAAGGACTTTTCAAATTTCAATTATAAATCAATTACTAATTAGCAAGAACGAACATGATTGGATGATAAGAGTAGACATTGTATTCATACTCTATCCAATTATAATATTGAATGACGAAAGAATTAAATTATACATTATAGTCATGCATGGACAGGTTAAGTCAATCACTTTGACATTCCTGATATTTGGGTAATCATAACATGTTGCTAGACATCAATCATGATTATGATTATGAATTATTTAATTAGAGAATTAAAGATAAATTAAAAGAAGTTTAAATTTATCTAATTCTAATTATGAATTAGAATTATAATTTATAATCATTGTCAATTTATTAGGAACCTAACCGGTCACATATAAAAGCAATTTGTGAAAGAAAAATTAATTTAATTAAGTTAGACTTAATTATAAAGTTTGAGAAACTTTGGGAATCGAATATGGAATATTTGATTTTATTAAAATTAAATTAATTATAATTATAATTTGATTTTAATTATAATTAAAGAGATTTAATTTTAATAAAAGACTGTCATGATTTTTCTATTTAAAGGGAAGAGCTTTTTAGAAGCTAGTACTTTTTGTCTTCTTCCTCTCAAAGTAGTTTGAGAATTGCTTTATGGATACCATCAGAGGCTGGACAATTGGACAGCTCATGATTGATCATTCAGAAAAAATTTCAAAGCTTTTTCAATTGAAAGCGAACAAGGTACAATTTCTAAATCGATTTGTATTTTATTCAAGTTTAATCAATTATCGGGATCTGTAAAAAATTTTACTTTTCGCTGCGCCCGTGATTTAATCACGGTTGGATTCCAATAGGTTATTCATTGTCTAGCTGCCCCATCATTCTTTAAGATGATTTGCTGTCTTGGTTCTATCTTCCCCAGCTGTATCCGTCACACACATCCATCATATAATAAAGATAGGTTAAGTGGAAGTGGGATAGGTGGTAAGAATCGAAGAGAAGAAGCTCCCCCACTCTCTCGGCTCTTCACTCTTTTCTTCTCCAAGTGTAGTCGACAAACTCCTCCTTATTTAGAAACTACGTTAGGCAGCTAGGTTTTTGGAAAATGGACATCTGTCTTCATATGGGACAATTGGTTTAATTTAAATTTGCAGCCATGGTCTCATTGTTGTAATTTTTTAGTTGTTCCAGCTGTTATTTCATGGCTGTAACTTTTTAATTGGTATAGCCATGATCTCCATTTTTATGCTCTATTTTGTCTCTCTCTTTTAATCTTTCTTCTTCTTCTTCTTGCTCTATGAAAACAATAGAGTATGAACATTGAGAAGATGACTCAATAAATATGGTTTTGGGTCACTTTAGGTCCTTCACTTCCGAAGTATACCTAAAATCAAATATGAGCTAAAGTGAGTATCCTAAGCATTTTAATGCATTATTACTAAATGTAATGGATTAAATATTTCAACAATTAAGCACATATTAATTTCCCCCACACTTAACTTTTGACCATCCTCTGGCAAAACTTCATTTTCAAAATCATAGACCTAAAAACATTTTCTCATTTCTCATATTTCCCAAGAATACATAATCATAAGCAAATATGAATGACTTTCAAAAACTATAGCAAGAAATTAACATTGAATGCTTCTACTCATGATCAATCAACAATCATCACTTTTAGAATCTGAGCAATCTAGAGGTAGACTTGGAAAATGTCTTAAAATAAGATTTATCCATGGGTACACTCAAATATCACAATCAAGACATTCAACAACTTTGCATATCATTTCATTTTTCCACCACTAAAAGTCACATGCAAAATCATGAATCAAAGGACTTTTTGAGGTTATAATGTGGCAAAAGTAAGTTGAGATGTATTTGGGTAAAGTATCATGAAAGTCATTAAAGCTAGTGAAACAAGAAAAACACTTAATATACCATCAATTGCAAAAACCAACATTCACTTACAATTGTGTATATCAACTATGATGAATGCAAAAACTATATTTCTTAGCTCAACTTCAAGTTTTCATACCACAAACCACATGAATCATAATTAACCAAAAGGAATCACTCATACAATTGATGACAATACATTGAAACTACACGGAGTGATCCTTCAAATACTCTACTACATATTCAACATACTCAAGTAACCCATTCAATATAACTTTAGGAGGAAAGACTAATTATAAACAACTTTTCAACATATACGCACTTCCTCCTTGATACATTTGTTTTTAAAAAATCTTTTTTCTTCTTTTTCTATTTTTTTCAAAGAAGCTACATCAACATGGGAGAGGGGGGTTTGGATTTTTAGCAATTTAGAAAATAAAATAAAACTAACCTGATCAAAACAAATTAAAGAAACATATTTAAAATGATGAAAGTGGTGAATTCGTTAGGAATCCGGTTCTTTAGCTCAATCTCGACCTACAACCTAATTAAACAATTTTCAATGATTTGTTGTTCTCAAACCTCTCCTAGAAACTATTAATCGTGGGTTAATAATTAACCTGAGTTTTTCCTTAGGTAGTGTTTAATCAAGATACGATCGTTAATTAAACCTAACTATCAAATAACCTAGGATACGGTCTCTAGATTCAATTGGGTAGTAGTATTACGAATTAGGAAAACTGATTAATCCAAGCAATAACCACATATGGTGCGTCATTTAACATAGGTTATGTTATCCTTAATGATTACGAACTATTAGTCGCTACAAATAAATTTCAAATATAACAATTACAAATTATATTGAAATTTTAGCAATGGTTTGTAATAAACGATCTAATGAATGCGTTAAAATAATCTTTTCACAATATCTAATGGATTCATACACAAATAATTGAACGATAACGAGAATACGGTTATCTATACATAACACCCAAATCAATTAACATATGATAACGCAATTAATTCAATTTAAGAGAAAGAAACAACAAAAACAAAGAAAGAGTGCTTAATCGGGTCATTGATATCAATATCCCGTTGAATCAGCATCAAAAAGCTATCCCTTTATGGGACTCGTCATGGTGGACAGCTTACCTCCATCTTCATGCTCTCTTGAAGCCTCTAAAGTTCTTGACCCCTTCAACCAAAAACACCTATTTTACTCTCAAATTGCTTCAGCCGAAAGTCACTAGCTAAGAATGCCTATTTTTCTTTCTTATTTTCCCCAGACTTCCGCTACTATTTTTATTTGTATTAAAACCTACGCTATCAAACCCTCATGCTACTTCTATGTTTGTTTTTAGTCTACAGCCCAACAGCTATGTTTTGGTGCCTTTCACTATACATCTACGTTTTGCTCCTATTGCGAATTAGGAAAACCAATTAATCAAGGTAATAATCACATACGATGTGTCATTTAACCTATATTATGTTATTCCTAATGATTACGAACCATTAGTCGCTATAAATAAATTTCAAAAATAACAATTATAGATTATATTGAAAATCTAGCAATGGTTTGTAATAAAACAATCCAATGAATGCACTCAAATCATCTTTTCACAATACCCAATAGATTCATACACAAATAATTGAACAATAAAAAGAATACGATTATCCATACACAATCAATTTCTAAAGATAGAAAGAAACAACAAAAACAGCAAAATGCACTTAACTCGGGTCGTCAGTGGCAATGTCACTTTCGAAATATCGTCGGGATGTCTAGCCGTCTATGGGCCTCCTCTTGGTGAAGAGTTTACCTCCATATTCATGCTTTCCTAAAACTCCAAAATTTCCGAACTCCTTCAACTGAAAATATTTATTTTACTCTCAAATTACTTCAGCCGAAAGTCACTACCTAAGAACGCCTCCCTTTCTGTCATATTTTCCAGACCCCTGCGATTGTTTTTATTTTTATTAAAACCTACGCTGCCAAACCCTCACGCTACTTTTGTGTCTTCTTTTTAGTCTTCAACCTAATGACTTCATTTTGATGCCCTTCGTTGTACATCTACGTTTTGCTCCTTCACCCTGCGTTTTCTCCTGGTCATTTGTGTGAAACGCAAATAGTGTTTACGCTATTCACGTAAACAGTGTTTACATGAAACACTATTCTTATTTCTCTTATAACACACGCATCCTCTTTTGTGTCTTTTAAAACCTAACACCCCCTTTTCTGATTATATTCCCTATTGCATTTGCATCATTTTGGTCCAGTCGTGCCTTGATTCTGCACTGTGCATTTTTTAGCCCATGGTTCCAATTGCTATACCGTTTAGCTCATATTTGCTGTCATTTTGGTGTGCTTCTTCTCCCAGGTACGTTGTCTTTAATTCCTATAAAACACGTTGCATGGGCTATTGTCCATCATCCTTGGCTTCATTAATTAAATTAATGGTGTGCATGGCCATTCAAAACATTAAATTATTGTACTCCTTGCATGGTCCATGGACAACAGCATTGAGCAACTTCGATTTATTTTTGTTTCTATTTTTTTGTCTTCTTTTTGTCTTTTAATTTTCTTCTTTATGAAGACAAATAAAAATTAATCTTCAAAAAATGACCCAAATATTATGCTTTCGAATTACTTTAACTTCTTTGTTTTCGAATTATACCTAAAATTACATATGAGTCAAAGTGAGTATCTTAAGCAACTTTATAGCAATAGTCACTGAGTGTTATGGAATAAATTCATAATCAATTAAGCACCTATCAATTTACCTCAAATTTAGCTTTTGGTCGTCCTCAAGCAAACCATCAAAATTAAACTCAAAGACTAAAAATGTTTACTCAATTCCAATATTTTCGAAGATTACATAATCATAATCAGTGAAGAATGACTTTCAAAAATCATAGCAAAAATTCAACATTCCAAGCTTTTACTAATGATCAATCAACATTCACTAGCTTTAAAAACCAAACAATTTAATGATAAACTTGAAAAATGTGTTTAAACAAGATATGTTCATGGGTACACTCAACACCATTCATAATCACAACAATCCACAACTTTGCATATCCTTTCATTTCTCCACCACTAAAGGTTACATGCAAAATCATGGATCAAAGGACCTTTTAGGGTTGTAATGTGGGCAAATGTAAGGTGAGATATATTTGGGTCAAATGGCTTGAAAGCCATTAAAGTTAGTGAAACAAGTAACACTTAATGTAACATCAAGTGCAAAACCAACATTCAATCACAATTGTGTACATCAACTATGACGTATGCAAAAACAAGTTTTATAAGATGCATGATCGGAACCTTACAGTGGTATTAGAGCCATCTTGTGCCTTGTTAGATGTAGAATACATGACGTGTGAAAACTGTTTTCATGGTTGTGACAACTTAGGGTCCTGTAATGTTTTGTTCAAAATTAATTATAGAAAAATGTTTTTCACGATTTTCTTTCACCAATCTATTCACAAGATGTACATGAATGATTCAGTGTAATTGAAAATATTTTTAGTGTGATTAAAATATTTAATTTTGAATTTACAAGAACATGAATGATTCAGTGTAATTGAAAATATTTTTAGTGTGATTAAAATATTTAATTTTGAATTTACAAGAACATGCATGAAATCTATCTTTCTATTAAGCATGTGATATCTATTGGCTAAACTGATGAGGTTATACATTATTTTCGTAGAATTTGAATCTGGAAAAATTATGTGAACATATTTGGGATGTGTTTATGCATTTTTAATTTTTTATAATCATTAAAAATGTTTTAATAATTTTATCAAACAATTTTCCAGATCTGGAAAGTTTTCTAGAAATTATAAGATTTGTTTTATTTGATGTTTTTGTATGTTTATATTTCAGTTCCAGAACCTTCAAAATATGCGATAAAAATGTGTTAATTTGATGTTTGATTCATACACAAATAATTGAACGATAACGAGAATACGGTTATCTATACATAACACCCAAATCAATTAACATATGATAACGCAATTAATTCAATTTAAGAGAAAGAAACAACAAAAACAAAGAAAGAGTGCTTAATCGGGTCATTGATATCAATATCCCGTTGAATCAGCATCAAAAAGCTATCCCTTTATGGGACTCGTCATGGTGGACAGCTTACCTCCATCTTCATGCTCTCTTGAAGCCTCTAAAGTTCTTGACCCCTTCAACCAAAAACACCTATTTTACTCTCAAATTGCTTCAGCCGAAAGTCACTAGCTAAGAATGCCTATTTTTCTTTCTTATTTTCCCCAGACTTCCGCTACTATTTTTATTTGTATTAAAACCTACGCTATCAAACCCTCATGCTACTTCTATGTTTGTTTTTAGTCTACAGCCCAACAGCTATGTTTTGGTGCCTTTCACTATACATCTACGTTTTGCTCCTATTGCGAATTAGGAAAACCAATTAATCAAGGTAATAATCACATACGATGTGTCATTTAACCTATATTATGTTATTCCTAATGATTACGAACCATTAGTCGCTATAAATAAATTTCAAAAATAACAATTATAGATTATATTGAAAATCTAGCAATGGTTTGTAATAAAACAATCCAATGAATGCACTCAAATCATCTTTTCACAATACCCAATAGATTCATACACAAATAATTGAACAATAAAAAGAATACGATTATCCATACACAATCAATTTCTAAAGATAGAAAGAAACAACAAAAACAGCAAAATGCACTTAACTCGGGTCGTCAGTGGCAATGTCACTTTCGAAATATCGTCGGGATGTCTAGCCGTCTATGGGCCTCCTCTTGGTGAAGAGTTTACCTCCATATTCATGCTTTCCTAAAACTCCAAAATTTCCGAACTCCTTCAACTGAAAATATTTATTTTACTCTCAAATTACTTCAGCCGAAAGTCACTACCTAAGAACGCCTCCCTTTCTGTCATATTTTCCAGACCCCTGCGATTGTTTTTATTTTTATTAAAACCTACGCTGCCAAACCCTCACGCTACTTTTGTGTCTTCTTTTTAGTCTTCAACCTAATGACTTCATTTTGATGCCCTTCGTTGTACATCTACGTTTTGCTCCTTCACCCTGCGTTTTCTCCTGGTCATTTGTGTGAAACGCAAATAGTGTTTACGCTATTCACGTAAACAGTGTTTACATGAAACACTATTCTTATTTCTCTTATAACACACGCATCCTCTTTTGTGTCTTTTAAAACCTAACACCCCCTTTTCTGATTATATTCCCTATTGCATTTGCATCATTTTGGTCCAGTCGTGCCTTGATTCTGCACTGTGCATTTTTTAGCCCATGGTTCCAATTGCTATACCGTTTAGCTCATATTTGCTGTCATTTTGGTGTGCTTCTTCTCCCAGGTACGTTGTCTTTAATTCCTATAAAACACGTTGCATGGGCTATTGTCCATCATCCTTGGCTTCATTAATTAAATTAATGGTGTGCATGGCCATTCAAAACATTAAATTATTGTACTCCTTGCATGGTCCATGGACAACAGCATTGAGCAACTTCGATTTATTTTTGTTTCTATTTTTTTGTCTTCTTTTTGTCTTTTAATTTTCTTCTTTATGAAGACAAATAAAAATTAATCTTCAAAAAATGACCCAAATATTATGCTTTCGAATTACTTTAACTTCTTTGTTTTCGAATTATACCTAAAATTACATATGAGTCAAAGTGAGTATCTTAAGCAACTTTATAGCAATAGTCACTGAGTGTTATGGAATAAATTCATAATCAATTAAGCACCTATCAATTTACCTCAAATTTAGCTTTTGGTCGTCCTCAAGCAAACCATCAAAATTAAACTCAAAGACTAAAAATGTTTACTCAATTCCAATATTTTCGAAGATTACATAATCATAATCAGTGAAGAATGACTTTCAAAAATCATAGCAAAAATTCAACATTCCAAGCTTTTACTAATGATCAATCAACATTCACTAGCTTTAAAAACCAAACAATTTAATGATAAACTTGAAAAATGTGTTTAAACAAGATATGTTCATGGGTACACTCAACACCATTCATAATCACAACAATCCACAACTTTGCATATCCTTTCATTTCTCCACCACTAAAGGTTACATGCAAAATCATGGATCAAAGGACCTTTTAGGGTTGTAATGTGGGCAAATGTAAGGTGAGATATATTTGGGTCAAATGGCTTGAAAGCCATTAAAGTTAGTGAAACAAGTAACACTTAATGTAACATCAAGTGCAAAACCAACATTCAATCACAATTGTGTACATCAACTATGACGTATGCAAAAACAAGTTTTATAAGATGCATGATCGGAACCTTACAGTGGTATTAGAGCCATCTTGTGCCTTGTTAGATGTAGAATACATGACGTGTGAAAACTGTTTTCATGGTTGTGACAACTTAGGGTCCTGTAATGTTTTGTTCAAAATTAATTATAGAAAAATGTTTTTCACGATTTTCTTTCACCAATCTATTCACAAGATGTACATGAATGATTCAGTGTAATTGAAAATATTTTTAGTGTGATTAAAATATTTAATTTTGAATTTACAAGAACATGAATGATTCAGTGTAATTGAAAATATTTTTAGTGTGATTAAAATATTTAATTTTGAATTTACAAGAACATGCATGAAATCTATCTTTCTATTAAGCATGTGATATCTATTGGCTAAACTGATGAGGTTATACATTATTTTCGTAGAATTTGAATCTGGAAAAATTATGTGAACATATTTGGGATGTGTTTATGCATTTTTAATTTTTTATAATCATTAAAAATGTTTTAATAATTTTATCAAACAATTTTCCAGATCTGGAAAGTTTTCTAGAAATTATAAGATTTGTTTTATTTGATGTTTTTGTATGTTTATATTTCAGTTCCAGAACCTTCAAAATATGCGATAAAAATGTGTTAATTTGATGTTTGATGCATGCCTAAATGATTTTGCTCAAAATTTGATTTCCAAAAAAAATTTAGAAGTCATATTTGTCATTTTTGGTGTCTTATCGGTGTTTCGGGGATCATTATAATTTTTGGATGATTCCTAAATTATTTTGATCATCATGATGCTTGGAATGATTATTTGATGTTTAGAAATTTTTTTGAATTATATCAATTATTTTTGAATTAATTTTAGTAGAGCAATAGATTTTTTAGTAAGATTAGAAAAATTGAAATGTATGACAAAAATGAAGTTGTTTAATTTTTGGAAATCAAATAATTATTTTAAGGTAAACTAATTATGAATTAATTTCTAGAATTAGGAATTCATGTTAATTAGATTAATATTAACTCCAATTGAAATAACATAGAATAGTAATTTTAGCCAAGTTAGTAAAAGGAAGATAATAGATCCAAGTGTTAGATTGGGCCTAGATCCAAGTGTTGAATTGGGCTTTCATATTAGGATCTATATGATGACATAACCAAAATGATGTGTTTACATATATGCATTGGAGATCGCATGATTAGGAGAATGTGTGGGCTTGCATGATGGATGATTATGGGCTTGGGCCCAATTTGATTGGGTAACCCATATCATGTTATATATATGTATAAAGACTATCTAAGTTAGATGAGACCTTAGTCAAACCCCTCACTTAGAATATGAAAACTAATGCTTTCCTTTAATATGGCAAGAACCAGAGTCCTTTTAAAGTTAGGATTGTTGGCCAAACCCAAGCCTGCTTTACATGGATATTTTTGAACCAATTAAAATAAGATTTTCGAATTAATGGGTCGATTTTAACTAGAAGCATTGGTTTGTTGGGAAAATCCAAGATTAATATGAACAGAGGTGAAGGTGGGTAGTGTACATTAGATGTACACATGTCAAGAGTTGTTAGCCTAGTAAGTGTGCACACATGAACAATTGATAGCACTAGATTCAACAGTTACATTGGAGATGCAATTGGTATCATCAATACCTACCAGTTGAACTAAGGTGGCTTCTTGGGCAAATCCAAGGTCATTCTTAGGGATATTGGATATCAACCCATTAGGAGAATTTCTTTACGAATTCTCCTGGATTTATATAAAGGGTTATGAATTTGTAAAAAATAGTGGGAGTTATAATGCATGTTATTAAAGTCCTTATAGACATGTATTTAAGTACATTCTAATTTTTCTCTCTTTGACGAAAGGTTGCTATTGCCAGAGTCAACACCTTGAGTACTAGTGTGAATCTAAGATCATTGATGGAAGCTAACAAGTTGACTAGACCAAACTTCCTTGACTAGCTCAGGAACTTGAGAATAGTTCTCAAGTTCGAGAAACTTCGTTATGTCTTGGAAGAACCACTTTTCGATCCCCTTACTACTGATGCCTTTGATGATAATCGGAGGGCATATAGGAATCATCTCGATGATAGCAAGATGGCTAGTTGTATTATGCTAGCCACTATATCACTGGAGCTGCAAAAGCAACATGAGGTTATGGATGCTCATACCATAGTCTATCATCTTAGGGAGCTCATTGATGAGCAAGCAAGGTCTGAAAGGTTCGAGACTTTGCGATTGCTCTTCCACTCTAAGATGGTTGAGGGGACATCTTCAGTGCATACATCGAGTGGTTGGCCTCCTTAGGTTTTCTTTTGGATCATGAATTAAGTATTGAATTAATTCTGATGAATTTAACCGCTATTTACTCACAAATTATGCTTAACTATCGGATGAATTTTTTCAGCACAATTCCCAAGTTGATCAACATGCTCAAGGTAGGTGAGCCATCTGTCTGCAACGACAAGGTTGTGATGCTATGAGACTCTTTTGATCTGACAAAAAAAAGAGCCAAAAGAAGAAGAAGTCTGCAGGGCCTAAGGAAGGTGTCAAGAAAGCAAAGAAGACTACCTCCAAGGAAACTTGCTTCCACTGTGGAAAGGATGGCCACTAGAAGACAAACTGTAAGGCCAATCTGGAGTCCTTAAAGTAGAAGAAGGCATCTGATGACTTTTAAACCTAATACATACTGATGTATATGGTCCGATGTCTATATATTCCAAAGGTGGTTTCGTATACTTCATTACCTTTATCGATGATCATTCTCGCTATGGGTATGTGTATCTTAAGAGATACAAGTCTGAAACCTTTAAAAGGTTCAAAGAATTCAGAAATGAAGTTGAGAAACAACTTAGGAGAAGTATTAAATCACTTTGATCGGATCGATGTGGTGAATACTTAAGCCAAGAGTTTTTAGATTATCTCAGGGATAGTGGAATATTGTCCCAGTGGACTTCACTTTACATGCCACAACACAATGGTGTGGTTGAGAGGAGAAATCAAACCTTTTTAGACATAGTGAGGTATGTGATGAGTTTAGTGGATTTACCTAAATCCTTTATGGGTATGCACTCAAAACTTCTGTTTATGTATTAAACAGAGGCCTATCCAAGTCAGTTGATGTTGCTCCATATGAGATATGGACAAACAAGAAACCCTATCTTTCTTCTATGAAGGTTTGGGCTTGTCCTGCTTATGTGAAGCAGATTCAGTCAGATAAGCTTGAAGCTAAATCTGATAAGTGTTTGTTTATAGGATATCCTAAGGAAACTATAAGATATCAGTTCTACCACGTTTTGGAACAAAAGGTGTTTGTTTCAAAATATGTTGTCCTTTTAGAGAAAGAGTTTCTTCTATGAGAATACAATGGGAGCATTATTGAACTTGTGGAAGTTCAAGATGCTTAAACAAATGCAGATCAACTGTCCGGACCTGAGAATATTGTTCATAAAGATGAAACAATAGTTCAACCTTCTGACACACAAGAAGTTCGTAGGTTAGGTAGGATATGTCATGTTCCCAAGAGATAAGGATTTATCATAAATGAATTTAGCAACGTATTTCTCATAGAAGATGATGAGCCTGCTACCTATGAAGAGGCTCTGAAGAGTTCAGAATCTGACAAATGACTTCAAGCTATGAAATCTGAAGTGGATTCCATGTATGAAAACCAAGTATGAACTTTGGTTGACCCACCCAAAGGGATAAAACCAATAGTGTACAAATGGGTTTTCAAGAAGAAAACTGACATGGAGGGTAATGTAGTTACCCATAAAGCTAGGCTTGTAACTAAAGATTATCGTCAAAGGCAAGGTGTTGACTATGACCAAACGTTTAGCCCAGTAGCTATGCTTAAATCTATTAGGATACTCTTAGCCATTGCTGCTTATTATGATTATGAGAAATGGAAAATGGATGTAAGTATATGACACAACCTGATGGTTTCATATCCTTGAATGGAGAAAAGGTATGCAAGCTTCAAAAATCTATTTATGGAATAAAGCAAGCATCCAGGAGTTGAAATATCCGATTTGATGAGACAATCAAAGAGTTTGGTTTCTCACAAAATCTAGATGAGTTGTGTGTGTATAAGAAAGTTAGTAGGAGTACAATCATGTTCCTTGTACTGTATATAAATGACATATTGCTAATAGGAAACTATGCTTCTGTTTTGCAATCATTCAAAAATTGGTTAGCTAAGAACTTCCCTATGAAAGATCTTGGAGAAGCAACTTATATTTTGGGGATAAGGATCTCCAGAGATAGATCTAAGAGGTTGCTTAGTCTTTCTCAGTCTACATACATTGACAAGATGTTAAAGAGGTTTAGCATGGAGTAGTTCAAGAGAGGTTATCTTCCAATGGTACATGGGATTAC
Source organism: Erythroxylum havanense (assembly GCA_024752395.1). Lineage (NCBI taxonomy): Eukaryota > Viridiplantae > Streptophyta > Magnoliopsida > Malpighiales > Erythroxylaceae > Erythroxylum > Erythroxylum havanense. Next base: position 9,902,271 of record JANTNU010000007.1, on the reverse strand, counting down.
ACTCTCTAAATCTATGTGTTCAAAGACACATGATGAGAGAACTCATATAAGTTTGATTCCTTATGCTTCGGCTCTAGGATCACTCATGTACCCTATGTTATGTATTAGACCCAATGTATCATATGATCTAAGTGTTATAAGCAGATACTAGTCGGACCCTGGTGAGGGTCATTGGGTGACTGTTAAGAATATCTTTAAGTACTTGAGAAGAACTAAGGATGTATTCTTAGTCAATGGAGAAGGTGATCTTGTGGTAAGCGGGTATACTGATGCCATTTTCCAATCCTACTGGGATGACTACAAATCCCATTCTAGATATGTATTTACGCTGAATGGTGGTGCAGTCAGTTAGAAAAGATTCAAACAAGAGACGATTGCAGATTTAATGATGGAGATAGAGTACATTGCAGCTTTAGAAGCAACAAAGGAAGCGGTTTGAATCAATAAGTTCATCGTGGAACTTGGTGTGATTCTGAGCATCACTTGTAGTTGTATTGTGACAATAATGGGGCTATAACACAGGCAAAGGAACTAAGGTTTCATCAGAAGTCCAAACATGTACTTAGGCGCTACCATTTGATTAGAGCAATCATTGGTAGAAATGATGTCAAGATAGAGAGAGTTCTCACCGATCAAAATATAGTTGATCCGTTGACTACACTTATTTTCCAAAAGAGTTTTGTGTCACAAGTACACGCCTATGACATTAGATATCGAGGCGATTGGCTTTAGTGCAAGTGAGAGTTTCTTAGAGAAAATCTCTAAAGGCAATCACCTTTAACACTTATTGTAAAAATCATTTTATGATTAATAAAGGAATTTTTCATTATTTCGATGTTTATACATTTATGGATTTGATGTTGATCTTAAATTGATTTAATAAAGTCTTTGATACAGAACATAGTATGGAGGAAATCATGATGAGATCATGATAATAAGATTCCTATCATGTGTAATTATGATAGTATCTAAACATTCCCCAATCATAGGATTAATGAGATAGGATATCGTTAATCCGGATAGATTAGCACACGTTATACTCCTTAATTGGATCAAGCAGTAGATCTCATAAGTTGTAGACATAAGTTGTTTAAAGTTAACATGTGTATGCTTACTAAGGATAATAAGTACATTGGATTGACCTATTATGAGACAATCATATGGATATTATATTCCAGTGTTAATGAAAGTCTTATCATAGCAATGGTGCAAGTATCATTTGACTTGAGGTGCTCAGGGATATCTCAAATACTAATCCTGTGTTTTGACTCCATTCATCGATGCCTTTCAGGGGTTACTCATAGGATGGTGATTGGGTACAACTTGAGGTATTCGGAAGTAATTGAGTAGCCAATAAAAGATTCACTATTCCTGATAGAAGGAGATGATAACCATAGCCTCTTGTTGGGGTCATTACTCTAGAGTCTCTGGCTAGAGCAGATATGTGTCATGAAAAGAGTCTACAATGATACATAGAGTAATGAGATCTTCATGACAAGATTTAATATCACTTGGAGAAGATGTGACATAGTCAGCCTAGTGGGAGTTGACAATTTGACCATACTCTGAACCAAGTGCAGTATAGATGGTGAAAGGATGGATTGCATGGCAACATTGCGTATGGAAGGGTTCGTAGTCAAACCACTGACTTTCTAGTCAATCGGGGGTCATATCGTGTTGCTAGATACTGCTATTAACTTACTTGAATTAAGTGTTAATTCAATTGGCCAATATAATTGGGAATATAATGGGTCACACACATAGGAGATCTGAAGGATGAGTAAAATGGTCTTAAATGGTGATTCAAGATATGTGAGAGTGTTTCGGGATTGTATCGTGATGTGATCGTGATAGAAAACATTGTATGGACTGGATTAGAAACAAGTATTATTGGCTGCCAATTTGACCATTAACTTCCCAAACTTCCATTAATGCATGTTATTCATGGTCATTAACTTCCTATAACTTCCATTAATGTATGCTATTCATGACCTTTAACTTCTCATAACTTCCATTAATGCATGTTATTCATGACTATTAACTTCCATTAATGCATGCTATTCATGACCATTAACTTCCCATAACTCTCCATTAGTGATGGGGGTTATGGAAGGCCAAATGGTGCAAAAAGTAAAGATGATTTTTTTCCATCTCGTGTAAGACACAAGGTAAAAAGAAAGGTTCTTTCTTACACACACACACTATTTTCTCTCTAACTCTCACAAGAGTTCTTGTCTTTGCTAGCACAAAGAAAGAGCTCTAGTCATCTCCTAGTGAGGTTTCATCATTTTATCTTCGTGTAGACTTTCATTAGAGACGGTCTACATTGATCGTTGTGGTTTACGATAACCCAACGCGGAGAAGATTAAAGAACGAAAGACATCGTCGGAAAGGTATGTAAACATCTTACTTTTCATGTTTTTGTTTTTTATATCTATATATATGAGTAGATTTAGTTTTTGAGGTTTCATTTTATTTTTTGCTGCGTATATTTGATATATTTTATGTATGAGATGCATGATCGAAACCTTACATTATACCAAAAAAAGCAAAAGCCCTCTTCCTTAACAGAGTTCATACCCATTTCTTGTTGCACAACAATGTATAAAGTTATTGCTAAGTTGTTTGCTATAAGACTTCAATTAGCTCTGAAAGAAGTTATAAATACTGCTCAAGGGGCCTGCTTACCTGAGAGAAATATTGGAGATAACATACTCATTCTATAGGAGCGATTAGGGGACTACAAAATAGGTAAGAATATTAAAAGTTGCTTGATAAAAATAGATTTTTTCAAAGCTTAAAACATAATCAACTGGAGATACTTATAGGATTGCTTGCAAGCAATATGTCTACCAAGCAATATGTCTACCATTTAAATTCAGGAATTGGCTATTGGAATGCATTCAAACTACCTCTTTCATTGTCTCGATTAACGGTATTCCATCTATACCCTTCAGAAATGCTAGAGGGATAAGACAAGGAGATCCCCTTTCCCTTACCTTTTCACTTTAACTATGGAAGGGATTTCTATAATAATATCCAAACTCATTGAATGCAATGGTAGATTTCTATATCGCAATACGTGTAGAGACATTAAATTATCTCACCTGATTTATGCTGATGACCTAATGCTTTTTAGTAGTACAAACAACCATTCTATCAGCATCTTGCTAAACATAATACATATATTTTTACAATGGTCTGGTTTCAAGGTAAATGTTGAGAAGAGCAACTTGTACATATCCTAAGATGTCAGAAATCAAGAGGAAATTTGCAGCAATGTAGGAGTTGCATTGCAATCCCCTCCATTCAAATATATGGGAGTTCCAGTTACAACAACCAAACCCAAGTTTTTAGACTTCTTTCCTCTGATTGAGAAGATCAAAAATAGGATCAATGCATGACAAGATAGATTCCTCTTCACTGCAACTAAACTTACACTCCTTAGTTCAGTCTTAAACAACTTGCACATCCACTGGTTTGCACATGTTGTTCTGCCTAAGAGAGTTGACAAAGAAATTGACAAGATTCTAAAAGCATTCATGTGGTCCGGGAAAACAGAAAATTGCAAGAAGGCTAAAGTTAAATGGAGTGATTTGAATATACAAAAGAAGCAAGAGGGTTAGGCATTATTCCAGTTTCACAAATGCAAAAGTTATTCTTATGCAAGAGAATGAGGAGACTCTCTACTGATAAAAAAGCATTATGGATCAAGTGTGTGAATGAGTATCATCTCAAAGATCAGAATTTCTGGTAGGTAGAAAACTCTTGTGAATTTTCTTGGATTTTCAATTATTTACTCAACTTAGAGAGGTATGGTTTATCCCCCTATTAAGCATTAGTAAGGAGATGGAACAAATATTTGGTTCTGGTTCGATAATTAGACTATATATAGTCCACTTTTCCAAAGAGCAAAGATACATAACTCAAAAACAAAATTTCAAGCAATGCTAGAGTCTCTACACTGATCAATAATGGAGATTGGTTTGGCAGTTTTAGAGGTTCTCCTTACTTGCAAACTACTTACCACAAATCTCTGAGCCCCATAAAGAGGATAACATCATTTGGGTTCCCAACCTAAGAGGTACGTTCACCAATAGCTCTTGTAAGATAATTGCAAGAAATGTTGAAGTGTCTTGGTATGAAATTCTATGGAAACAGTCTTTAAACCTAAAAGCCTCAGTTTTCTTTTGGTTGGTAATCAAAAATAGGCTTAGAGCGTAAGATAGATGGTTTGGGGTATATAATCTCATTTGTGTCCTATGTAAACAAGCTAAAGAGAGTAGGAATCATCTACATTTTTTGTGTCTTTACACACAAGCAATTTGAAACAAAATTCTGCACCTATTACCCATTTGGCTTCTCGTTAAAACAACTTTTACTACCACCATCTAACCTGATACGGAGGGAAAGAAATAGGTGATTGTACAAGGGAATTGAATTGAAGAAGAAAAATGTAAAATAGCATAAATGATTATCAATTAGGTCTTAGCAGCTTTGACAGCAAACTTCAAACAAAATATACTCACTCATATCATGAAGAATATGTGGATGTTGTAATTCTTGTACTTAATGTAATATACTCCTTTAAATTCCTTTTGGCTAAGCTGTTGACAAATTAAGCGAATGATTGTAATGTTGTTATTGTAGCTATTACTTCTATTAATATAATCCCTTTTAATTTAAAAAAAAAAGTAAAAAATACACTTTCTAAAAAGTTTACTACAAAAGGAATAGAAAACCCAAAAGCAACGGAGAAAAAGCTTTGAGCTCCTGAAAAGAAGAGAGGCAAGCGAGCTGATAATAGTGAAGCAAAGAAAGTATCTTTAGCCATTGGGTGAAGAAAGGGAGCTAATGAGAAGGAACGCCATCAATCTCTTCATATATAACCAAATCTTTTCTAATGCGCCTCAAAATGGACCGACATAGGGTCATTATCTCGACCAGTTCATCAGGTCGTGCACTCACAACAAATATGTGTTCTGGAATTCTCCTTTTTAACAATTATTATGGAACTGTCAAAGTTTAGCATCCATGCCTGCTTTTCCGTCCCTGCTCAAACCATGCCCTTGTTTGGCACTAACCAATGTCCTGTGAAATAAAAAATTCCAGAGGCTCAATTTCACGATATATTCCCATGCCCTAAACATAGAGAGAGAACATACAATTAGAATCAAATATATATCATGGTTTGCTCTATGCAGAGTCAGATCTAAAGGTCTTATTTGCCAACCCTAAGTATGAAAGAAAGAAGGTTACCCCAGTACGACACTTAATGCTCTAGTATTTTGATTTTCTCAATACAGTTTTGCATGTGTTGAGTAACATCAGCAGATAGACGCTCTCCAACTATGAGCTTGTACTGCTCAAATTTCATTTCTTCACATTTCAAAGCTGCAGCTTTGCATGCATTGATGCTTCCTGTTACCAAAAAGAAGATGGAATAAAAACAATACCACATCATATTGCAAATATTACTTTAACAAAAACTACAAAAATATCTTCTCTCATCCCAAGTTAGCTGTGTAGCTATCCAATAAATGAGTGATTTCACATTTGGTATTAAAGAAAGAATGCCACTATCATTTTGATAATCTCAAACCAGAACGGCATCCGTTCACGCAGAAAGTACTAACATTGAGTACTACAAGGGCATTGATTAAGATGAATGTCGAGAAATGTCTAGCTGGCTCTGAAAAACAATTGAAGACTTTGGAAGATATGGCAACGGTTCAATTAATAAATCTTTCCACAAAAATATTTTTCAAGAAAGAAGCCAAAAGAATGACAACAGGTCAGGCAATTAATTTTCTGATTTATGAACAAGAGAAAAATATCCGATTTCATAAACAATTAGGGATTAGATTGATGTGTTATATGCAGAAGTTATGAAGAACATTATTTTGCAATAAAAAAGCTGTAGACCCAACAAAAACTAACTTTGATTGAAGCTTGGAAGATCAAGCATGAGAAACCTTTATTGAATAAGAATTCAAAGGAGAAAGATAATTAAAAGTAATAACACATTTAGTTTTCCATTTGTTAAGAAAATAGGACAAAATTGGTAGATTTGACAATACAATTGGTCAGTAATCCAGTTTTCAGTCATGAGGTCCTAACTAACAAAAAAAAAACCCACCTAGTTGCCTTTAATCGAACTAGAAAACCCAGTGACGTAGCCCAAAATTTCCAATTTTACTTTTTGAGTTACTTCTCAACTTTAAATTGTTAAGAATTACATTCATCACTCCTGATTTTATCTTCCACACCCAATTAGACAGGTTCAACTTCCACGCCATCTTCCAAAACATTAAATTTTTCATTGTTTTCATGAAAAGCTTACAATTAGGGATCTTGGAAGCTCAGTTTACATGCATAAGGAAAGAGATTCTCTTCTCATTTACGTCTTTAAGCACTAAAAAAGGAATATTCACTAACATGAGAAGAACACTCAAAGAGAGAAAAGGATTCTCCAGTGCAATAGTTCATCTGTCCTAAACTTTCAAACGTTACCATCTTTGTTAATAAGTATTTAGAGACTTACCACTTAGGTCCAGTAAGTTGAATAGTACCGAGCAATTGCCAATACATCTGACCATGGTTATGGCACACCAAACCTTTTGGTACTCGACTCGTGATGCCCGGATAATACATAACTTTGTAATTGGATTCACATATTTTACTGCCAAATAAACAAGATTTGAAAGCAGAGTGAGAAGTATTTATGAGGCAACAAAAACAACCAGAACTGGAAACAGATACTCACCCTGAAAAGATCCAATACAAGACGCTAAACCGCACTCCCCAAAATTTACAAGAATGTTGTCCTTAATTGCTTTGGATACATTAAATTGTGTGAGGACAATAGGATCATCTGCTGTTGCAATGTCTCGGTTTGGATCCAAATAAACTTCCATAACCAGATACCTATTCTTAAATGCAACCATCGTGCTTGTTCTGCAACATAAAACCCACAATTTCAGAATACAAGTCAGTTTAAAACAGAGAAAAGGGAGAGCAGAGCCAAATAGTACCAGGCTTAGTAGAATAGGAGATGAGAAAGGGGAGGGAAGCAGTCATTAGGCTTGGGATGGGAGGGGAGCGAGGAGACTGGAACTATTAGGGTTTTTTGGGACGTGGATTTGGTAATTTTGGATTGGCTGATCATAGATACAGACAAAAGAAAGTCTTACCACTTTTTGGATTGGGATTTAACTTTAATTACCGTATTGCTTTTTCAACTTTGTTTTGTAATTGTAATCTACACTAACATTAGAAGTTCAGAAATATAAATTATTAAACTTACTTTATTAATTATGCAAAAAGGATTTCAAGAATAAATGTACTTAATTTTCATTTTTTAAAACTAAATTAGATTCTTGAATATGTAAATACACTTTTTACCAATTCAATAGAAAAGTTTAGCTAACAGGAGATGATTTTTGGCTAGATAAAATAATAAGTTCCACCTTGCTGCAGATTGTTCTTGATCAAATTGAATCTAGGCTTCAAATATCTCCTAAGCTTGATGAGGAGTCTTCACTCCTTGTGATGCTTAGATGTGGAGAGACCCAGCCCAACTCATCTGTGACAGCGAATTAATAGGTCAAAGCATATAAATAGGGCTGACGTGACTTAAATTATTCTAACAGCATGTGTAATCTTCTCAACACCAATCTTATCTGCAATCTTCTCTGCGTAATCCTTCCCAATAGCATGCGTAATCTCCTTATATATGACTAACTTTAGATAGCTTTAGATATCTTATCCTTGTTTTATAAATAATTTATCTTGTAAAATCTAAGTTGAATTCAAATTCAAACTCTCTCGTGTAAAAAACTTTGGCTTTATAAATACAGCACCAGAACCTGTGCAGGGTGTGCAGGAAGAGAATATTTTACACCCTCCTTGTATCTTTCTTTATGGTACCCGACCCAACAAAAGCCTAGTTATTAATCAGCAATTCTGTCACCGTGAATCCCACATCCTCAAAACTTAACTTGTCACCAACAAATCTTCATCTGATCAATATGTGTTCTGTTAAGCTTCAACTAGATACCTACCTCATATGGCAAAACCAAATGCTAACCCATCTCATTGAAAATCATCCCCCTGAAAGAATTACCATTGAAAAAACATGTGTTGATCCTAGCCATAACTACTTATGGCCTGTTTGGTTCACAGAAAGGAATAGATAAGGAATAGAATAGTTATTCTTTGGAATAGAAAAGATGAGGAATAGAATAGAATGCGTATTACATTGTTTGGTTTAAGGCATGAAATAGATAAAGAATTTCTATTCCATTGTTTGGTTTGAAAATATAAACTTGGAATAGAAAAGGAATAACTAACTAAAAGACCAAGATATCCTCCTCCTTCTTCTTCTTCTTCTTATTATTATTATTATTATTATTATTATTATTAACGTTATTATTATTAATATTAATAATAATATTATTAACGTTGTTATTATTATTATTATTATCATTATTATTATTATTATTAACTTTATTAACCATATTATTATTATTGTTATTATTATTATTATTAACGTTGTTATTATTATTATTATTAACGTTATTAATAATAATATTATTATTATAAACCATATTATTATTATTATTATTATTACTATTACTACTACTATAATTATAATAATTATTTATTATTATAATAATAAGAAACCTTAATCACATTCACTATATTTTCTTATAAAAATAAAAGGGTGATTATCTACCTTAAACCACCTCCTTCGATGGTTCGAAGAGTTTGTTAGTATCGGTTCAGGTTTCTTAAACAAAAGCCCTTGTAAATGCATCACCGCATTTAGGACATTATGAAAACACCGACTAACTGTCTCACCCGACCTTCTAAAATTTCTTCTAATAACTCGATTTTTAACATGATGAGCAATAATATGTAAGAAAATTGCTACTTGTTCATCAATAAGCATGTTTTTTGTTGACTTCAATCCTCCTATACTTTCTAACATTTCACAAAGTTTAAAAAAAGCTTGCCTATTCATCCTAACCATTGAAATACATGACCGATCATTGTCATGCACAATTCGCCTCACATAATCTCGATTTACATAAAAATTATGAAAATATCTTCTAACCCTTGGCCTATAACTATGCAAAGAAGCCCCCGATGCCAACAAAATGAATAGCGAACTAACAACATTACACAACTGCAACCATA
>JANTNU010000007.1:9863806-9876873 GCA_024752395.1 Erythroxylum havanense | reverse complement strand
AGAATACCTGTTGAATTTCCTTTAATTTGCAATGGTATGAAATCCCTATGATTATAGGGTCTTTAAATGCATGGTTGGGTATGTTATAGAAATGTATGCGTGTGTATCGAATAATCGATTGTGCCTAAATGTTGAGATCGGGTCCGCGGTTTAGGGCGCTCGGCGCGGGCGCGACCCGAGGGGCCGCCTCAGGATTCGGACATCCGGGGCCCGAGCCCAACACTGAATCTAGTACCTCGCCCATTATATGAAAACTAAGCTCTAGTAGAAATGAAATCAGATCTGCTGGATCTACCCTTGAATTAAGAAAAAGATATTACTTGACATATCTGCAAGATTCCAAAGATCCTGATAATAAAATTGTAGTTACAAACAGTTTGAAACACATCACACATTTACAATCTCTAAAACACAACCAAACAAATACATGATTAAAAGAATGAGAAGAGAAAAAGCACCTTTATCAAATAGTGTAAGTTGTGTTAGCGCTAACTTCAAAATTTCAACTGAGTGGAACCAATTTTGTTTGAAAAGCTTGAGAAGCAAATCTCATATAAAGCAATCAATCAGTTGAAGACAAAGCTTTATCAAACCAAAGAAGAAAAACTAGGAACATGGTTCCTTTGCTGTCTACATTAACTTTTTCTAGAACGCAACAGTTTCAATATGAAGTTAGACAAAGTTTTCTATGCTAGGCATCTCAGTCAATATTAACCAAATTCAATGTAACCTTTTATCCACTGTATAATGTTCTAATTTTTCCATAAAATGAAGATTCAATTAACAGATTCACATCTACAGTAACAATCAGTCAGAATCCAAAAGTTGTTAGGCCACAACTCTATAGAGAAACAATGTATAGAAGTAAATGAATTTTTTACCTCAGAATTTGAGATATATTCCCTGATGATATACCACAATTGTGCATTTGTACCCATTAGCTATCAAAAAAACCTTCAAATTCTAGCAACCAACATGAGAATGGAAAATAACTTACGACCAAAGGAATTTGATGAGCTAAAGTTTGTCAGTTTTTCTGCTTGGGATGAATTTATGAGTTGCAACAGGAAACACTGAACATACACAAATATATGTTATCATATGGAAACGAGATCTTCTATAAGATTAGTAAACAATGCAGAAAGCTACTCATGCCAATCCATCCAGCAGTAGTCCTCATGGAAGACAAGAACTACTCTAAATATTTCTTAAACACACATAACCAAACAAGACTGCTAAGTGAAGCACATAGATTAAGTTTAGACCTCCCACTATTCAATAGCATAGGCATCAAGTTCCTCCAAGCTTGGAAGCCTTACAGTTATATTGGAAGGCATTGGTTCCCTTGGTAAAACTCCACTGCGGTGTCTGAGTTGGAACTTTCAAATATCAATCGTAAAATATGATCAAAGCATTTGAATACTCAGAAAACAGTTTCTGTCCACGCCTAAGAAAATAAAACATTCAATCCCTTGACAGCCAACAAAGGAAGACTCCTGCTTTTAAAGGAAAGAAACGAAACTAAAAACTGGCAAAGTGAAGGGTTGGGGAATGAGGAGGCCTTACTCACTTATCACCCAAAAAGGAGAAAACTTTATGCTCGTAGTGAAGCAAATGGAAGATTGAAAAGAATACATGGCACCTAATAACAATCCATCATGTCAGTAGAAGCGCCATCAACGATAGATGAACAAAGTCCATGAAAAGCAAGATAATAATACATTTAACAACAAACTAACATGAAAAGCAAGATAATAATACATTTAACAGTAAACTAACATACCCTCTGTAAAATTGCAAACCACATTTCTGCAGCTCTTGAATCCATCAGCCATTATCCTTGCTCCGCCGATGCATTTCTAGAACTAAAACTTTGCAAGCTCCAAAAATCGTTTGCTTTTCGTCACAAACGACATAAAAATCAAGAGAATAAAATCAGCAAACAAATGTTCTATTTGAGAAAGATGCAGAACTTCGTCTATTGATTTCATAATCCTGTGAATAGGAAACACAAAGAAAAGCCATCAATTCTAAGTAAATGGTAGAAACAAAAATACTAAAAATTTAAAAGCAGTAAAACAGTAAGGTTAAAATTATCTTTTTCTGGGTAACTGAAAAAATATTAAAGTGGGAACCGTGGGCATGGACCAAAACTTACTTCTCACGATTTGGTCCACTGATTTGAGATGCAAATGAAAAACCATGTCTCCTGAGAAGTTCCATAGAGCTGGCGATGAGGAATAACGCTGCCATGAAAATAACAAAATCAATGATAACAAAATACCCCAAAAAAATTATATAAATCTACATCGCAGATCAAGATTAGTAATTAAAAATAACCATTATAATAGGAAAAGATTCAAAATCAGCTGCATGCAAAAAAAAGTAAATCGAAAAAAGAAAACAGATCAAAAAGAAGAAGAAAAAGGTTTTTATCAGATCTAAAGCAACAGGAATACGGAGTAGAGAAAATTACAGATTTTGTAAGTAAGTTGATAGAGAAGAGATCAAAAAATCAGAAGAAGAAGAGAGAGGAAGAGAATGGGTCGGTAAGCTGATAGAGAAGAGATCAGAAAATCAGAAGAGAGAAGAGGAAGAGAATGGGTCAGTGATATAACCTGGAGGAGGCGAGCCGTTCCCGAGCGTGGAGCTAAGGAGCCGAGATGCCGAAGGACGGAGTATCGTAGAGACAGATGAAATAAAGAAAAAATTAGGACAAAATTAGCAAAATGTCTGGCAGATCTGATAGAGAAGAGGTCAGAAAATCAGAAGAAGAAAGAGGAAGAGAATGGGTCGGTGAACGAGTCGAGCTCTACTGGTGAGGAAGAGGAAGAGAATGGAAAGGGAAGGAGGTGAATGGAGCAGAGAGAGAGAGAGTAGATACTTCGAGACTGAATGAATGAACGAAGGAATGAGATTTAATGCAGAAGCAGGCAACCGTCGGATTAAACGGACGAGTGGGATGGATTGCATGGTTGTCTATCCCATTCGCCCTTAATATATATACTTAATGAATTGTATAGCTAATATTGAAAATTTTATATAACGTAATCATAAAAATAAGAAAAGAGAATGAGAGTATACACTTAGTTTAAAGCCCTGCAATAAAACGAAATATGGAAATACTTACCTGTAAAGTCATTAAAAATATCTGTTTTGAAAACCGGATCGGACTGGCCTGTTCGACCGGTTCGATCGGTGACTGGTCGGCTATCTGGTCCGGTTCATCCTTAAAAATCGGTTCTCAATTGAATCAGTGAGAACCGGTCAAAATCGGTCAATTGACCGGTCGGATCGGTCAAACTGGACTAGTCCGACCACTGGTTCAATAAAATTTTTATTTTTTTTATTTTTTGTATATGTTTTTTTAATATTTTAATATTATATATAATTATTGTATAATTATAACATCATATCGGTTCGACCGGTGATTGAACTGGTTGAACCGATCAAACTGGTGATAGTAAAGCCTCCGATTATGATCGGTTCGGATTTCAAAAATTATTAAAATTACATGAAACGCACCGTGAATAAGTAAAGAAATATTGGTAATTTCAACTGGAACTCAATAATAATAAAGGCGGATGGTACAAACGTAATAAGGTCATAAGCATACATAGCCGTCTTCATATCGTCCCACAGTCTAAACGAAAACCCAAATGTTCTCGCGCTCACACAAATCTAATCATAATCTGCTACATTTATCCCTCATTACGAGTCTCATTCGTCTGGTTCTCTCGTAATTTCACTCAATTTTCGATCCAACCCGTTACCACATCTCCAGTCGCCGCCGATCCGGTTCTTCGTACGATTTGAAATTGAAACGGGGTTAGGGTTTTGAGGAAGTTTGGGATTTTGTTATTATTAAGTCATGCCGCGAAGTTCAAGACACAAATCGAGCAAGCATAATTCTAGGGACGCCAAGGAGTATTCGGATTCAGAGAGCTCTAAGGATCGAAGAGGAGAGGAGAGGGAGAGCAGTGCTAGGGTTTCCAAAGATTCAAGCTTTGGAGAGAAGCGAAAGCAGCTTGAATCTGGAAATGCGGATGAATATTGTTGGAACAAGAGGCGGAAAGAGAGAGTTGATGACGACGACGACGACGACGATAGGTGGAATGGTGGTGAGGATGATGATAGAGGAAGAGGAGGAAGAGATGGTACAAAGAATTCCAAAGAGAAGTCGAGAAGGAGAGAATGGAGTGAGGAGTTGGTGATGAAAAAGATCGGTACTAGTGGTAGTGGAAAGAGTGAAGCTAAACGAAAGGAAGATAAAGAAGAAGGAACTGAAAGGGAGCGAGAAAAGGATAGAAAAAGTAAGGAAGGTAAGAGTGAAAAATTTGCCGACGGTGAAGATCAACGTGCTGTAAAGCATTTCTCTCATAAAACTGGTAAGGTAACTGTTGGATTTGTGGTTGGTTTCTGTTATTATTGTTCTTCTTGTTTCGTAATTGTTTTTGTAAGTCGATCTTTTTGGCATCGACTTCTACTTTTTGTGGTTGTGGGTTTCTGTTGTTTAACAATGTGTATACTTCTTTTTGCTGCTTTTGAATTTTGCATAACGTTTGAGGTTAGTAGGTTAAAATATTTGACTTTCAAGCTGAAGCTAAGATTATGCAAGTCTTTTCGGTAGGATAATCATATATCTTATTCTACTTATTTTTGGCAAGACCATGTAAGATACAGGATGTCTACTTTTGGAGCTTCAATTTGATCATCCATCCCAGCGACTGAAATCTTGGGTTAAGATATGTTCTTTCGCAAACTTCCTTGACTCAAGGAGGTTTTATTTGAGATCTCTCCTCTTGATTAATTTTTTTGCAGCTCTAAGCCTTATTTTCTTTTTTAATCATTTGTAAGTTTGATCTATCTTTGTTGATTTGTATCATTTGTTTTGTAATATATTTTAAGGTGTTTTGCTTGCAATTAGCTTGTCAAGAGTATTCTCTCGGTTTTCATTTACTGGGGAACAGTAAATTTTAACTACTGTATTTAACTTTCAAGAATGTTTTATATTTGTAATTTGGCAATGACATGTGGATAAAAAGTTGATAATGGTGTAAATATCAATTACTTGTTTGCATTTTTAGCTAATCATTTGAGGCATAATGAAAGTTGGTTCTCAATTTCAAAGAATGACGGGATACAGTAGGTTAGCTTGTATAGATGCACAGTGTTTCAAGCATTAGGGAGTAGTTTTTAAGGAGTGTTTGCAAGTTCTGACATCTAGCCATAGCAATAAGTTTGTAATTTTAAGTCATCAGGAACATGGTTTTTTATTTTACTATTTGGGTGCCGCACAGGGACATTATACATATTTATTTACATTTTTCAAGTTGTTGCCAACAATGAGTGATGCAAAAGTTAATAGCAGAGGATTATTTTTACTAGAATGTTGATGAAATATTTGTTAGCTCACATGAAAGTTGGTTGTTTTATTGTTGCATGGCATATCTTCCATGTATCTATGGGTTAGTTATGATAAGCAACTTTAGTGTGTATCTTAGCTTGTAAATCTTACACTAATATGCAATTAGTTTCCAACGCTGGACTTTGTTGGACTTGGGTTATTCTTGGGTACATATTATTTTCCATGTCTAATTAGTATCTTGGCTACTCAAATGCCCTGGATTTTTTTTTCAATTTTTACCTTTTCTTTTGAAATGTATTTATATTAGCCTTTGCATTGTAGTTATTTAATATAGATCTTTGTGCTTTGACGTTCTTTATTAGTTATTTTTTCTTGAGGTAAGAATTGATTCCTTAAGAGTGGATTTTTGTTCTTCTCTCTAAGCATCAGCAGAATTATGTTGTTTGTTAGATTAATGGTTCGTGAGTTTTTATCCTTCTGATGGATACTTAGGATCGTCCTTATGCAGGAGGAACAAAAGTGAAATATCTTTTTAACTTTCATATATTAGTTTGAGAGGGAAGGGGGATTGTATAACATAGACTTTGGAGGTCACTTAAATTGTTCATGTTGAATTGATTACAAATTACTTTGCCTTTTAGAGTAGCATTAGAACATGCAGTTATGCAAGAGTTGGTTTATGTACATCATCTATCCTAATAGTGGATTTCATCTCCTTTAAAAATGCAAATTTGAAGGTGTGTACTTTCAAATATATAACTCGTCAATTGACTGATTAAATGTTTTTGGGTTTTAAACTAAAATGGAGTTGGAGGACGCAATAGTTGATGTGAAAGAGTGACATCTCTATGTTCAAATATATTGTAATCAAAAGCTTTTTCTTAACACAACTTTTGCCATAAAACACATATTTGCAAACAAAAAGAGTCGATTCCTTTAGCTATACATGTCAGGTTGAGTCATAACCGATTCCATATTTTAACTTGCATGTCTGATGGATGAACAAGGTCTACCTTTGGCACTTCAGAGTGTGTAGTGGGGATGGGAAAGAGGTCTACCTTTGGCACTTCAGAGTGTGTAGTGGGGATGGGAAAGAGTGGCTCTTTTTTTTTTTTTTTTTGATGTGAAAAGGATCTATTAATTGCCTTCCTAAACTTCTAATATAGTGAGCTTTTCGTACTTTGAATTTTCTGACCTTAGTCTAAGCATACCTTGTTTTCACTTTCTCTAGTTACAACTGTTAACAACAGAAGAGTTGTGATGGATTAAATTATTGTGGCTGCATATGGTACTAATTCATTTCTTAATGCAGAGTTTATATCACACAATCTATTGCAAAGTCTGGAATCTAATAACCAGTTAGATAGACGAAGTAGGAGGAGAAGAGATGGTTCTGGCGACAGAGAAAAACATCAAGATGATAAAGACACTGATGACAAACTGTTTTCCTCAAAAGGGGATGTTGACAATGATGGAAGATCAAGGGATGAAAAGTGTAAGCAAGAAAAATATAAAGACAAGTATTGTGAGGATGTGGACAGGGAAAACAGGTGTCGTGAAGATAAGCAAAAATATAAACATAGTTCAAGAGACTATACTAGCAGCAAGTTGGATGATAATCATTTGAGGGATAAAAAAGAAAGTATGGACATTTTGCTGAAGATATCTAGGCCTCAAGATGATAAGTATGACCGCGAGCGAGATGATGATCTTGATTGCGATTATGATTTTGATCTCAAACGTGATTGTGACAATTACCATGATCGAAATCGTGATGGCATTTGTGATGATGACCGTGATCAGGACCTCAAGCATGGTCGTGATTGTGTGCGTGATAGAGACCAAGTTCAAGATCAGGATCGTGAGCTTGACCATGACCATGACCATGATTGGGACTGGGATAGAGATCAAGAGAGATATCATGCCCATGATCGAGATTGGAATCGTGATATAGAAAGAGACCGTGACTCTGACAATGATCGTGATAAAGACCAAGAACTTGAGCAAGCCGTTGACTTTGATGAAGCAGATACTGATGAAAGGATTTCAAAATACAAAGATAGCCAGAAAGGAAGGAAAAGATCTGATGAGTTTGATGATTACGTTGATCGAAAATGTAAAGCTACCCAAAATTACTATCCTGATATGGAAAAGAAGCCTTTTGGAAGCAATAAGGTTGAGTCAGATATAGATAGGGCAAGGTCACATTCACGCCAACCTCATTTAGACAACAGTGTCACCAACAGCAGATGGAGGTCGTCTGAAAGTACCGGTTCAGCAGATGAGTATAGGTAAACACCCATATGTTTTCAGCCTTTTTATTGAATACAGCACTCTTACTATCGCTATTTGTAATAATATCTCTTCATTCCTTTTCATCCTCTGCATTTTCATGCTCTGTGGGTTTCCGTTTCCAGTTTTTTTGTGAACTCTCAGTGGAGGATGAAGTGCTATATTTCATCACTATTGTGACAATGAAAAATAACGTTCCATTTTGTGCCGTTTGCTTTGTGTGTAGTTGATCTTTTGAAATTTTCAAAGTGGCTATACGTTTATATTTGTTGCTAAAGATGCCTAAGTTTTTCAGATTTGATGGCCTATTGGAGGACAATTTTGCATGCAATGATATTTCTATCTTGAAATAAACTTCTATGTATGGAAGAACTGTACAGTGTTTTTGTTGTTGAATAGAATGATAGTTGTGTTGCCATACATTTTTTCCTTTATAGGCATTTTAAGCCAGACGAGCCAAAACATAGAGATGCTGTGACAGAGGCAAAGCCTAAAACAATTTCATCCAGGGAATCAGAAAGGGCTTCCAAGTATAGATCAAGTGAAAGATCTACAAAGTTTGATGATTTGCACATGGTGGAATTGTCATTAGAGAGGTCATCAACTTCTAAAGCTTTGCCTTTGGGCTTGGTCAAGAGATCTCCTTCATCTAGTAGTCTTGAGCGCAGGTTTACAAACAGAAGCGGTACAAGGAGGAGTCTGGACATTGAGGAATCAAATAGGAGTAGTTCTTCTATGGGTGCAAGAGATTTAGTCCCTTGTAATGAGAGGCATGATCTACCTTTGGAGAAGCAACTGGTGGATGATTTGATTCCAAATGATTCACCGTTCTACTATAGAAATAGTCAGAGCAACCCTGCTGTGACCCCTGCATTCAGAGGTGGAGTGGGCTCTCCATTTATTGGTGTACTTGAAGAAGACAATAGGATCAATAGTGGAGCTAGGTATAAGCAGAGTGTTGATCCCATTTTGGGAAGAGGACAAGGAAATAACTGGAGGGGTGCCCCAAACTGGTCCTCACCGATGCCAAATGGGTACATTCCTTTCCAACATGGACCACCTCATGGTAATTTCCAAACGTTAATGCCACAGTTTGCTACTCCCCCCTTGTTTGGTGTTAGACCCTCCATCGAAAACCACTCTGGAATGGCATATCATATCACTGATGTTGACAGGTTTTCTGGTCATTTGCGTCCACTTGGGTGGCAGAATATGATGAATGGATCAGGAAACACTCATGTGCATGGATGGGATGGAAGTAATGGCGTATATAGGGGTGAAATGCACATGTATGGAGGATCAGAATGGGAGCAGAATAGGCATCCAATGAATGGTCAGGGATGGGAAACTGGTGTTGACAGATGGAAGGGACAAAACTCTGATTCCAAAACAGATTTGCCATCAAAATCCTTAATAGAGGATAGCCAGGTGCAAGCTCAAGCTCCTGTGGATGCTTTATATACTGGGCAGGGGGCCCAGAAGTCAGAAAATGAAAATGGCTATAATGGGCTACAGGAGAAAACCCATGAGACAAAGCCAGCTGGTATCTATTCTCTCAAAGAATCATCTAAACTTTCAAAGAAAAATACAAATGAGAAGATGCCATGTGCTTCTGAAATTTCGACTGATTTTAGGACTGCTTACTCTTACTCTGCTTATCTTTCCAAGCTGGACATCTCAACTGAACTTGCCAGTCTGGATATTTATTCCCAGTTTCTGAGCTCTCTGAACCTAAGACAGAACACAATTGTAGATGACAGCATGGCCATGCTTGTGAACTTGAAGGTAGTACTCATTTCTCTCTCCTCCATTGAAGACTTCCATTGAAATATTTATAGGACTAAAAACTTTCTGATGTGCCAGTGTGGAGCAAAAGCAGTATCCAAAAGTTCCAATTCCTTGTTCAATCCTTCACTCTTTTCAGCCAAAAGTGATTCTGTCCATAAGGTAAGCTTGATGGATTAGATGATAAGTTGCTACTGATTAGTGACATGTCAATTCAGGTCCTTTTTAAGCATGTTAATGAAATCAAATTCACCATGTTTTTTTTAATTTGTAGAGGTAGGGCATAATTGAACGTTTTGCTTAAGGTATATATTTTATGTTTTTAATGTGAATTAGGAGTTGAGATGTTAGGGACTGATAGGTGAATTATAAATTCTAAAGCTTAAGCAGCTGAATTTCATTTGCCAAAAACATGATAAGAACTACCGATGATCACCCAATCTTCTTTTTGTCCTTTCCCACGTGGTTTATTTTGTACTATCCTACCGCTATTGTGTGCTATAAAATGAATTAAACTGTACCGTTGTTTTTGGATTACATCTGTGGTAGAAATTTTTAGAAGGTTTATTTAGTTTCCATATTTCCTTTGATCCTTTTTGCCATACTCTTTAGGAAAGAATGTCTTATTGGTAAGAAATTTGCCCCCATTAAAAACTCAGTCTGGTTGTCTCCCTGAAGTTGCTTCTTAATGGCATTAGACTGCACTGCGTGGGTGAATTTATCCAAGTTGGTGTGTTTCTACCTGTATTACTTTCAAATTATTGTTGGGGTAGAAGTGCATTTGGTACAATGATGATTCTAGTTAGTAACTCATATACATGCAAATAATAACTATTACATCTGTTTTGTCTACAAGGGATCTGTTGTTCATTTCTTGACTACAAATAACTATACATCTTGTAGTCCAGGTAACTACTAGTGGGGCACCGGTGACTTTCAAGTATTTTTGTCTCTGGTCAACCAGGAGTGCAAATTATTTTGTAATTGCCATGTTTGGAAATCTGAAGCTTGGTTTAATTTCTTTTCCGCAGAGAGCCTTGCGCATTTACAAGAAGCAGAAACTTTTAGTTGATTTTCCATCTGTTAATAGTAGACAAGTAGGGCTTAACTCCGTATCCAAAATGGAGGAGCAAGTCCTTGTCAGTAATGTGATCGCAGCACAGAACCTCACGTTAAGTTGTGAGGGTGAAATGAATAAGGCAGCAGTGGCGGACTTGGGTCAGGTGAAGGCAGAGGCTACAACAGTTGCTTGTGGACCGACATCTGAGGAGATGGTGCCATCACACAACCTAGTGACAGTTCGTGATCATGACCCGCCTGTGAAGTTGGACATGCTTGACCAAGTAGTTAGCCATTATGGCCCATCAAAGCCAACCCATACTGTTAGTGGTGATCATATAGATCCCTCTGAAGGAGAGAGTACCGCAGCTGATGCCTCTGATGGCCATAACATGGATGAGACTTGCAAGATCAAAGACAATGTTTCTTTTAATTGCGCTGAAGAAGGCCAGGGCCTTGGTGATGCAATGTATGGTTCTTTACAATCTTCAGATGATCCTTGCAAGGCATCCGAGGATTTGATGGTTGGTTCAAATGAGTCAGAGTCGGTAATTTTAAGTCGGATACATCATTCTCCTGAAAATACACATTGAGACATTTTCGATATCTATGATCTTCAATGCCATTTTCGTATCAAGATCTTACCACTTTTTTGTTGTTTTTCCTTTGAGAAAGGGAATAAAAATAAAAGGAAATCAGCTTCGGATCCCAAGATTCGGGGTTCCAAGCTTCCACCAAATTTTCTGCGTTTATCTGCAATTGGTCTTCCTTTATTTTTGCAGTGCTCTTTCTATTTGCTAGTATGCATACTATGCAAGATAAGATCAAAACGTTAAGCGATCCGTCTTGAACTGCTTTCACATTGTTATAGTTGCTAGGTGTTGCTGTTTACTGAGTTTAATAAGGCCTCAACAGAGGTTTCTATTAATCAGTATTTACACACAAGATTGCCTACATTAGTGTAGGATGATTTTTATTCAAAAATAGAAAACCAATCTATTTACACATAAGGTTGCCTACATTAGTGTAGGATGATGAGCAACCGTTATTCAGGGTAAGTGTTGTTTATGATTAAGAATTAAGAATTCAAAGAAATGAAAAAGGGTTGGGGGTTCAATGACTTATGTGATGGACCTATATGAAGTATGCATATAACATTATAAATTATTAATAAAAATAAAATTTTATTTGATTAAATTTGCACACTACCTTCATGTGGATTTAATTATTTTGGCTATCATAACATGTAGACTAGGGCGAGAGTAAGCTGCTTCTTTTTAACCACTTGGAGCTTTTGCAATGGCTTCACTGATTTAGTTCCTTAGCTTTTCATCCCTGTTCAGTTGCCTATTTTCTTTCTTTGCTCTACCTTACCTTCATCTTTACAAGGAATTAAAGGCAAAGACCATACATATGAATATAACTTTACTAGGATTAATTATAGAGATGCAAGAAAAAGAGGCCATTCAAGATGAATAAGATGCATTACTAAGATTAATCACTTTTCCACATGTTATTAAAGATTAAAAATGCTAAATACATGAAGAACAAGGCTTAGAGAATGTCTGATAACTTGCTCTACTTGTTTTTAATTAAATAGAGCCCAATTTGCATAATAAGATATATTTAAAGGCTTTAGTTCATTTTTTGTTATTAGTTAGCATGGTTGATTGTAATTGGGCTATAACTTAATTATTAAGCTCAAACCATTTTAGTATTATTTTATAGTTTTGGTTAAATTCTAATTTGAACAGGATTCCTTAAATTTCTATTATGATTAGATTCCTTACGAAATTAAGGATATGAATTAAAATACGAGTCCTAGTTAAAGTAGTATTAGTAATTAGTGTTTGAATCCTTACTATTATTCACCTTATCCTCCTTAATCAAAGCTGATTTAGTTGGGTTGTGTTAGAGTTGAAACTATATTTCAACAAGTTTGCTCCCAGTGGCCTTTATGTCTCAAAATCTGCTTATGGAATTCTTTAAATGTAAATCATTGAGACCAATTTTATGGATTGGAATTTCCTAAAGCTATTAAAATGTTTAATACCTTCCACATCCTAATTCATTTCTTACTTAATAACCTCTTAAAAACATTCCAAATTTGCTAAATAGTTCAAGAAACTGAGTGGATAACATTATTTGTGTGTGATCAGAGCATAAGGAACTCTTGAATATAGCCAAGCTCCTTGAAAATTAGATTAACCAATGCTAGTTATCCAGTTTCTTTCTCATTACCGATTTCCTTATTGTTTATTGCTCAAAGTGAATTGATTGCCCTCATAAGTTAAGTCAATGACCCCCAATATTAGCGAAATAAGATCTTATCTCATTACAAAGAAGTTTGATGCAATTCTCACCTCAAGCATCAACAGAGAAGAGGGTGAAGTTGAAATCACCAAGTAGAATCAAAGGAGTTAATACCTTAAAACTCTTTTCCAAATAAAAAACAGAATCTATTCTCTCCTAATGGTGAAATTGAGGATTGGATATAAAATGTCAACCTATTTTAATGAACCAAAGCTCTTTACAAGCTAACTCCTTGAGCTTTGTTTCTTAA
>JANTNU010000007.1:9672859-9684838 GCA_024752395.1 Erythroxylum havanense | reverse complement strand
AAAAAAATCATGCTAATTATGAAAGTAATTATGCATTGTTCCCCATATTAAATGATCATGCAATGATTGAGCTCCTAATTTACTAAAATGACTAAGGTAGGACTATAAAAAAAGATAAATGATTCTTTTATATGGTACATTCATAAAAAGGTACATTCATTAATTGCAATATATTTTTATCATTACAAGCTTGCTTGCTCCTTTTCCTTTAATGTTGTTATTTCTTCAATTCTAGTACAGGCTATTGCCACCAACCTAACAAATCTTCCCCCATTACCCTCAGTCTCTCCCCATCTCACAAAAGCCTAGAAACTCCCCTCATTACATCCCTTGGCTTCCTTTCAATCACACAAATATGTACAGGTTTTGGAACCACTAGCTTATTCTTCATTAAAACCTCTCAATTGGAAACAAGTGCTTGGTCACCTCTTACATTTCTCACCAGTACATTCCACCTCCCATTAAGGATGGTTCAACCATTTTTTTCTCCTCCTATTAACATCCTAAAGTAAGATGCAAATCTATAGGAGTCTATACAAGTCAATTTTTTTCTTCAAAAGAGATTGGCCTTCCCAGTGATGAAAATATAGGCTGTTAAATGGTTTTTATGATGAACTAGTACAATTGGAAAATGTTCAATCCACAGGTTCTAGGATAGATGTTTTCGAGGATTTAAGTGTGGTTTAAGGTTTCCCCAGACTTAGTGTTAAAGACCTAATCAGAATATGGAAGTTTCTAGTTCAAATAATGTGCCTACTCCTTCTCTTAATCAAATCCAAGAGGATAATCTATTGTATCCTATTGATAAAGTTCTAATTCAAGGAGTTAATGAATTGAAGCATCATGCTAACATCCCTCCAACTGATGATGATGCTACTCAAGGAGCTTTTAAATCCATTTAAAGGAAGAAATCTAGGTGAAAAGCTAAGTACAAAGCTAATAAATCCTCTAAAAACTAATGACATTGCTTGTATTTAATATTAGCAATCTTAATGATCCCAAAAAACAACAAATGATAGTTAATTGTATCAAGGCAATATAACCAAACTTATTTGTTCTTTCGGAAACAAAATTGTTGAGATAAAAATATCTAAGTTTGTGGCTGTTCAATGCTTATTGGAAGTTCATTACTAACCATGACAGGTGCCATAAAGTAAGGTTAATCATAGCATATAATCTAGATAAAGTTTTGGTGTTGAATTACCAATGCACTAACTAATATGCTTATATTTTGGCCAAAATTATAGGTATAGGACAGGCCTGGTTCACTTTTATGTATGCATCCAATTTTGCATTCTAAAAAGCTACATTATGGAATGATTTGGTACAATACAAGAATATAGTGTATGATCCTTGGCTCGTTATTGGTGACTTTAATTATATATTGCTGGCTTTGGATCTGAAGGTGAAAGATGCTCAGGGAAACCTTGTGGGGAATATAGAACTTGTCCTCAGACCTGATGGGTTCAATGGCTTCTTTTGTCAACAATAAGCCTTAGGACCTGATGGGTTCAATGGCTTCTTTTGTCAACAAAATTGAATTTCCATTATATTTCATGTATGCAAAGCTACTCATAAGTTCTTTGATAATGCCAAGATGCTAAAGGTATGCAATTGCACTCATTTATGTATAGTTAAAACTCATTATCCAAACTCTTTGAGGGAATTTTGATCAATTTATTGTTACTTTTATTGATGATTTATTATTATTCTATAAGGCTGACAAAGGCTTAGTGGTTAACTTAATAAGATATACATGTTCTGTGCTTTATATTAATAGGGACAAGACCTACATTATCACTTCAGTACATGCCTTGAACTCAACCTAGTTTTTATCATCTAACTTAGGTATATCACTCAAATCTCCACCATTTACCTACCTAGGCATTCCTATACCCTTAAGGAAGCTCTTTTATTCTGATAGTCAAGGATTATTCCCAGATTTTTAAGTGCTTATCCATTTTTGACAGGTTATAATTAATTTCTTCGGTGCTAAGTAACTTATCTATATATTGGTACTCTCATATTGCATTTCCTATAAAGCTTTGTAAGGAAATTGCAAAATTTCTTAAGAGTTTTCTTTGGACTATTAATAAATCTTCCAAAACTTATTAAAAAGTAAGTTGTAATGACCTTTGTATGCCTAAGAGGGAAGGAGGTTTAGGAATTAAAACTGCAAATTTGTTAAACTAGGTTATACTAATCAAAAAGCTCTAAAAAGTAATAAATGATAAGGAATCCATTTGGGTGTGAAATGGCTTCACGAGCACTATCTAAAAGGATCTAGCTTATGGATAATTAAACCAAGAACAATGCATCATGGTACTGGATTCAAATGTTAAAGCTAAAGGACCTCATCCACCCACTTATCAAATACAAGTTACGGAATAAAAGAGATACACAACTATGGTGACAATTGGAGTATAGTTGGTCTCTTTATCTTCTTTTAAACTTTGCTAGCCTTAAAGTCTTCTTCCTTGCAAATGTAAAGGTTAGTATTTTAATTGCAATTGGAAGACGAAATTATGATAATAGACATGAGCAATTTTTTTAAGATTGCTTCCTTAAATTCTCGTATACCTAAAAATGGAGGATAAGCTAATCTAGCTTAAGCATTATTCTGGCTTATTTATAAGCAAATCTTGCACAGATATGATTAGAAACCAACAAATGATTGTGAACTGGTATTCTCTCATGTGGTACAATCGCCTTATCCTAAAATTCTCATTTACTTTATGGCTTGTAATTGAACAAAGGATCATTACCTTTGATAGTATAAGACCAACCAATAATTTGAATTATATGTTATTTTTAACATATCAAGAAACCAATACGCATTTTATGTTTAACTTCCCTTATTTACATAGGGCTTAGAGGGATGATGTAGGCCTTTATAAGCTAGATCCACAAATCAATGGCTTGTTAGGATTGATCTAATGGCTATGTTCCTTTTCCAAGGGTCATAAAGATGAGAGGTTGTTATATAGCTTGGTTCTTAGTAGCATAGTTTATGGTGTTTGGTGGGAAGGGAACCAAAGGGTCTTTAAGGGCAAGTTCAATTCTTCAAATCATGTAAATGAATGCAACATTAATCGTATCAAGGAGTTGTTTATAGCTAAATGAAAAGGCTTGTTACTTTCTCCATTTTTAAAATTAAATTCCCTCTAATGACTCCTAGTAAGTTGCCATAATCCTAACATGTTTCACATGCAGTGCCTTAATAAGCTTTAATAGTCTTGAATTGTACGTGATTTTCTATTTTATACATTCCATGTAAACTCTAGTTAGTTGTAAGTGTAATTTATTTACTTTTCAAAAAAATATTTTTATCATTAAGACCATGAATTAAGTCAATTTCACTTTAAGTGCTAACTAGAATATAAAACATTCTCATTAATTATTTTATAGTGATAAATATTCTATTGATTATTTAACTAACTATATATAGTTCGTGGTATATTAATGGCTACCAAGTTATGATAGGCCTTAAGAAGAGCCAAATATAATAGTTCCTATAAGATATACTTTGATGTGATAAGTAAAAAAAATCACTTATAAATCATTACTATAAAATATTCCATAAACATATAAGTAATGCTCTAGATAAAATTAATATGAAAATTAAGTTTATTGAATTTTCCTCATTGTTTTAAATATCTCCACATTTTAATTTGTAATTTTTACTAAGGATAATACATTACAAAGTTCTAACTTCTCTAAGATTTTCTTTTATTTTCCAACCTTTTAAAATTTTTAATTATCTAAACTTTTGAAAATTAAAAAAATTCAAAAGGTTATCTTTATTAATATTTTATTGATATGGATAATGGAGTAATATAAAGATTGATATTTTAAAGGTTATGTGACATCTTCCTTCTCGTATGATTTTTGAGCATCAAACAAATGATTAATTTTTTAATACATAACCACCAATTTGTTTACTATAGGAGTCTTAAAAACTATCTTAAAAAAGACAAAGAGGCATATGGCCCTCCAAATGTTGGTTTTTACATTTTTGTTAAGCCATATCAATAAAATGTTAGCAAAGATAACCTTTTAATTTAAGTTTTCATTTTTTAAAAGTTTAGACATTTAATTAAAATTTTTAAAAGATTGGACAGTAAAGTTAAAAGTCTCAAAAGGTTTGACACTTTTTAATTGGTTGACCCTTTTTACTTCTTCCTCTTTAAGAAACAAGCATAGAATGTGCTAACAAAAAAAATTTTGATATATTTTTAACAGTATGATTAGATTGATAAATATCATTAATATGAAAACAATATTTTATATTTCATTTATCTTTAACCTAACCTTTGTTCTAATCTATTTTTTCATTTATAACCTAAACTTTGATTTTTTTAAATTAAAAGGAATATTTATAAAACTATAGAAAAAGTTAATCCTAGTCCTAGACAAGGATCATACATTTACAAACTAAAGAGCCTACTCTACTCTGAATATACAAAAGATACAAATTTACATCATATTAACCATATTTGTCTAATATCTTGGCTAATAGAGCATTGCTTCCTATTGGCTATGATAACCTCCTTAATCATGTTGATTGTCTACTCAGTAATTTCATACTTATGTTGTTCCTCATTCCTGTAAAGTTTCAAGTTCCTTTCTCTCTATATGCTATAAATTACCATCTGAAATAAAGTCTAGATGAGCATGCCATTCCTTTGGCCCATTCTAGTGCATCTAATGATAGTGTTCAATGTCTCCTGCCATCCAAAGTTGAAGCTAGGCAGTTGTATCATATTCAAGATCTTGCTCCACACCGATTTTCTATAATTACACTCAAAGAACAAATGGTTTCTGCTTTCATTCACTAGTTGACATAGTACACATAACGGATCATACCTCCCAAACCACCTATCTTTGTTTCTCAATCTATTCTTTATTACTAACCATATAAAAACCACAAATTTGGGGCCTTAAATTTGCTTCTAGACCATTTTATCCTCTCTACTTTCAGTAGGTATTCTCAGTAGACAGTTGGCTAATAGTTGAAAATTCCTAAACCTTCCAATCCATTCTCTGTTATGTATTAACCAAGTCACCTTAGCATCCTTAGGAATTCTATTCCTGATCAAAGCTAGTTCATCTCTTTATATAAGATGACTAAAGTCATTCCAATTAAACTTTGATTTTGCACCCTCTATAAATTCTTATACCAATTTTCATTTTACTAATAGTTTCATCTTAAAAGGTAAACAATTTAAACCAATTTTCCTTCCTTTTTCCAATACCTTCAAATGATGGTAATCAAATAATTTTAAAATTTACAATTTTTATGGCTATGATACATTTTTTTAATAAAGCCTAGATAAACTTTTGTGCATTTAAATTTTCATGTATTTGGTCTAAATAGTGTTGATGTTATAAAGATCTTATTTGACTTGACAACATCTAAAATTAGAGTCTCTAATACTATAATTATATTAAATATTAAATGTATATTAAAATAAATTTATTTGTCAAAGTTCTTCAAAATTGTTTTTATGTAGGTGTAGGAAGGACATTTTACATTTGTGATAAAAAAAATTTGAAGTTTTAAATTAAATATGAATTTATAATTCTTTTCATTCATTTCCAATACTAATATGATTATTAAATCAATAATAATGAAACTTTTATATTCTAATTTCTTGATGTTGTTGTTGATTTTGATTCTACAACTACTAATAATATTAACTTAGTTTTATTATGGGTTTTCTATTGGCTAGTGTGAGAAGCTCTCTCCTCTCACTAGCAAGATTTCCCTACTTCCTCCCCTAAACCTCTCTAACCCCAGCTTTCTCTGTTACTATAATTTTCTTCTCCTTAATTGTAGTTTGTTTCCTTTGCTTTTACTACTCTAAAGCAATCTCATTGCTAGGACTTTACATTTATCTCACCTCCACCTATAAGTTAATTTTAACCTCTTTACTCAAAGCTTCTCTTTGAGCCTCTTTTTTTAACTATTCATCCATCGGCAAAATCTTCATTTCAGTAGATATCATAAAACATGGATAACTTTCTGCCCCTCATCAATGTATTTCCTACCAATAAATACTTAACTACAATACCCTCTTTACATCATCTACTAACATTCCAACTAGATAAGAGTTATACAAAGCTAAACGTTATTGGCTACAAGTTATGGTTGATTATGAGCCAGAGATTAAGCTACATTACTCACCACCTAGGAAAACAAATGACCATCAAACAGTCATATAAACCTTGGAACTCCTTAAAGAAAGTGTTGCACGTTACGGAGCTACTCTTATTGCATACTTCTTTGACAAAAGAATATTATACACCACCATAAAACCTTAGGCCTTTACTAACTGGAGGCAATATGGGTTTACTAAAGTGTTGGTAAATAAAGAAAATGTCTTTCTATTCAAATTTTCTAGCAAAGTTGAAGCAATGAACCTAGTTAAGGCAAAGATTTCACATGTCATAAATAAGCGTTTTTTACCCCAGATGTGGAAACTTGGTATAACACCTTACTCTCACAAGACACGTACTTGACGTCCTGAGTAATATTCGAGTATGAATCCCATAAGGGTGGCCTGTTAGAATAGTTATCAGTCGAAACTCATTGCAAATTGTTTGAAACAATGTACATATATGTAGAAAATAAATAATAAATTTTGACAAAATTTATTTATAATCATATCTAGTCACAAGAATTACAATCATTATTTAACTCATCAGAGTTTCAATAGATACTTGGGCCCATTACAGAAAAGAAAAAAATGTAGTCATAATAATTTTACATTTCAAAATCATTTTCATACACATTGTATACATTTATGACTACACTTTGATACAACATAAGGAAATACATATAAAGGAGCAAACTAATCCTGACCTAGAACCCTCACTCGTTACCGTGGCTAACTCAAATTTGCCTATTTGGAGATATTTATTAAAATTGGAAAGCCATAACGCAATTTTGATGAGTTTTGCGAACTCAGTAGAGTAACCATCATCGATGGTTCACTCATGTAGCAAAAACACAGTTATCATAAAAATCACTCATATCATACAGTCACACAATTCATACAATCATACAATTCATACAGTCATACAGTTCATACCAATCTATTATTTCATTATAGCTTTGCAAATCATTCAATCTATGAGACTTACATTCATTTTTACAGTGTTGTGATTGGGTGTCTTAGTCTCCTGTATCCGTTGTGGACATCGGGCTCAGTAATTAGTGGGAACCATAGGCCCAACCACAGAGCATTAAGCTCTTTCAATAATAGTCTCAGTTAGTTAGTAGCAATACCAGCCACAACTGCCTTTATATTACATGCATTGGAATGGAATGCATGTAACAATTCAGTCATCAAATTCAATACTTTCCATTGCATGTATTATGACAGTATAGTAGTCACAGTAATAATCATAATAACAATCTCAGTATCAGTAGTCATCAGACTAGGTCCAGCATTCAACTTTTCAGTTGAGAATCAGGAGAAAAACATGTAGGCAGTCATACTTACATTCAAGTAGCACTTTCAATCTTTTTCATATGCATCAAACGCCTTGGACATATATTGTTTGGGATTCGCTACACAATCAGTCAATGCAGTTTAGTAATATATATTAATATATTTTAGTTATATACAGAACAAATAAATTAAGACCATATTAGGTTACTCATAGTTGCTCCCTTGAGCCTATTGCCTTAACGTTCTGGTAATATCTGGAAGTGGTTGTTCTAATTGCTCGTCTATATGCAATAAAAACAATTTCATATTAATAGAGCGATTATGTAACAGAATAAACATATGTAACAATGTTTCATGTATCATGCATTTTCAATGAAAAATTCTCGGGTATATTTTTTTCATACATTGATGTACATATCATTTGTATTCCAATTGTATTGAAATTCAATTATTCATTCTCCATTTCAACTGTTTCTAAAAACATTCCATTCAAGTCAACTGTGTATGATCAATAAGATCTAGAAAATGAAGGATTTAAGTAACACTTCTTTCTAAACAATTGTTACTCTGTGTCTTAGGTCTCTAATGACACTAAGATCATTCAATTTGGTTCAATATACTAAAATTTATACTCCAAATACCTCGGTCTATTCTTAAGCTACAATAGAACTTTAATTTTTCTTCAACTTCAGAATAGATTTTGGAATTCTTCACACCAAAATTATAATTTGACTTCTTTAGGAAAATTGTAGCTTTATTGTCAAGTTTCACTTGAATTAAGAATCACCTCATTTGAAACTCACAGATTAAGATACAATCAAAATACCGAAGTATGTTCAGTAAAATCATCCCATGATATTGTAGCTTTATTGTCTAGTTTCATTTGAATTAAGAATCACCTTATTTGGAACTCTACAGATCAAGATACAATCAAAATATCGAAGTATGTTCAGTAAAATCATCCCAGCTATAATGCTTCAGTATAGTCACATTTTCATCTTAAATTCTTCAATAAATCCATTTTAGAATTTCCTAATTTTTGGAAGAGATGATGAAGATCGATTTCTTATGAGTCTATTGGTTCAATTCCCATGTCAATTGGATGTCTGGAGAAGAAGTTATAATAAAAAGATCAAAGGATGTTCAGGAAATAGCCTCCTTCGGAAAGCAGGGCGCAATCGCGAGATCCACCTGCACCTGCAAAGTCGCGATCGTGCTTATGCATAATCACGAGATCACACCTCTTTTAGAAGGGTCATGATTGCAACTTCAAACATCCAAAAATAGCTTATTTCTTTCCCTCATCTCACGATCGTTATTTTTTTACTCATGAATAACCTAGAACTATTAATCACGGGCATGAGAACTTCATGCACACCCGTGCATGTGTGTTTCTTTCTTCCATTTTCTATATCTTTCCACTAGTCTTTCCATTCCTAATTCATATACTCTGCATTTCTATACCCAATATAAGCTTTAAACACATCAAACGCAAGCTTATATAGTAACGCATGAAAAACCAAAACCTCACACAGCTTTCTCTCACTACAGTGTTTTTACTCTTTCTGCACTTCTCAAATTACACAACACTCAGTAAACTTATATTCAAGTCCAGATACACTTACTGCTATCTTCATACATTCACAACCTCAATTCCTCATCTAAGTCATTCAGTCTATGCATTCGCCGAGACTACACTGCGTAAACTTCATATTCATGTATATATATATATTCGTAAACATCATTAGAGTTACTTACTTGATTCAACAATTTTGCCAACAGAGACAGGGAATAAATGACACAAGGATAACATCTTGGTGCTCAGTGTTTTGATAAAAGCTAACCTCTGTGAATAGCAATAAGAGAGAGCTGCGGAAGAACCTCCCATCTAAAACACGTAACCATGTGTTCTCTTGCATGTAACACTTTTTTCACTAACTCATTAATCCACGTGTAATTATCACACCTCTCCACATGTTACAATGCATGTGAGCCTTTTGTCAATATTTAATCAGTCCATGTGTCATACTATAATTGGTCCATATTTTATATTTTTCCTAGTCCAAAAATTCACTAAAAATTTCAAAATAATACCTATAGTCTCCAATTAAAGTTTGACCAAAAATAATTCACAATTCACCTTTTAATTGCATTAGTCAGTCAATTATACCCGAAAAATGTCAATGAATACACGAATAATTATTTTAATACTACAACAATAAATATTCACATGCTTGTGAATATAAAATGATGCATGAGCATGCAGTGCACTTCTAATTTCTCACAGTATACTCCGTTCACAATTCTGGGGTCTAGCCCCCGAACATGGGATATTACACCTGGAATTTTAGTTAAGGACATTAAATCCATAAGCGTACCTATTTAGATGTTTATGGATGGTGTACCATTGGAAAATTTGAATACCAAAGGTTTAAGCTATGGTGCAAGTTATGTAAGTAAGTCTGTATGTTTGGATCAAGCATAAAAAAATTAAAAGAATCAATTATGTTAGAATATGTGAACTAGTAGAAGCATTAAAAGATATTCCTAATGAGATACCAATTACGAGAATAAATGATGAAATGCAATACGAGGAAGACATTGTGAAAACAACTTATGTATGGAAACCAACAGTTTAATTTAACAAAATGTGGAAACTAATAGGGAGAATGTTTAAAATTAGAGAATATCACGAGATAACTAATTATGTTGGAACTCAGACTAATGACAATTACATAATATGGAGATAGGGAAAGGAGGTTAGACTTAAGTGACTAGAAACCAAATAGTAGTGATGGAGAAGAAAGCATAAAAGCAAATGTAGAAGTTAGTTGAATTATAGAGTAATAATTAGATTATGCAAGATGGAAATGAAGAGAATGAAGATGAAGGCCAACAAATAATCAAAATGATAGATGCATAAGAAATCTTTGTCAAAAACTCAAGACCAAAAAGTAAAGAAGGAGATTTCTACACTCCAGGTAGAAGGAAATCAAATAGGATGAAGAAATCATTTTCTTTTATGAAAATAACATATCTATTATCTCTTAGAATAATAAGGGCTTGAATTCCCCTCTTAAATATCTAATTATAAGGAATTTTGTCCTAGATAATAAGCCTTTTATCATTTAGAATTTTAAAGTTTAGTCTTAGAAAGGATATTTGTAATATCCTCGGTTTACTGACTAATAGTTAAAAGATGGTTGATAATTACAATTGTCAATACAATGTCAGAATCTTGGTTCTCTATAATGTAAACAAAGTTGAAATTTTGAATACTCATACTTACGATCAGGTAATACATATAGAAGTCAAACTTAAACAAGAGTCCTCTATTCTTATTGTCTCTATAGTTTATGGTCATAATTATGCATTTCTAAGGAAGGATTTATAGACCCGGCTAAGCAACTAGTTGCAACCATACAAGAACTATTTCTGATCCTTAGTGATTCAAATACAATGCTAAATCCCAATAAGGCTTAGGGAAATAGTTGAATAAGGAATTATTATGAAGATCTAAAGTAATGTGTGAGAGACCTTAGAGGATCTTCCTATTGGTGGAAATTACTATAGTTAAAGTAACAGATAAAAAGGATCTTGGTTTTTAAAGAAAAAGTTTGATAGAAGTCTAGCTAACTTACATTAGTTAAAAAAATTTCTAGATTTTGCATCAATATTCCCTGGAAAATCAAGCTCATACCATTCTCCTATCATAGTTAAAAAAAATATTGAAAGAAAAGTGAAAAAAGGCCCTTTTAGATTCAATAACTATCTTTGTGAGTTTAGGTGCTTCAAAAATGCAATATTGAGGGACTTTATAGGCAATGAACATTTGGTAGTGAAGAAAGCAAAGGTACAAGCTAATTTATTTTGTAATCTTACTAACTTTATACCTCAAAATCTTGAAATAACCTTGAGGATTCTAGCAAAAAGGTTAAAGAAAATCATGGCTGCACATATAGGTTTTTAACAGGGTGCTTACATCCATGGAAGGACTCTAGTGATAATGTTCTATTAATGATGGAACTATTTAAAAACTACAAAAGGAAAAGAAGTGGTAGAAATAATGCTTTAAAGGTTGATTTCAGAAAGGCCTATAATATTATGGACTGAAACTTTAGGTTTAATTTTTTAAAGGCTAATAGCTTTTCCATTACCTTTGTTTAATGAATGAAGTAGTGCATTATGAGGGTTTTCTATAATATATTAGTCAATACTGGACCCATAAAGATTATTGAAGCAAGGAAGGGCTTAAGGCAAGGAGATCCAATATCCCATATTTATCCTATATAGTAAAGGAGGTTCTAAATAAACATTTGGTTATAGTGGTTGAGAGGAGTAAGAATTATAAGTTCCATTCCAAATGTAAGAAAAATTCACATTCTAAGTTTGAATTATGTAGATGACTTGTTCCTTTTCTCTAAGGAAAATCAAGCCTTTATCAACTCCTTAATGACTAGCCTCATAATATTTTCTAAACTCTCAAGATTACAAATCAACTAGGAGTTGAGTGGCCTATGTT
>JANTNU010000007.1:9518739-9529531 GCA_024752395.1 Erythroxylum havanense | reverse complement strand
AAGGAAAAACTTGAATGCACTTAGGGATATTTATATCTTAGTCCTATTGATGAGTCATTACAAGAAGAAGATAAAAAGGCTATAATAAATTATGCCAAGCTATTGATATCGATTATTCACTGATGAAGTCAAGATAAAAAATAAGCTACCTCAAATAATGTGATAAAAACACGTCTTTTTTTCATAAATCGGTGTTGGTTCAATATAGTATTAATAGAGTCACCTCCATTACAAATGAGGTTGGATTAATATACTATTGAAATAAAGAATCTTACTTATCCCTTGTTAGTAAGAAATGTAGAGCCATCCTTCTTCACTCTCAATCTAGACTTCAACAAGGCTTTTGATTTCTTAAATTGGAGTTTCATCATTAATTTTAACTTTAGAAATTAATTTTAATTTTAGAAAACAATTTTTTTAAAATTTAAATTAGGAATCAATATAATTATTAATCTTAATCTTATAAAAATAATTAAATAGATTTTTAAATTTAAAACTCGTTTAAATTATTAATTTAATATAGGCTATTCAAAACTGGATTACTCCTAATCCAAGAACCAAATAAGATTAAATCTTAGTTTAGGATACATTATTCCAATAACTAAACACTCCTTATTCAAGCTTTGGATTACACTAATCCAATATCCAAACAATCCTATTTAAAACTTAGATACATTATCTTAGTTACTAAATGTAACTTATTTCATTCCTAGAATAAGTTTAACCCAATTGTCAAACACCATCCATCTTCATCAAATTACTCCCAAAAAGTGACTTGTTGTTGCCACCTATCAAGAGCTGCTCTAAGAGAAGCATAACACATCATTATTAGGAGTTACTTCTAAATGCAATTTAATAGTGCCCAACAACTTCACATGTTGGCGTTGCCACTTATCCTCGTCACTGTATCTCTATGTAATTGTAAGGCCTCAACATATACCTTAGAAGTATTATAGCATGTCTATGATGTATGAAAAAGTGAACATAACAAATGAATTAAGTGCATCTAAGCATAGTAAGAGACATAATGGTACTTAATATAAAAGATTTGGGTAAATGGGTAATTTGTTTGTTTCAACATGAACATACCTCTATAATTTGGCTATATCTTAGTATGTAGACCTCCAAATTGGATATTTACAATTGGAAATTAATCTAAAAGAAATAGATCTAATTCTGACTTGAAATTGGGTTGTGGCTGATGTTCCTATTTTTGAACAACCTATAGTGTTTTGGGTATAACTCTCGAAATAATTAACCAAATTGTATGAAATTTATTACATTAGAAAATTAAGACATAGGGGAATGAAATTAATTTATAAGATTGTAGGCCAATGTGGGAAGTAAAGGAAGAAGAATGACCAATATGCAATTTTTCTAAAGTTAACACATGGACTAATTGGATTAAAGCATGTGTGACCAATAATAAAAAAACATGTGCGTCCAATAGGAATTAAGCATATGTGTGAGTCTTAAAAGTTCTAGAATGGGGATGTGGAGAGGGTAGATGCACGACATTTTAGGAAGTTCAGAATTTTCTCCTCTCCATTTCACCTTCTTCATCCCATTATTTTTCATGTAAGAAATCAAGCCAATCTTAGGTAGAAATCAAGGTAACAATTAGGGATTTTCTCTTCACCTTTATCCCTTCTTACTTTGCTTATGAAGGAATGAAATTATATGGTTGCAAGTAGGATTTAGAGGTATATTTTTGGTGTTTCTAGATAGTGAGTCAAGCAAAGCCAAAGAGGAAGGGAAGGAAAGGTAATAGAAGAACTACTTTGTCAATTTTGAGGTTTGGGACTACAGTTATTCTAATTTCTCTTTGTGTGTATGTTTAAATGATTATAAAGATTTATTTGGATTTGGAATGGTTTTGGGATGGTACTTTGGTGTTATTTTTGTGTTATCTTGCATAGAATTAGTTGTATATGACAAGAGAGTATTGCGATTCAATCTAGGGTTTATTTGAATCAATTACATTGTTTGAGTCATAACTCAGCCTAGAGACTTCCACATTATGTGATTTTAGTTGCATTGAAACCCATGACAGAAGAGACTTTGACTTAATTATGGCTCTATGACCTTGGAAATTGAGATCGAGTACGGTGACCTGATGCTATCCCTATTTTAGAGTAACTTGAGATATTTTGCTTATATCTCATGATTTAGAAATCCAAATGGACTAATTATTAGTGCTATAGCAACTATAGACATAGAAGAAAAAATGTTTAGAAGACCTCCAAACCTAGTTCTGACTTTTTCATCTTAGGAAACAAGTAGTGGTATGAATGAAGAGAGTGTCTGTCATAACCGTGGCATTGTTTTTGTTTCCGATTTCCATCGTATATTATCTAAACCTTTATGAATGTGTATGAAAATTTTCAAATACCTAGAAATAAATGAAATATGACTTACTACATTTGAATTGGGATAGTGAACATTAGAATATAAGATTGAGCATAATGCATTCTAAAGAAAATTTATATGTACATAAATGATTTGTATACATATTCATTACTTATATGTGTATAGCATGATTATACAAGTTTGATTTTGATACCCTTCTAATGGTGGTAAGCTATGAATTGCATGTAGAAACGCAAATATAGATTTTATGACTTGAAAAATATTTCATATGATTTGTTAATATTTGAATTGTGAAATCTGTAAATGGTTAAAAGAAATGTTATAGTGTCTGCTCTATTGTCATAGTCGTGGATAGATAGACACGCCTATAAGGTTACAGTGCAGCTGCTACAGTTTGACACCACCAATGTCCACAATTCGATATCTTCGAGTATCTGCAGTTTGATATCTTTAGGTATCCACAGTTTGATATCTTCGGATATCCACAACACCTGTTGTCCATACCCACAGAAAATGTGTTGGGCTAACACAAAAAGTAACATAAAGGATATAGATAAGAAGTACAATATGACAATATAAATAATCGGTATATGAATGAACATTTGCAATTGTATTGATAATTTGTATCAATAAGTTTTGAATATCAATGTTTGGGTTTTGAAGGTGAATTTATGGTATATGAAAAAAATATTGAAGCATTTTTGCATTATTTATTTGATTAAGTATGCCATCATTATTTATATTTATGTAATGTTCATGAATGTATATACTTGGCGGATGACTGCTGTGAATGGTCATCCAAGCTAAATGTTTCCCCACTAAGCTTTCAAGCTTAGCATGGGTGTTAATCCGTGTAGGTCCAAGTCAAAGGAGTG
This sequence comes from Erythroxylum havanense, assembly GCA_024752395.1. Classification (NCBI taxonomy): domain Eukaryota; kingdom Viridiplantae; phylum Streptophyta; class Magnoliopsida; order Malpighiales; family Erythroxylaceae; genus Erythroxylum; species Erythroxylum havanense. Next base: position 9,526,286 of record JANTNU010000007.1, on the reverse strand, counting down.
AGGTATAAGGAACATTTTTAAGGACAAAGGCCAACAAATAGAAGAAAATGTACTTTTGAAAGGTTTTTTTAGTTAAAGATGATTGTACATGTAATGGTTAAAGGAAATTGTATGCTTTCTTTTATATTACCATGTAAACGTAAAAATGTTTTACTATTGTTAAATGATAATGTTAAGGATTTGGGAGTTTTTTAATATATATATGTATAGCATTGAACTGAAATGCATGTCATGAATGTATGTACAGGAAATTGGTTTCCTCATGTATGCATGGTTTAGGTTCCGTATAGGGGGTATTACATTTTGTGGTCTCAAAGCCAGGTTTAGGCAGTTATGGCCGATAAGAGTCCAGTAATGTGTGATAGGGTTTGGTATTGTGTTGGCCTAATCTAGATGTCCCTGTTTTCTTATAAATAGGAGAGATGGAAAGATCTCGTGAAGTTGAGGAGGAGTTACCTGATATTATGGTAGGGGGAGATCAGTCAATTTTTGGTCCTTTTGAGTCTCTAAGAGGTGAAGTACAAGTACCATCAGTACCTGGGAGATGTTTCTAAAGCTTTCACATGATATGTTGAGATTGATGGACAAAGTGACCACACCTAAAGCTCCCATAGAAGCTTTAAGAAAGCATAAGGCAGAAGAATTTGTAGGTATGACTCTAGAAGAATCAAATAAAGTAGAATACTGGTTAGAGCAGACAAAGAGGGTTCTAGATGAGATCAGGTGTCCACTTGAAGAAATGGTTACGTGTGTTATCTCTCTCTTTTATAAGGGCCAGCCTATGATTGGTGAAAATTAGTCCTACTTCATCCTTAACTACCTAACCCTCTAACTTGGGAGTTCTTTACCTAAGAGTTCAAGAAGAAATATGTCGCAGAAGCTTATAAAGTTGTTCAATGGAAGCAACTCTTGAATTTGAGATAAAGAGACCTATCTGTGGCTAAGTATGAAAAGGAGTTCATTCGGCTCAGCAAGTATACTCTATAGCCAATTCTAACAGAGGCCTTCTGATGTCGACAATTTGAGGATCGATAAAATGATTTCATTAAAGAGAATCTAGTGGTGGAAACTTCTCTACAACAAGTAAGCTATTATCAGCTGGTTGAAGTAGCTATCAGAGTAGAGAAAGAAGAGATAGCCAAAAGAGAAAGGACACAAAGGAGGAGTTTCTTTAGCGGTGATTCATCTTTGGGTAAGAGAACCTATGATTCGTAAGGTGTGCCCCTAATAGAACTAGTCTATAGCCAAGTCGTTAGAGGAAGATGTCAAGGGCAGTTTATAACAACTAATACTAGTTGAGGCTTAGATAACGAGATGGACCATAAGAGTGCCCACATTATACTAAGACACATTAAGGTATATGCAGGTGATTGACTAGGGTACGGATCATCTGATGGCTAATTGTCCACAAGGACGGGACATATTAGAGCATTCCAGGGGAGTAGAGGGGCATCCAATGCACCTATGACATCTAGAGGATGAGGTATAGGCAGAGGTGGACCAGGCCAATCTAGGGCCATTCTAAGTATAGCATCTGAGCCTGTTTATCGTCCTGCAGCATCAACAGGTTAAGCACGGGCATATGCTATGAAGGCTCGTGAGGAACAGGATGTCCTAGAAGTTATAATTGGTACTTTCTCTCTTTTTAATCTTGATATGCATGCATTGATAGATCCCGGTTCCACTCATTCATACATTTGCTCTGAGGGAGTGTGTGATAGGGTGTTATCAGTAGATCAAGTAGCCTATGATATACATGTGACTAGTCTGTTACGTCATAGAGTATATGTGAATAGAATGTATAGAGATTGCCCTATTATGATCCATACGAAACTATTTGCTGCTCATCTAATAGAACTACCTTTCCATGAATTTGACTTGATCTTGGGCATGAATTGGTTATCCAAACCCCAAGCTATAGTTGATTGTGGGTTAAAAACAGTTGTGTTTAAAGATTATGATGGTTCAAAAACAGTGGTACATGGTATTCAACTTAGCCCTTTGACTAATGTAATATCATCCATACAAGTAAGATGACTTCTTAGAAAAGGTTGTGAGGCATATTTGCCTTTAATACTTGATTTAAAAAGGGAGAAGGTGAATTTACAAGACTTACTAGTAATAAATGAGTTTCCCGATATGTTCCCAGAAGAGTTACTAGGTTTGTTACCTGAGATAGAGGTAGAATTATCTATTGAAATTATACCTAGTACTGCTCCTATTTTAAGGCCACCTTATAGAATAGCTCTTATAAAGTTAAAAGAATTGAAAACTCAGTTACAAGAGCTTTTAGACAAGGGTTTTATCTAGCCTAGTGTGTCACTATGGGGAGCGCTTTTATCAAAAAGAAGGACAACACCCTACGAATGTGTATAGACTATAAAAAGTTGAATAAGGTGATTGTAAAGAATAAGTACCCATTACCCAAAATAGAAGATTTATTTGATCAGTTGAAAGGTAAAAGAGTGTCTCCAAGATTGATTTGAAGTCGGGTTATTACCAGCTTTGGGTAAAAGATGTAGATGTTCCAAAGACTATATTTAGGACCTGATATGGCCACTATAAGTTCTTGGTCATGCCTTTCGGACTAACTAATGTACCGACTATTTTCATAGATTTTATGAATAAAGTGTTTCAATCCTACCTAGACCAATTTTTTGTGATTTTTATATATGATAGATTGGTCTATTCAAGGAATGAAGAGGAATATGTTCAAAATTTGATAATTGTGCTCCAGACTTTGAGAGAGAATCAATTATTTGCCAAATTGAGCAAATGTGATTTTTGGCTAAAGAAAATTTCTTTCCTTAGGCATATCATCACTTGGGAAGGTATCAGGGCAGATCCCAGTAAAATTAAGGCAATTATCAATTGGAAGTCACCTTGGAATGTGAAGTGAGAAGTTTTCTTGGCTTACCTGGTTAATATCGGCCCTTTGTCAAAGGATTCTCAGTAATTGCTTCTCCAATCATAAAGTTGTTTCAAAAAGGAACAAAGTTTTAATGGAATAATAGATGCCAAGCCATTTTTGAGCAATTAAAGAAGATGCTCACTGTAGCTTCAGTGTTGACATAGCCAACTCCATCAAAGAATATGCCATGTACAATGATGATTCTAGGAATGATCTGGGTGTGTATTGATGCAAGATGGGAAAGTGGTGGCTTATGCCTCATAGCAGTTAAAGCCACATGAGCAGAACTACCGTACATATGATTTTGGTAGCAATGGTGTTTGCCTTGAAAATCTTGTAGGACTACTTATATAGGGAAAGATGTAGGGTATACACGGACCACAAGAGTTTAAAGTACCTACTCACACAGAAGGAACTAAATTTGAGACAACAGCATTGGCTAGAATTGTTTAAAGACTATGATTTCTTAGTTGACTACCAACTAGGAAAAGCTAATGTAGTCACAGATGCTTTGAGTAGGAAGTCTATTTCAACATTTTCATTATAGCATAGTAGATGGACATTTGCACCAGATGGAGCTTTGATAGCTTAGTTAAAAGTGAGTTCTGACTTAAGACAGATGATAGTACATGCATAAAAAGATGATGCCAAGTTGTAACAAATTGTACAAGTAGTACAAGAAGGGAAACATACTGATTTTGTAGTGAAAGATGACAAAAGTCTCTCCTTTAAGAGTAGATTATGTGTACCGATAGTAAAGAACTTAAAGAAGAGGTTATTACATGAAGCCCATGATGCTGTGTTCACCACGCATCCTAAAGGTAACAAGATGTATTGGGACTTGAAACAACATTATTGGTGGTTACAAATGAAGCATGATGTAGTGAATTATATGTCCAAGTGCCTGACATGTCAACAAGTGAAAGCTGAACATCAAGTCCCATCTAGCCTATTGAGTCCCATTCCAATTCCATAATGGAAATGGGATAATATCACCATGGACTTCATTATAGGTCCAATCCTTGCATAAAGAAAACATGATATAGTATGGGTCATAGTGGACAGGCTCACCAAATTATCTCACTTTATATTGATTCAATCTAATTATTCTAGCATCAATTAGCTAGGTTATATGTAAATGAGATTATTCAGCTACATGGAGTGCCATTGTCAATTGTTTCTAACCAAGACCCACGGTTTACATTAAGGTTTTGGAAAAGTTTGTAAGCAACTTTAGGTACTCAACTGAGCTTTAGCATAACCTTTCACCCACAAACAAATGGGCAATTTAAGAGAGTTATACAAGTGTTGGAAGACATGTTTGGGCAGTTAAGATGAATTCATTCCTTTGATGTAATTTGCCTACAATAATGGTTATCAATCTAGTATAGGCATGGCACTATATGAAGCATTATTTGGTAGAAAATGTAGAACCCAGGTTTATTGGACAGAGTTGACATAGTCAAAGACATAAAAGAGAAAGTGAGGGTTATTCAGCAAAGATTAAAGGCTACAAGTGATAGACAGAAATCATATGCTGATTTAAAGAGGAAAGATATTGAATATATGGTAGGTGACAAATTTTTTTAAAAGTTTCACCCTGGAGAAAGGTGTTAAAATTCTAGAAAAAGGGAAAACTTAGTCCTATATTTATTGATCCATATGAAATCCTTAAAAGGATTGGACTAGTGGCATACAAGTTGGCTCTTCCTATAGAACTATGCAAGTTGCACAATGTATTCTATGTCTCAATGCTAAAGAGGTACTAATTAGATGATTCACATGTGTTACCCTTACAAGAAATAAAGATCCAATCAGACTTCTCACATGATGAAGAGCCAAGGAAATTCTAGCTAGAAAAGTAAGACAGTTAAGGAATAAGCAAATTCCTCTTGTAAAGGTGCTCTGGCACATTATGGCGTTGAAGAGGTAACTTGAGAACCCGAATCGATGATGAGAATTAAACACCCGTAGCTATTCAATACAGGTATGAATTTCGAAGATGAAATTCTTTTTAAAGGGGAGAGAAATGTAAGGCCCCAACATGTCACAACTGATTTAGTAAGCTACGTGTCTAGTGCATGCCTTTCTGACTTTTTTCTATATGCATATTAAGGAATAAGTAGTGGTATGAATAGAGGAGTGTCTATCACAACTGTGGCATTGTTTTTTTTTTCGATTTCTATTGCATCTTATCCGAATCTTTATGAATGTGTATGAAAATTTTCAAACATCTAGAAATAAATGAAATAGGACTTACCACATGTGAATTGGGAGACTGAACATTAGAATATAAGATTGAACATAATACATTCTAAAAAAAATTACATACAAATAAATAATTTATATATATATTCATTACTCATATGTGTATAGTATGATTATACAAGTCTGATTTTGATACCCTTCTAATAGTGATAAGCCATGAATTGCGTGTATAAATGCAAATATAAATTTTATGACTGGAAACATGTTTCATATGATTTGTTAATATATGAATTGTGAAATTTGCAAATGGTTAAAGGAAATGTTATAGTGTCTATTCTATTATCTTGGTTGTGGCTAGATAGGCATGCCTATAAGATTACAGTGTAGCTACTACAGTTTGACACCAACGATATCCATAATTCAATACCTTCAAGTATCTACAGTTCGATACCTTCGGGTATCTATAGTTTGATATCTTCAGATATCTACATCACTCGTTATCCACACCCACATAAAATGTGTTGGGCTAACATAGAAAGTAAAGCAAAGAGATATAAATAAGAAATATAATATGACAACATAAACAATAGGTATATGAATGAGCATTTTCAATTATATTGATAATTTGGGTATATGAATGAGCATTTTCAATTGTATTGATAATTTGTATCATTGAGTATTGAATATTGATTACTATTATCAATGAGTCGAACCCATTATAAATGATTTGTATATATATATATTCATTACTCATATGTGCATAGTGTGATTATACAAGTCTAATTTTGATACCCTTCTAATAGTGGTAAGCCATGAATTGCATGTATAAATGCAAATATAAATTTTATGACCTGAAACATATTTCATATGGTAAAATATGAATAGTAAAATTTGCAAATGGTTAAAGGAAATGTTATAGTGTCTGCTCTATTATCTTAGTTGTGGATAGATAGGTATGTCTATAGGGTTACAGTGCAGCTGGTACAGTTTGATACCACCGATGTCCATAGTTCGATACCTTCGGGTATCCACAACACCCATTATTCACACCCACAGAAAATGTGTTGGCCTAACACAGAAAGTAAAGTAAAGAGATATAAATAGGAAATATAATATGACAACATAAATAATCAGTATATGAATGAGCATTTGCATTTGTATTGATAATTTGTATCATTAAGTGTTGAATATTGATTACTAGTATCAATGAGTCGAACCCATTATAAATGATTTGTACATATATTCATTACTCATATGTGTATAGTGTGATTATACAAGTCTGATTTTGATACCCTTCTAATGGTGGTAAGCTATGAATTGCATGTAAAAATGCAAATATAGATTTTATGACTTGAAACATATTTCATATGATTTTTTAATATATGAAATTTGAAAATGGTTAAAGGAAATGTTATAGTGTTTGCTCTATTATCTTAGTTGTGGATAGATAGGCACGCCTATAAGGTTACAGCGCTGCTGGTATTGTTTGACACCACCGGTGTCTACAGTTCAATACTTTCGGATATCCATAGTTCAATACCTTCAAGTATTCACAGTTTGATATCTTCGGATATCCACAGTACCCGTTATCCACACCTACAAAAAATTGCGCTGGCCCAACCTAGAAAGTAAAATAACGAGATATAAATAAGAAATACAATATTACATCATAAATAATCGGTATATGAATGAACATTTGCAATTATATTGATAATTTGTATCATTGAGTGTTGAATATCTATTACTAGTATCAATGAGTCGATCCCACAAAGATAGTGATTATTAGTAATTACCTTTGTCCTATTATCTAACCTAAGGATTGATTTTAGATTTTAATAAAGAAATTTAAATCTTAAGAAAATAAAATAAAATAGGCAACAATATTGAATATAAAGATGAAAAAAATCACTTAGAAAATAATTAATATTAGGAATTAGTGTCTAAGTAATGTATCCCCCCTAAAACCATTAATTAATTACCCTTTTGTTATATAATTATTTTATTGACAATCAAACTGTGAAGATTCCTAGAGCAAAAACAACAACAACAACACTCAGTAGAAATCTGCTGAGACACGGGGTCTGTGGAGGTCTAGTGGTACGCAGTCTTATCTTTAACTAGTAGAAGGGTTGTTTCCAAATGATCTATATAAATGAATAGAAAACAATCAAACAAATAATAATAAATAAAAGGAAAAACAAAAAAAACAAAAATCAAAATAAATGGATAAACATAAACATAAACATAAACATAAACAAAATAATAATAATAATAATAATAATAATAATAATAATAATAATAATAATAATAATAATGATAATAATGATAATAATAATAATAATAATAATAATAACAACAACAACAACAACAACAACAACAACAACAACAAGAATAAGAACAACAAATTTAATTTGAATTAATAAATAAG
>JANTNU010000007.1:9483969-9497858 GCA_024752395.1 Erythroxylum havanense | reverse complement strand
TGGTGGTGGTGGGAAGGGGGTTATACTTTTGTTCTCTATCTAGTATTTCAGGGTGATTTATTGGTGGAAGCTATATCAATAATCAAATTACCGTACATGTATGATGTAGTTATAGCTAGCACAAGCAAGTATAGATCGATCTTAAGAATATTGTAATTATTAGTAGTTACCCTTTTCATATTATCTAGCCTACAAATTAGATTTTTGGTTTTAAAAATAAAACGTAAACAAATAATCTAAACTGGAAACAATAATGAAAGCAGCATGAAGGAAATTACTTAGGAAAATTAATATTAAATATTAGTGAAAGCAGCATGAAGGAAATTACTTAGGAAAATTAATATTAAATATTAGTGTCTAGGTTATGAATCCCCCTAAAATCATTAAATAATTAATCTTTTGTCATGCAATTATATTATTGATTATTGGACTGTCGAAAGGCCTATCTTATGTTCATAACTCTATCGAGACTACTAACAACTAATCCATTGGTTGATTAATAGAAATGTTTCTAGTTAAAATCCCTAGGAATGCATTATTGATTTATTAATTTTACTATTAGTTTTAACCCTAATCTGGAGGATTTATGTCAACTTTTTAGGTTTGTAATCAACTTCTTGCAATTATGGTAAATTTATTCTTATAAGAGGACTTCTCAATCTCAATCAGATGAAATCAAATCATGCACTAATATCTAAGGTATATTACAACAAGAGTAAAACACAAAATTAAATTGCAATAGATCAATCAATATAATTGCATTAAAGAAAATATAAAGATATATTGTTATCCCAAATTAGGTTTCATCACAACTAGACACTAAAAACATTTAGTTACTAATATAAAGAATGAAATCAAAAATAAAAATGAAAAAAAGAATAGAAAATAAAGAGTCCATAATTCTAAATCTCCATTTTCTTCTATTGAATCTTCTTAAATCTATGGTAAAATTCGGCAATCCCTAATTTGCCACTATTCACATCCTTTTATGGGAAAAATTAGGGCTATTAGGACATACATGGTCACTTACATTACCATGTAGCTTTAAAAACACTTAAAATCATGAATTTACATGTTAAAAAAACTTACATGACCACATAAATGGTTGTGTATCTCCAATTTGCTTCAAATTTTCATTTTTATATCACAATTTCATATAAATTTGTCTCATTTTGGCCCATGAATGCAATTATGACTTATTAATACACTTAACAAAACTATAAAATATCAAGCAAATATAGCAAATGTGGGTGTATAATTATAGTCAAATATGCATTTATCAGTGATAACCTTCGAGTCCATTTATATCTATAGGCTCCTCAACTCCTACTAGAATGCATACTTGTCCCTACTGACCAAGCCTCCTTTGAACTATCCCTATTACTCTTAATATGTTAAGAGTGATAGACATTGTATGTGATGCTAGTGCCATCCTAGGTAAGTGCTCTAGTAATCACATGCCTCAGATCAATATAGTCATTTATAGCCCCACACATATGACTCCCTCTCTAATCTTATAGGCATAATGCTTAAAGAACCAAGTTGAGGCATAACAAAAGTGGATAGGGACTTCCTCTACTATATTGTAGAGATAAAACATGTCCACTTTCCCTACCACTTTGGTGTAATATCCTCTCTCACTATTTATGTGACTAATTAGTGTGTACATATATCTCACCACAGAAGATATTAGGTGTATTGCCTTTGACCTTGTTAGATCATATAAGCACTCATAGTTTATGTTCTGCCATAATGCCTTCTTTGTAAATATTACTAGGGAAAGTATTGGTAATGCAGTGTACTCCTCCGAGTACATGCCCATGTATAGTGAAAGCCTATTGTAATTCATAATTCATACTATGTGTCTTTTTGAGCACCTACAATTGTAACATGTTGTTGGTGTCCTAAGTATAATGCCTCTTATCTATTATAAAGCTAGTGATGAACTCCAAAGTTAACATTTTGCCAGCACTAATCGACTCTCATATTCCTTAAGCAAGTCCTACCTACTCTAGCATAGCCTAATAAATGCTTTAACTCTCATTATAAGGCTTACACCTTAGCCTTTTAATTGTACGATTTAAGCTAGGATTAAAGTGTAATATGGGATGTATGGTAGGCGTAAGGTATTGGTTGTTAGGGCGGTTGTTGTGAACTACCCTCACCCTTTTTCCTCTTCCTTAGCACCTCCTTTTTCTCACCTGACTCCTTTTCTCACCTTTATTCAGGTGCATTTGCGCTCTTTGTCATTATTCCCTAAACTATAAAAATAACAAAATTTAGCAAAATAAGAGAATAATACACATTAATTAAACCATAAAAAACAAACACCATAAAATACTCCCAGAATCAATTAGTTATAGATTAGTAACAAAAATGCAAACAAATCCAATAAACTACAAATTAATCCATAACCATCAAAATATAAAGACATTATCCCTAAAACATCCAAATTAGTTAACAATACTCCCCTAATAACAATTAAATGAAAAAAATTCTACTTAATTTATCTAAACACCTTAATTAGGATCATGTTTCTTACTTTAACTTTTTGACATTTCTCATCTTGGTGGAATATGGTCATGTCACTGATCAGTATAAACATGTAGTTACAGTCATTAGCATGAGCATATTACTCTCTGTAATTTCTTAACTTAGCTAATTTTCCACCTGCTCTCATATTTGTAAATCAAAATACATATCTAAAGTGTAAAAGATAAAAATGGTACCCATATAACCATAAAGCAAATGAAAACTTATACCAAACCACAAGAAAACTTATAATAAACCACAAAGTTAACATAGATAAAAGTTAAATTATAGAAACTAAAGCCTAAAAAGTTAGAATCAAACTAATAAAAAAAATTACAAAATAAAAAACTTTAGGCATATATGACTCCAAAATTACAACAAAATCAACCACCCCAAGAAAGTAGTAAGAGTCATCCTGTTTAAAAAATGCCTCAAAGCTTTAGACATTTTGAAATTAACCTCTTCATCTCCCACTCTAAACATCAGTTTACCATCACTTACATCAATTACTACCCTAGATATGGATAAAAATGGATGGCCTAATAGAAGAAGTAATTTAATGTCCTCATCCATATCTAATATGACAAAATCCCTCAAGAATATAAAATTTTCAACTTTAACCAACAAATCTTCTATGAGGCCTTTAAGGTTCTTGATTGACCTATCAATTAAGTATATGGTCATCCTTGTTAGTTTAGTTCTCCTAATACTAATCTGATAAATAACTTATAAGGAATCAAGTTAATGTTTCCTAAGTTAGCTAATTCTTTTTTAATTGATAAGCTACCAGTTAAGCAAGGGACAATGCAACTCCTTGAATTCTTAAGTTTTTTTAAGTAGTTTGTTTTGAAGGATGTCTAAACATTATTAAGTGTCATAGTGCACAGTTCCTCTAAATTCCATTTGTTTGATAGAAACTTCTTTAGAAATATGGCATACTTTGGCATCTACGAAAGAGCCTTAACAAAAGGTAAGTTAATATGAAAATTTTTAAAGAGTCTTAGGAATTTACTAAATGGTTTGTCCATACAAACCTTCTTTAGTTTTACTGGATACAGGGTAGAAGGCTTATACTACTCCACCAACTTAGGTTGTTTACCTTCTTTTTCTTCTTCCTTATTCTTTTTCTTTGTCTCATTCTTCTCCACCTCAACTTATTTCTTTCCTACACTCAGCTCCGTATCACTTCTAAAAGTGGCTACCTTCACATAATCCTTTAAATTTGTCTCGATATTATTAGCCTGTCTCCTTGTGGTCTCTCAAAAATTAGTGTTCAAGCTATTCTATTTAATTGTCTAAGTTGTGGATACAAGCATATTGGTTCCTTATTAAAGCTTTAGTAGCTTGGAACAAAATTTAGATGCCTGAATTTCTGCAAATTTTTCAATGGAATTAACAACTTGACAATCTTAGCTTACATGTCCTTCTACACATAATTCACACAATGTCATCTGAGTTGTCTATTTCATAACTAATAATCTACCAATATTCTTACTAAGAGCTTCAACCTGAACAACCAAAGTTATAACTACATCTATATCATAAAATCTAGTTAGCTTATTAGGTTTAGCTCTTATTGAGTTCCATTGATAACTATTCGTAGTTGGCTTATTAGGTTTGGTCTTATTGAGTTCCATTGATAGCTATTGATAGTTGTCTCTTCGATCAACCCTTGGGTTGCTTCGAGTATCTTACTATTATAAGTTCTAGTTATAACTTTTGCTATCTATCTGGTTGAAGGATTAATACAATTCTAGAATGTCTAAACTTGTAACCAAATAGGAAGACTATAATATGGGAATCTTCTAATTAAATCTTTGAATCTCTCTTATATATCGTATAATATCTTTAATTTAGTTTGGGCATAAAAAGAGATGTCATTTCGCACCTCCACCATTTTGGTTAGTGGAAAGTATTTCATTAAGAATTTTTCCAAGTGGTGATCAATCCTTAGAGAGTTCAGCCATTGCTTGGCTCGATTATTAATAAAAAAATAAATAATCTAAGTCTAATTGCATTATCAATGGCCCCATTTATATTAAAAAATCATAAATTGCTAGGAAATTAGCGATGTAAGCATTTGGATTCTTGTCTTGTACAATAAGAATAACATCTTAGTATAAGTCTCACTAAATGCAGGGACTACAGAGATATAGAAGTATGCAGTTTTACCTCTAACTAGTAAAGAGACTATTTCTCATAGACCCACATAAAGAAGAAAGAAAATAAAATAAAAGCAATATATTTATACTAAATAAATAAATGTATAATAAAAATATATAAAATAAAAGTAAAATAAACATAAAAGATAATAATAATAATAATATAATAAATAGATAAATATGTACAAATAGAATATAAAGATAAGTAATACAATAAAGAATACAATAAATATAGAAGAATATATAAAATAAAAATAAAATATAAAATAAGTAAATAAATACACAAACAAGAAAGAAAAAAGTGAATAACTAGAGCAACAAACCATTACAGTATCTTATTTAGGCTAAGTAAGGAAATGTTTAGGCAAAATAAATAAGAGGGAAGTACGACATATTAAAATTTTAGGCTAAATACAAGATAGAAGACTTCAAGGAAAATATTTAAAAGACTTATAAAAAAGAGAAGGACCTCTTTATTTGAGATAATTTATTCGTATCCTAGTACGCCAAAGTTTTCTATTTAGGGTCATGTCTTTAGTAAGTTCGAGCAAGGCCAAATTATTCTTGATCACCCCCTTTCTTAGGCCTTCCTTTTTCTTTTAACAGTCTTTAAGTACAATCTTGTCGCATCTTCTTGCTGGAGTTTCAGGACGTCTCATCTTAACATGTCCGAACCACCTAAGCCTAATCTCTCTTTTTTATCAATAATAGACATATTTAATTTGTCTCTTAACATTACACTCTTGACCTTATCTCTTGTAATAAGTTTACACGTCCAATAAAGATTTCTTATCTCTGCCACTATTAACTTATGACTATGTACCTATTTGATGAGCCAACAATCTGCTTTATAGAGTATGGCCAACTTAATCGCTAAATGATAGAATTTACCTTTGAGCTTAAATGTTACCTTTTTGTCACATAAAACTCCTGATGCACTTTTCTATTCAAGCCACCTTGATCTTATATAATGAATAATGTCTTCATCAATATTTTCATTTCTTTGGATGGTAAATTCTAGATACTCAAAATACTCTTTCCGTAATGTAACTTTTGAACCAATCTTTACCTCCAAATTGAAAGCCACCCTATGGTCCAAAAGGTTGCACTCAATCTTAATCCTGTTCAATTTAAAACCATTCGACTCTAACATATCCTTTATAGTTCTAGCTTGACATTAACACTTTTTTTTCCTCATCTACTAAAATAATGTCATCAACAATCAACATACACTAAGATACATCCTCTTGGATATTCTTGATAAGCTTATACATCACTACTACAAAAAAAAGGGGGCTCAATGAGGAGCCTTGGTATAGCCCAATATCGTTAAAAAAAATGTTATGTCCTCATTTTGTCCTTATTCTAGTCTTAACACCTTCATACATATCCATAATAACTCGTATATAGGTAATATGAACTCCCTTAACTTTTAAACACCTTTAAATGATTTTCCTAGTTACCTTGTCATAGTCTTCTCTAAGTCAATAAAAACCATTTGTAGGTTTGATCATTTCATTCGAGCTTTAAAATTTATAAGCTCTCAAATATCGCAAGCGCACAGGTCATGACTATAGTATAAGATATGTCAATCCCATAAGGAGGGGGATCCTAGAAAATATAAGGCTGAAAAGATATGAACTAAAAATAAATAAAGCAAGGGGAAGTAAATACGAGAATTTAATTCAAATAATTAAATAAGAAATTAAACAAGAAGAAATTAACAATTGATCAACAAGCACAATGGAAATTAACCAAGAATTTACCAAGTTATGAGAAAGGGGATTTTACCTATCATTAATGCTAACCTAGCTGATTATGTGTTAAAGGGGTGTTGGTTCTAGACAATCTTAGGGCTAATTACTCTCTTTTCGAGTTATAACTATTAACCCTAATTTATAAACCTTAATTGGATTATGAACTTTGTAATCTCTCAATTCACAAATTATTCAAATTAGATCTAAAACACTCTAATAAACTATCCGAATATCACACAGGATCTCTCTTCGTACAATTACCAATATGATTTGTCACAGTTTTTATTAAATCGCCTAACTTTTACTAATTCGATTTAATCATTTTTCATTCAGTTCACCCTCTCAGTTTGTTACCGAATTATGTAAGAACACAATTAAATCATGACATTCATCTAATAAACACCAACAACTGAATTATCATTAAATCAAAATAAAATCCTGAAGAAGAGTTGGAACATTATCAACATTCTACCATCTATCATCATGCAATCCATCCCAATTTTATACATGAATAAAATTGAAACAAAAAGGAAATAGAAACTTAAAATGGACGATCTAGGAAGGCAGCAGTGTTGGGAAACCTCCTGATGTAGAAAGCACGTCAAGACTGCTTCTTCTTCCTCTTTCTTCCTCTTCCTCCTCTCTTTCTCTCCCTCTTTCTCTCTTAGGGTTTCCAAAGTGGCCACATGAAAAGCCCCCTTCTTTCTTCTTTTGTTGTTCTTTAAATAGTCTCTTATGTTTTGGGTAACTTTAGGGCTTTTTTAGGGTCTAAAAGGTCTAAAACGTCCCTCGAAACGTGAAGTTCATAAATTTCTACATGTCTAGTCACATCTAAGCCTTCTGTCATGATCGTAGCATGCAAGCCACGATTGTGGGCCATTCCTAGAGCTTCTGGGGTCGTTGTTTTGGCCTGAATGTCTTCCGAAACTCCTTCATTCTTCGATATTGACCATGAAATACTAACAAACACATCAAGATACCTCAAAAGCATGATATTGAAGCTTAAAACCTTATACTAACCCTTAAAACACTTAAAAATAAATAATTAACAAACTAACACAATTCGAACCTAAACACATACTAAATGATTGTATTAATGACTAAACACATATCAAACATTCCCTAAAATACGATGCAATTTACACTCATCAAGGTTACACTATCTTTTCCTATAATATTCCATTAGTCTTCTAAGTAGCTATAAACGTTTTATCATGGACCTTTTTGGTATGTAACCAAACTGGTTCTCTGGGATAGGTGGATTCTTTCTCACTCTCTTCTTAATCAACTTCTCTTATAGCTTCATGGTGTGACTAAATAGATTGATGCCTCTATAGTTGTTTACAACTTTGGATGCTTTTGTTCTTGTGTAAAGGAATTATCATACTAAGTCTTTACTCATCTGACATTTTAACAGACTTAAAGATCACATTAAAAAGCTTGGCTAGATTAGGTGAAAAGAGAGCCAAACTTTTTAATGTGATCCTTAAGTCTGCTAAAATGTCCTTTTTGCCTAATCTCTTCCACGCCTATATGGATATCTCATCAGGCCCTACTTCCCTTCCACTCTTCATCTCCCTGAAAGTTTTTTTAATTTCTTCCCTTGTAATATGCTAATAATAATTATGAAAACTCTTGGACATGCTAAGATTGTTGGATCGAAAACAATATCATACTCGATTTGGCTAAATGATAGATTTCAAAATCCTTTTCCAAAATTAAAACGCAGAAAAAGCATAATAACCAAATCAACATATTTAATCCATACATGATATGGTATTAAAAAAAAACATAAGAACAACATCAAAATTTTACCGACTCCTTTGCTACAACTTTGATTCCTCGTTATTGTATCCTCTCTTTGTTATTGTATCCTTAACTAATCCAATTAACCACTTGTTCTCTTTAGACAACTTGCTTAACAAGATCCTTTAGTGGAAAAGGAGAAGAAATATTGTAGATTTTTTTTCTTTTATGATGAACTAATTGAAAGAACCAAAATAAGACACTCTCATTCCTAATTTTAGCTAGCTCATGAAAGAAAGGAGTGGGGAAGACCAACCAAAGCACCACTCCTTTCTTTTTCACAAAATGAAAGAGCGAGCCATAAATGAGACATTCTCATTTGTTTGATATGGCTAGATGAAAAGACAAAAGACAAAAAACAACAAATGGCACTCTCATTTTCGTTGCAAGATGAAAAAAGGGAGAGAGAGAGAGCAACAAATGCACTTACTCCTCCTTTAATCAAGAGAATGTTAAAAGATTGATAAGTTTTTCTACAAACCAACATTAAATGACAAACATTAAACCATTTAATGAGGACACCATTAAACCATTTAATGATAATGAAGCATGATAAAAACCCACGTTATATTTAGCAATTCAACGCTAAATGTGCAACTGTTCATTTAGCTATATAAAACCAAAATCTACATCATTCTAGATTTCAGTTTTGCCCTACTTTTTGTCTCTCTAAATATTGTTTCAATTTAATTAATCTAATTAATCAAATCAAACCAAAATCTAACCCAATATTAAGTGTTCATTTTAGGCTTCTAATTAACAATTAATTAGTATAAGCCTAACATTTAATCATAGGCTTAAAACCTAATTTAATTAACTCTTAATTAAATTATTCTGGACTTATTATTCGGAATCTAATTCGGTCCTTTTTATTTTCTTTTCGGTAACCTCTATTTATTTTCCTTATTTTGCTTAATAACCTTTCTCAGAAGCCAAGTGGGGAATATAACTGGACTTATATACTTCAAGTTTTAATAAGCCCATAATTAATTTAATCTCATTATAATTAATTCCAGCTTATTAACCAAATGTCATTTCACTAAAGACAGTTAGCTAAACTCTTAAATTGTTAAATATTATGAGAACATATGTTTCAAATAAGATGTCTAATTGCAAATTCTATTATAAACCATATTATAGTCATTCGCACAATAAAGGGTAAAATTATTGTTTTGCCCTTATTTTTGTTTTTTCTTTTAGATCTCTCGGTTTACTCTATATGTTGATTAATACACAAGGTCTTATCTTGGTATTAAGACTTGATGGGTAGCTAGTTCATCAAACTATTGACACCAGTTTAATCACAAATCTTTGTAAAACATCTAGAAGTGATGATATCACTATAAAATTTTTATTTGATTAAATGTTCCCTAATACATATTTTAATTAATAATTTCAACATGCAGACACTAGATTGATATTTTGTAAAAATCCATTCCAATCATATCAAGAATTATATTGAAACACATATGAGTTCACAACTCGTCAAAATTGTAGTTTATAATAAAATAATGGTAAAGTATATATTTTAAGATTAAAGAAAC
This sequence comes from Erythroxylum havanense, assembly GCA_024752395.1. NCBI lineage: Eukaryota > Viridiplantae > Streptophyta > Magnoliopsida > Malpighiales > Erythroxylaceae > Erythroxylum > Erythroxylum havanense. The sequence goes on along the minus strand of JANTNU010000007.1, from coordinate 9,488,057 downwards.
GACCTACTTTATTCTTAAAAAACATACAAGATTCCAGATTCATTTAATACTACCATTATCGATAGTTAACTACTATCATGATATGAAACTCATCATTTTCTTAAAGTAAACTCCTTTACTTACATAGAGATAAATGGTAACACTATGGTTTAAATCATAATCAAGCGACCAACTTGATTATTCAACCGTGAATCTACTAATTTAGATTATAATAATATACATGTTCCCATAATCTCCATGTATATGTATATTACTTACAAAACAATTTTGGTACCTTATGAGAAGTTATATTATGCTCATACAAATAAAACCAAACTCTTTTGTTTTATTAATAATAAATATTTTCATTACAAAAAATAACGGGAAGTAGATTAAGTTATATGTAAATACATTTGCTTTCCAAGGCACTATATTTACATAACCCCAACAAAGATCACATACTCATATATGGTTTTTTATTATTTCGCTATAGTTTCTAGTTGTACATTCTCAAATTATTGCTCCCACACTTCTTCCCTTTGTCTAAGCCTAGTTCTAAGGTTTTGCAAAGCTGTTCAATTTTAGGATCTTCCTTAACTATTTCTGATTGATTACTTTGGGTCATATAAAGAATTACAATTGCTAAAAAAGTACTAAGAAAAAGAAATATTAATGATCAAAACTAAGATATCAAAAGAAATAAAATAAATGCAAATGAAATAAATGTGTAGATTAATATCAATCAAGTTTTCCTAATATTTTAGTCTATTACAATAATGCTAAAAACTTACTGGACTCTTATATGCGATGTTATAACTCAATTCCTTTAATCTATAAACTGTCTAAAGTAAGTGTACCTATCATTTTAGTATAGTACTAAGTGTTAATTCCACAAAGACTATGATACTAGTAATGACTCTCTTCCTATTATTTAATCTAAAATTAAGGTGATGGTCATAATTCAAATTTAAAATAAAATAAAATAAACCAAGGATAAGTCAAAACAATCAAGAATCTAAAATATCAAAAGAGTGAAAAATTAACCAATAAAATAAATGGTAGCAAAATTCGAATATCCCTAGGGCTTCTTATAGAATTATGATTCCACTAATCAATTTATCCTCAAGTAAATTAAATCGTGAAAATTCCTTAATTATGTTAGTATCTTTCTCAGGACTATTAACACCTAATACTAGGTTAATTAATTGAAATCTCTTCCCAATTAAAAACCTTATAATCACTTTATTTTATTTATGAATTTCACTATTAGGCTTGACTCTAATCCGAAATATTTATGTCAGCCTATCTTTCGATTTATATGTAACTCATTTCAATTATTCTAGATTTATTCATGCATAGGATTTTATCTTATATTTGTGACTTTGTTTTAGGATTTGATTATTCCTTGCTATAACAAGCAAACAAATGGGAGGATGGATGGGACATTATTATTTGGGGGATTATAATATGCCATCTCTTATGACGATATTGGAAGCTTAATTGATATTAATGATGTGAAAGCTCATTCGATATCAATGATGTATTGTTAAATTTGTAGTGGTTGCCACCCCAATAATGAATGTTAGGCATCATATTACATGTTCGAGAAACCAATTTGCATAGGAAGCTAGCCTCAAAACATCCCCTATGGGAAAATTCATAACCAAGTGTGGAGAAACTATGTTGAATTTACATAGAATGATTAAGTTTCACTTGGATTTATGCAACAACAATAGTAAGAGGAGGATTGATTTCTTAAGGAGCTCCTTATGGAAGACATTGCCATAATCAATGCTAACCTCCAAAAAAATAAAGAGCTATTTGACTCTTTTCGCAACACAAGACTTTTGATAGGATAACTCTTTGAGCTTTTTTTTGAGGAGTAGCTATATGTCTTATTTGGATACATCGAGCCAAATTTGAGGAAACAAGTGGACACAATAACTTTGAATAGTGGAGAGGAGTTAGAGGTTAAGGAAAAGCATAGAGTTGCTACTCAAGAAGAGAAGAAAGAGGAGATCGAGGAAGATGAAAAGGAGTTTATTGACGAATTATTAGCAGTCATCTTAAGTACAAAGGATTTTTATTTCCCACAAAATAAACTGCCAGAGTCAATTCAAGATCTAATGATTTTATTATTCCTTGTTCCATTGACAGTTTTTTTTTCAAAAAATGGCATTAGTGGATTTAGTTGGTTTTATTAATTTGATACCATAAGTCCTTATTATGTTGAAGCATATGGCCTATTTACAAGCTAATGAACCCTTATTTAGGAAGATAGGTGGAAGCAAGTTGCTGATCATAGATCCAGGTAGAGTGAAGTGCTTATACAGAATTCCAACTAAAAGACTTGTAAAGAAGTGATAGTTGGGAAGCAACACAATAATTAGTTGCTTTTGCTTTTGCATTGATTGAGTTTTTTGTATAATTTTCATTAGTAATTTAGTTATTTTAATATTTTCAACCTTGTGGTTTTAATTTTATGAGTTGAGATTTGATGGAGTTCTGCAAGTTGTGAAGACAACTTCACCCTAATGCATTAGAGTAGAGAATATTTTACCAGCACTAAAAGGATGTTAATAATATTGGATAAGGCTGTAAATCTTTTACTATTAGGGGAGTACTAGTTACCCTCACCTCCTCCCATTATTTTTCATATTTTTCATTATTTTGCACGTTTTGTGCAATGAGGATGTACAACTTAAATGTAGGGGAGGGGCTTAGACATTAAGCTTGTCTATTTTGTTATAATTAGCTTAAAAATGAATAAATTGAGAATTTTTACATAAATTGTTGATGAAGATGATTCTTTATGAGTTTGGTTGTGATTGTGATTTGATTTGTTTAGACAAATAGTTATAAGTTTCAAATATTATGTTGATTTAGTTTAGTTCATTAATTTTGAGAATGGATACTTAATTTTCATTATGATATTTTGTGTATAATTTGCATATGCATTGAACTAAATGTGAATTATTCTAGAGTATTTTCATCACCCCACACAGAAAATAAAAAACTAAGGAAATAAAAAGAGAGAAAAGTAGTAGTATGTGAATAATCAAATATAAATCACTTTAGCCTTCTAGCTTTGTATTAATAAAAAGGTCAAAGTTAAAAACCAGTGCAAGCAGCCATTTGAGACAACGATTTAATAGAGTAATTATAGGTATTCATGACAAGATGTTTACTCTCACATCAAAAGGCTATACAACTTTTCACACAAGCTTTTAAATGTTTCTATGTTTAATTCATTATTATTTTTTATGGGGTATGAAAATGTTTAATGGTTTTAGCATTTTTCTCATATATGTTCACGTTATACATTAAGTGAAATGGTGAAGATTGAATTGAAATTTAAAGAATTGTAGAGCAAGTTGCATTGATTTATAATTTAATGCATGTAGCTATATGCTTAAAAATTAAATAAACTTTTCAATTGAATAAATTATGGAGAATCTAGATTGATATAGAATAAATTATGGAGAATCTAGATTGATTTATTCAATGAGTTTAATTCTTTCCTTGGGTTGTCTCTTAATAAGACTAAAGTAACATAGTTGATTTACTTGGGTTGTTTCTTAATAAGACTAAAGTAACATAGTTGATTTACTTTAGGACGAGCAAATGCTTAAGTGTGAGTAGTGTGGGAGAGATTGGTAAGTATTTTAAAGTGTGGGAGAGATTGGTAAGTATTTTAAGTTTTCATTTTTTATGTTTATATCTTGTGCATTTTACTTATTTGTTTTAGTGTTTTTATTATTTCGGTACTTAATTCAATCATATTCCTCTCATAAAAAATAAGAAACCCTAATTTTTAATGAACCATACAACCCCTTACACGGGCCTATCTGCTAATTATATACTTTATATAATCCTCAAGAAATTAGTGTCACTTTATGACACCATGTTCAAAAAAAATTCTCCATCTAGCTCCAAGTCTTTTCTAACTTCGCTCTTTTCCTGTATAGGTAGAAATATGATTAGTCGGGTCGGCCGTTTTGGGCTCGGACCCAGTCAAAACGACCCGTGGGTCGATCGGTCCATTCTTCAGAGATCAGTTTCACGCCTAGGCCAAGCCCAAGTCCAGCCCATGCCCTCCTTGGCCCATC
>JANTNU010000007.1:9441863-9455493 GCA_024752395.1 Erythroxylum havanense | reverse complement strand
TTTTAATATTTATTTTTAAATAGATTTTAATTACTAAATCAAAATTTATTTAAAATTTATATATTTTAAAATTATAATAATTAATTTTACAAATTTAAATTAAATTAAGCTATTTACAATTTTAGCAATAATTAATTTTAATTAATTAAATATGTAATATTAAATTAAAATTGTTTAAATTCTGATCAACAATTAATATATTAAATAATTAAATATATATTTAGTTAATAGTAAATTAAATAATATATGTTTTTTTTAAGGTTTTACTTCTAATTGGTTATTTTTTCATCACGAATTCCTGTTGTAAATTGTAATAATTAGAAAGTTAAAGATCTTTATTGTTATTTTTATTTGATGTTTTAATGTAATTGTTATTTATTATATCATAAAATTGTAATATTTTAAATTCTTTGTATTGTTCTTAATTTATACCTGTATGATGATAATTGTCTTTTTAAATATTAATTGTGGTTATTATTTATATGTGAAATATCTGAAAATTACTATTATTTTATATTAATTGTGGTTATTATTTATTATTATAATTTTTGGAATCATGTTTGATGTAAACTTATAAAATGTGCAGTAAAATTATATAATATGATTATGAATTATTTTATAATTTTTAAAAGAATTTAAAAATTATTTTATAAATTTAAAAAATTGACCTAAAATGATACCTAATATTACTTGATATCGATATAATAATATATTAAAATTTAACATATTAATAAATCCGATACCGTATTAGCAACAGAAGGAAAAAGGACGTGAATTACTTAGATCACCTAATGCATCTAACCGTACCAATTACAAAAATCAAGGGCAGATCTTGGAATTGCAATATAAAAGAATTTATAGGCGGTGGTCCTTGTTATAGTGAGGACTTCATATAAATAAAGACGGTCTTGTACAGCCTTTACCGTACAGGTTCCTGCTTTAAAGGTCTCAACCGGGAAGCAAAACGAAAAGGGGAGGCCAATAACTTTTGGAGCCATGAGGACTTGGTTTACTAGGTGGCTCCATCATGATGATGACTCTGAGGTGACAGTCCGATTTGTTATTGCCTGCCTGCTCTTTCCCTTGGCACAGTCTGTGACTGTTTTGTAGCTGCAGTGTAGCACCCACTTTTTTCCACAGGTACATAAAGATAGTTTCCAGGTACTTTCACGTATATACATTTACAGACACGCATACATAGACATGTGTGAATAGTGATAGCTTTAGAAGAGAAAAAGAATCTCAAGTTGAAATCTTTCTCTGCGTTTTGAAGTTATTGATAGAAAGACTAGGGAGGGAGCATTTATCATTTGTAAAGTGAGAGTAAATAGTAAGCGATGGGATTGATTCACTCGTTTACCCACTTTGTATTTGATAATTTCAGTTAAATTCACTTGGGTGCAGTAGCAATTTAAGGGATGAAACCTGGCAAAAATGGCAAAGATAAAAGTGGTCCTTATGCAACTAGTTTTGGCCTTTTGTGGTGTGTACGTTTACATGTTGATGCTACCCAAGCCACTGACTTCTTCGTTACGGGTTGGTAAGAGGTGTAATCAACTTTTTGGATAAGAGGTGTAACAAATGGAAACATCTCCGAAAGCTAAAAGGATTCTGATTTATATAATTTTAGAGAAAGTGATAATTTGCATTGATAATCATATGATTATATATGGAACAAAACAGATAAGCACTGTAGAATTAGACAACCTTTGAAATCAAGGTGTGATGGAGATATGATTCTGTTTTAGTTTTTAACTTTTTCTAGCTTAACAGTCATGGCCCAGGTTAGAGAAGAAAAGGGTCATAAAAAGGTGGAATCTTTTTTTCACTGAAAATCAGGGAACTATTTTTAATAAATACTCAGAGTTCTGTTACACTACATGCCCTTCCTTTAACTGGTTTTGCAGTCTTATACACGTGCATATAGACATGCTTTTGGCGTCCTCTGCCGTTCTTTCTTTATGGATAACTTGCATATCATAAATGTTTTACAAGCTTTCTGCAGTTCTGTGAAGATGGTCCATGAGGAATGCATTAAAAGACAAAGCAACTGTCTTTGACCTCTGGTTTTTAGTAGCCTTCAACCTTGAGCTGCTGTAAGTTCAATATAACTTCTTCTCAAATTGGGGAATTCAGTTGTTATTTCTTTTTTGGTAATTTTATTTTGATGATCTCAATCATGGCGATGCTTTACGGTCAATTATTTGTACCAGACAATAGGTATTTGTGTTCTTCACACAAGTACTATTATGTGTGGTTGACAAATGAGTTCTAAATTCCAGTTTCTTCTTGTTATTCTGAAAAAGCACAAGGGCGGAATTCTTCACAAATGGATGAAAATAGAGTCTCCCGACCTTATTTGGTTGCCGCAGAAAAAAAGAGCGATGCCCTCTACTCAATGTGTTTTGGTGTTTCTTGTGCTTTCTTTGCTCTGAGAGTACTGTGCAGACCTGAAAAGGAAGATTTGAGATGGTTGGATTTATGTAACAAAATGCTTCAAGGGAGTTCCCATCTTTTAGGATTGCTTGTCTGGAGAGTCCAGATAGAAGGATCAAATAGCAGACATATTGAGCTTCTTCACAAGCTTGAGACAGCCCATAAAGAGGTCGAACGGCTAAGGCAAATAAGGCATGAGGATGCAAAAGCAAATGAAAAGGTCGTCAGCATATTTGCAACACAAGAGCAGTGCTGGTTAATTGAAAGGAAGAAGCTCCAGCAACATATTACTGCTCTTATGAATATAGTGAGTGCTCTTGAGAAGAATAAAAACAAAGCGGTTTCTGAAATGAACGAGAAATTGAGGGAGATGGAAGTCCAGATGCAATTCAAGGATAAAGTATTGGAGGAAGAACAGAACAAGAGGAAGGAGTTGGAAGTGAATTTAACTGAGGCCGAAAATACTGCAAATGAACTGAGAGAATCTGCAAAGCATGAAGCTCAGCAGCATGCTGCTGATCTTTTGAAACAGAAGACAGCCTTTATTGAACTAGTTTCTAATCAGAGACACATTGAAGCTGAGTTGGGTAGAGCACTTAAACAACTTGAAGCTAAAAGACGAGAACTTAACTCAGTCTTTGAGCAAAAGGAAGAATCTCTCATGTTGGTACAAAAGCTATCCATGGAGGTTGTAAAGATGCGGAAGGACGTGGAACAGAAAGAAAAGATCATGTCAGCCATGCTCCAGAAGTCCAAGCTGGATACTGCTGAGAAGCAAATGCTTATGAAGGAAGTTAAACTATCAAAATCCAAGAGGAAGCAAGCTGAACTAGAAACAGAAAGATGGAGGGCTGTGTCTGAGCGTAGACATGAGAGACATCCATTGAGAAATATGTTTTCTCACCAATCCAATGCAAAACGAGCTGATCCTTTCGGTACTAGAGGAGCACCCCAAATAGGTGAAAAGAGAAACCAAAATACAGATTATGATGGCTCTGAATATCTCGAGGATCCAGATGGCTTTTTGCTACCCAACGGCTCCTCACCTGAGCAGAACGATGAAATTGGTGAGAAAAAAAAAATTTCTTTTCATCATGATAACTAGGAAACTTTGATAAAAACGTGTAAAAGTTTGAATGTAATTACTTCCTAATGTTCGAATATGATTTTTAAGGCGATCATCATTTCCATTTTTTCATTTTTGTGTCTTATATATGCTTTTTGTTCTCATTGTTGAAGCAATGACAGCTAATGTCAAGCAATTGGAAGGATGGGTTCACTTAGAAGCAGAAAAATATGGTACTGTAATTGAGGATAGGCATCATCTAGAAGTGGATGCTTTCGCTGAGCAAATGAGACTCAAAGATGAGAGGTTAGAAGCTTGTCGCTGGCAGCTACTTAGAATGGAAGTAGAATCAAAGCGACTAGAATCTCATGTGGAAAGGCTTAACCAGGATATGTCAGAGCTCAGGCATGATAATGTGAAATTGGAAACCCTGTTATTGGCTAGGGAAGAAGAGTTAAAAGCTACAAAAGAGAAGTTGACTGTAAAAACAAAACATGATATTATACAGAACGGAAACTTAAATCCATCTCTGCGTGAGCCAGAGTTAGCCCTGGATGTTGATTGGTCTAAAGTCTTGATTGTAAAGAGAAATACAATTGACAGCGTTCAAGGGAAAAGGACAAATCCAACAGATACACTCGAAAAGAAAGATGATCAGAAAGAACAAGATGCCTCATCTTGCTACCAGTCTGAAAATACTGGTTTGATTGTTCAAAATCCTGAAAAAGAACTAGGAAAGGAGAAGGTTTCTAACCCGGATCCTCTTCAGGGAGAAAGCAAAAGCCTATCCCTTAGACAGCCAATGATTAAGAAAACTAGGTCAGAATGGAAGAAAGATCTCCATGCTCTCGGAGTTTCTTACAAGATCAAGAGGTTGAAGCAGCAAGTTCTAATGCTTGAAAGGTTGGCTGGGAAGCAAGAAAGTGGAGAAGATGTGCAGAGCAACAACAATTCACAACATGGGATAAATAATGTTTTGCTGTTAATATCTTTACTTAACAAGCAGGCAGGCAGGTATCAATCTCTCCACGATAAGACGGATGAACTTTGCAAGCGTATGGTAAGCTCCAAATTCATTTAGTAACTACAAATCTACTCTATTCTTCTTCACATATCAGTACCTACCATAAACTTTTTTTCCTTGCTGACCAGCAAGTCTTGTAATTTCTTGTACATGATGTACAGCATGATCACAACCTAGACACAACCCCTGGATTTAGAGATATGACACCAAGACCAAAGGGAGAAACTAAGGCACTTGAACATTTCCTTGAGGAAACATTTCAACTTCAGAGATACATGGTCGCGACTGGACAGAGACTTGGGGAAGTTCAATCTAAGATTGCTTCCGGATTTATTGAGGTCTCTGAAGAGGTTCTCAATTTTGACATGAAACGCTTTGCTGACAACATAAGAACTCTCTATCAGGAAGTGCAAAGAGGTCTGGAAGTTCGGATTGCTCGGATTATTGGAGATCTTGAGGGCACCCTAGCTTGTGAGGGAATGATACGAATGAGGGGGTAAGAGCATCAAGGAACCACAACTAAGATAGTAAGCTTAATTTTAAGATCACAAATGTTTATGCAAATGCCTATATTAGAACTTCTCCATAAGAAGTAACTCTCGATTTACTTGGAAGCAACAAAATATCAATGCAATTCAATGTACAGAATCCGTAAAATGCCTTGGAGCTTTGAACTACCTTGATGATCTCAGTAGAATCTTATTGTAATAATAACACGACCTTGAGCATTATTGTTTTGCAAGATAAGAAATGGTGACTTTGCTAAACTAATATTTGCGATGGGAGGATTAATAGATCTTGCATAGTCCATTTGTGAATTTAAGAAATCTTGCATCTTCTCATGAGTAACAATTATTGTAATAGTTAATAACATTCACCAATTAACTTTAGCTTTCTTTAAAAACTTTGGTCTGAAATAAAAACTAGAATTCAAAAATTTCCCAACTACAAACAAAAAAGAATAAAATTACCTTTTTTATTTCTCATTAATGATTGTAAGATAGGGTGTATATAAAAAAGACCTATATTTTAAATTTACATTTATTGCTTTTTTCGCTCTCTCTATGACATCATAAAAATAACTCATTATTGTCTTCTTATTACTATCAGCCAGACAAAGTATCCTCACTGAAGGCTCACAAAACTCAAATGAAAAATTAACATTGGAAGAAAAATTCATGATTTTCAAGTATAGCTCTACAAACCTCTAATCCAGTTTTAGACATATCATATTAAGATGCAACTCAGACGATCCACAAACTCGAGGAAGATTTTGTTTGATGCCTTGATAAGAGTTTTTCGTAGAGGGAAGTCGCGTTGTGAGCGCACGCACCCATATGACGAAGTCAAACCCTTTCTGGTTACAGGGAAATAAAGAGAAAGAATCAAGTCATCGATAGTGCATCTCTATATTATTTGTAAATATTTGTCTCAACTCTTTCTTAATCATAATAAAATATTGAAGTTATAAGAAATTAGTTGCAAATTTTATAATAGCAGGGTAAAATAATTTCCTAATATTGGTGAATTCCTTTCTCATTAATTTCAGGACTCGTACACAATTGTAGATGTACTTAATCACTTTTTTTGCATGTAGTATTTCCTATATCTTTCAACATCAGGTATGCAGCACAAAGAGCCTAATAAATAGATTTATGTCTACTTTGCAATCTTCTTCTGACTGCTTTATAAGCAGAATCATTATTAATAAAGAATTGAACAATATTTTTTGATCAGATGCTTTAATAAAATTCAAAAACATTATCCCCTTTAATTATAGAATAAACCAAAAAAATTATTAACAAACTCATGTCTTCTATTTGTCGAACTATCACATATGATTGAACACCTATAAGTAGCTCAAGTTATTCTTCTTTAATCTAAATAACTTTTTATCTCATAAATAGGGCTACTAAGAAGTTTACTTCTATAGTCATTAATTAAAGAAGCTTTGTATTCTGGACCGTAAGAGGCAATAACATCTATCATAGGCTAATAATAATAAAATTGGCAACATTTAATGTTATTCCTGAATTATAACACTATCTAATCATTTCTATATCTACATTATAAGCCACTTCGTTAAATTGGAAGGCACTATGGATTGAAGGTTGAACTTTAGGAGTTATTTGTGATGCGAAAAAAATTAGACACCCTTCTTCTTCCTTTTCTAACATCAATTGCAACATTCCCTTCCTGTTAGGTAGGGGTATTATTACCTTCAACATCCTCACTATCATCCTGACTACCAATAAAAGAACTTTCATTACTAATTTTGTAGTTTAATCTTTGTCTTCTATCTTTCTCATATCAATACTCTTTAAGTAAAGTTTTCATTTGCTATTTCACGTCAGTGACTCACTTTCTTACAAGGCTCAACATCATCTTTAATCCTAGCTAAATACTTCTTTAATCTTATGATTCCCTCACCTTTTAAATGTTTATTACAATATAAACAATAGTATAGTTTTTCATTCCAAGATCAAATCTAGCATAAGCCCAAAGTTGGATTATCAAATTTTCCTAAACCTAAAGCGACTTAATTATCAAGAGTATTTGAACTTCCCTTCATTTATCTGTAAAATAAATAAAGGCATATGTCAAAATTAAATTGATAATCTCGTATCAATGGTAAGAGGCGTGCACTTAAAGTGCAACAAAACCTTGAGGTCTTAGGTTCGAGTCGTGGCCTCACCCTTGACCAAAGAGGACAATACCTGGAGTGATGGCGGTAGAGGTCGGGCTCTACATTTATTCTGAGTCCCTCTACCTTTTATCGTAGTAGATATCATACCACTTCAATTTGGCTTTGATTCATCATCTGATCTCATAGTCCAAATGAAGTTTTTAAATATTTTCTCAATATCATTTGTTAGGTTTTAGGGGAAAAACAATCAGTTGAAGTCTTCCAAGAAAGTATAGGAACTTATTGTTCCAATTATTAATCCTTTTGATGTTTGCATCATATAGTGGGTGGCAATCTATATAGGTTAATCTCCTAGTGAGACAAGAATCCTAAGATATTTAAAATGGGGTTCTTAGCTTCTTAAGCCTGAGATATGTATGAAAGTGCTCCTTAGCTTTATTTTATCTATAGATATAAACAAGTTGATTTTCTATTTGTTTATAACTAGTCTACACATAAGACTAAATTAGCTTAGTATGTTTATTGGCTTCTTGACTAAATTAATATCAACTCCAAAAAGTAAGATAAGTTCTTATATAAAAGAATGATTGATCATTCCCAATCTTTTACATTTATGGTGGTATTTGAAAGAGCTACCTTGCATAGTTCCTTGAGCTAACATTCTACAAAAGACCTTAATGATTAAGCATAAGAGATAAAGGGATAAATGGACCCCTTTACCTTAATCATTTAGAACTTTGAAAGCAATTAGTGGGTTCTCCATTTACAAGTATTACAAAGTAAACAATGGTTATATGTTGTTTTATCCAAGTATAAAGACATTAAGGAATCCAAAAACTCTTAGAGTAGTTATTATGAAGCCCTAATCAATTAAGTCAAATGCTTTTCAAAGTCAAACTTCATTGAACAACTTCTCAAGGCTTTCTTGCTTTCATAACCTTTAAAAGGGCCCTTGAGCATGCAGTAAATTATTCTTTATACTTTCTCTTTGAATTAATGCCCCTTAACTAGGATTGAGTATATATTTGAGTACCTCCTTCAATCCATTGGCATTCAGTTTTTAAACAGTTTTATAAAAGACATGGCAATAAGAAATTGGTTTATAGTCATCTAAGGAGCTACAATTGGGATTTTTAAGGACCAGACATACATAATAAGTTTGCCTTTGGAGAAGAATTACATAATGTAGTTGACTACCAATTGACCTATTAGATGCCTAACATCTTGAAAGAATTTAGCACTTACTCCATCAAAACCTAGTGATTTATATGGCTTGATGTTGAAGAAGGTTGCTTTGATATCTAGAGCCAAAATGGTTAAATCAACACATTCTTTTATTATTGGGAAAGTGAATTATAGATCATATTCCTGAAATCTTACATACAAGGATAAGAAATGTTAGATGAACCTATGACCTTTTTAAAATGATTGAAAGTTATTTTCTTCAATTCTTCTTAATCATTAGTGCTCTTTACATACTCATTCACTAGGGAACAAAATTTTATCCTTATTCCTTCTACTTAAAATTGAATTGTGGAAGAAAGTACTATTTATATCTCCATCTTTCTTCCTATTAACTTTGGCCTTTTGCTTTAGTACTTAGTAGTGATTTTGTAGTGCTTGAGAGAAATTTCTCATCGCTTTCAATTTCTAATCTTTGGTATCCATATCTTGAGGGTCAATTTGGAGTTTTTATTAAGCCAATTCCACCTTCTTTCCAGCGTTATCAATATATTCATTAAGTGTTGAACTTTCTCTGCAATATCCTAGTTCGATTATTATACTGTGTAATGTATTGCATATGCAGTTTATGGAGTATACTCTATTTATGGTATATTAGAGTAATTTAATTATTCAAATGTATTATTAAGGTTATAACGGAGATCACAGACAAACCAAAGATGGTTTTAGGCTTGAACGAAAATTTCTCAAAAACTTTTCAAAAACTTCGAAAAGTTACAGAATGAATTTGAATGATCTTTAAAAGCCTCAAAATGTACTTTGGAGATTTCGGTGCAAATTTGAATGAAATTTGGATGATCTCAGTGACATTTAATGATTTCCAGATTCAATCTAAAAATTCTTCTGGGTTATTGAAAAAGTTACCGAACAATTTTGAAATATGATGAAAAGCTTCGAAATTAGGATTATAGTCCATAAGAACTGAAACGGGTCAAAATGGAGGTTGTTGGAATAGAATTCAAGTAATCTGAAATTATTGGACTAAAATGCCCTTTTTGGAAAATAATGGGTATTGATGATTTTAAACCCATTAGAAATTTTTAAAAGCATCTAATCAATAAGTATTAACCCTAATTAGAGTATTTCACAGTCAATTTGATGATATGGCAATTGTGAAATTTTTTGGGATTTAATTAAGTTAGTTTGTGAATTAAATGCATTAAAGGACAATTGTTTTTTTTTTGTACTCATTAAGGGCAATTTGGCCTTTTTACATGATATTAGTGGATTGAAGAGTCATTAAAGATGATTAATGAGAAAATGACAAGTGTGTGATGAGTCATTAGTGATAACAAATAAGAAGATGACATGTGTAATCCATTAAATGAGTGTAAAAGTAACATTTTGCTTCATTCTTTTAACATAGCCATGAGAGTGAATGGAAAACATCTTCAAAAAGTTTAAAAATTAAAAGAAAAAAAAAAGAGAGAAGCAAGGTGGGTTTGGCCATTGTTCGAGAAAAGAGGAAAGAGAGAGAAAAGAAGAAGAGGGAGCTTCAACTATGACATGGAGAAGTGTTCCAAAGAGTTTTTCATGCTCTTCTACCCCAATCAAGCATCTAACAAGATTCCATCGTTTCCAAGTGAATAAGAAGAGGAAAATAGGTTGGTAAGCTTACTAATCTTGTTGAAAATTTGGATTTGTTAGGCTATAGGTTATATTTGGTTTTGATGGTGTAAATTGCACCCTTTTGATGTAATATCAAGGTTTTATTACATTGGAAGCAATTGGGAGAAGAAAATCAAGAAAACCTAAAGTGTGGAACCTTGGTCAATGGTGAGATCTATTGTCTAAAGTGTTTTATGTTGCTATTTGGTGATTTAAGATTAATGAATGACATTAGGAAGTTAGTTTAATGATGAAAGAATGAAAGAAAAACCATGGAAATGATTGGATGAGTTTTCGACCATGGTTAGGGTTTTTAATATATTATGATCCAAAATTCTATTGTGATGTTTTATGATGTTTATAGCATGATTTTGATGTAAATGAAGTAAAGAAATGAAAAAGAATTGATTTGGAATTGGCTTTGATTGAAATTTGGCTTAGGGTGTATAATTTGGTAAAATTTTGTTAATAAAATTTTATGGCTTAAATGGGTGTATTAAAATGTCATGGAAGTGAATTTAGATTGGTTTTTAAGTGTTAGAAATCAAATGAAATTGAATTGGAAGAGTTTAATGTAAAATATGTTAAGTTTAGCCTTAAGGGCATTTTTAGTATAAAAGTATGATTATGATGTAATGACCATGTGAATGTGATTAAGGAGGGTCATTAAGTATATTTGTGATATTAGAATTATTAAATGAAGTGTTATACTATTATTTGCAGAAAATTAGTATATGGAACATATATGGAAAATAATGAAGTTGGCATGGTTTATGGCATATTTGGTGTTAAGGAGTTGAATGTATTCGTATTAAGTTTTCGGATTGGAAAATGAAACCAACTGAAGGATTTCAAAATGGTGAAAAGGAAACTAGCAAGTTATGAGTGCATTTTAATTTTATTATATGACGGAATTATTTGCAAAAGAATTATTGACATGTGAGTATTCTTTAAATTGATTTTATGTAAATGATCTCTATTTATGGAGACTAATAAGTTGTTAGTGTACTTTAAATTGAGTTTATGCAAATTGTTTTCATTGATTATGAAATAAATATTTATGTTGAGTTTTATGCAAATGATATTTTACAAGTGAATAATGCCATCATAAGATTATGCTTTAGCAATATATAAGTTTTAACTTGAAAGTTAAATATTGTATAATTAGAAGTTACATTGAAGTTATGCATTAAATTGAATGATTATGAATCATCACATACTTGATTTAGATAATAAGATGAGTAAAAAATGTAAGAGTTGTTTTTTCCTATGGTACATTGGTAGGCTCTATACATGTTATTATATTGGTTTATTTATAGTGGTTCACTTATTACGAGTAAGCGATGTAGAATCAGCTCCGTAAATAGTAGTTAACCAATCACGGGTAAGTGATGTAAAATCAGCTCCGTAACTATCAGTTTATAGTCGTTAACTTGTTATGGGTAAGCGATGTAGAATTAGTTTCATAACTAGTAGCTAACCAGTCGCGGGTAAGCGATACAGAACCAACTTCGTGACTTTATGCCTAGTGTACTGTATGATAAAGGAACTAGTGGTGGGCTATGTTAAGTAAGAAAATTCATGACAGTAATAATAATGCCACTATTTATTTTTAAAAGTGATTTGATAGGTTTAGTATGGTGCCAATTCTAGTGATTGATTTATTTTCAATACAAAAGGTTTGAGAAAACTTATTGAGACCACTGTTTATTGTTTAAAAATGAAAAAGAAAAATAGAAACTTGTATATTATGAGTTTAATGTCGAAAAGCATTTTGGAATGGTATTTCAGAAAAAATGTTATGTTATTATTAGATTTAATGATGCATGAATAACTTGTTATGTAAATGCTTTATCATGAGTTTTATGATTGTATGGGAATATTGCAATTATGTTGTTATGAAAAGTTCAATTTTTTTAATAAACTGATTACACTCACTTAGCTCGTTTAGCTCAGCCTTAATTTTATGTTTTTAAACAAATCACCCCAGGTATGTATACAGGTGTTGTAGTAATTGGGACTTCGTAGCAGGGTTAGTTGTAGTGGTTAACTAGTCATAGGTAAGCAGTATAGAAATGGCTCCATAACTTTATGCCTAGTGTATCGTATGGTAAAGGAACTAATGGTGGGCAATGTTGAGTAATAAAATTCATGACAGTAATAATGCTGCCACTATTTATTTTTAAAAATGATTTGATAGGTACTGTATGGTATCAATTCTAATGGTTGGCTTATTTGCAGTACAAAAGTTTTAAGAAAACTTATTGCAACTATTGTTTATTGTTTAAAAAAAGAAAAAGAAAAATGGAAACTTGTATATTATGAGTTTAATGTCGAAAAGCATTTTGGAATGGTATTTAAGAAAATTTGGAATTGTGTTTTATGAAATGTTATGCTATTATTAGATTTGATGATGTATGAATAAATTGTTATGCAAATGCTTTACCATGAGTTTTATGATTGTATGGGAATATTGCATTTATGTTTTTATAAAAAGTTCAATTTTTTAGTAAACTGATTACACTCACTGAGTTCGTTTAACTCACCCTTATTTTTATGTTTTTAAACAAACTAACCCAAGTAAGTGTATAGGTGTTGCAGAAATTGGGACTTCGCAAAAGGATTAGTTGTATCGTCGAGTGTTGTTGTGCTTGTGTCATTTTGGTTTGTACATTTGTATAAAGAATGGATGTTTATAAAGGCTTTTAAATGAAATGCATGAATATGTGTTAGCTTTTTAAAGTTTATTGTAGTGATTGTCGAGAATTATTTGTTTGGGGTTGCTTATAAGTGGAGTTGAAGTCCAAATTTTGTAGTTGAGAAATTGGTAGGAGCATATAAGTGTTTTGAAATTTTATAGGGCTTTTGAAATTTTGGAAATGTCAAAATGCAGTCATTATGTTGTTGAAATTTTCAATAAAATGATAAAAAATTCTCACTATTTCTCACGCATTTAACTTTTAAAATATAAAATGTTTTAAACAGTTGAAGGACTTGGCTTTGTGAGAACCCTTCGGTTGAACTAGATATCGATTGGAGAGCTACCATAGGGTCATCGAGAAGGCTCCACTCGAATTCTGGAAAAGGAACTCCAGGATGGGTCCTTTCATTCTCCTTATGAAGCTTTTTTAATTCCAACTTCACTAATTATAGTTTCTTTACACATATGTAACTTTCATTTCCATCAATCCAAATATCATGGCCCTTATCACTACTTTTAGTTACTTCCTTATTAGGTTCATACATATCAACTTGTTCCTCTTCATTAGCAAAAGTTTGTTCTTTAACGTTATGTATGGTTACTGTCTCTCATATGCGGAGACGAAACAAAATAAAAATTTGGAGACATAACGTAGTGTATGGTTGCTGTCTCCATTAGTGGAGATAGATGACAAAACAAAAACATCTTATCCCTTTGCGTGTTTAGTTGCTGTCTCAACTGATTTTTATTCTATCCCTGGATGATAAAAACATAAAATTTTGTTCCTTCCAAAACCAAAGGACAAAATTTCTTGTCTCCGTCTCTGAAACATAACACATAAGCAACTTTCAGAAATATCCATTATGCCACATAAACAATTTTTTATTCTTAATTGTATTATTAAAC
>JANTNU010000007.1:9364022-9380596 GCA_024752395.1 Erythroxylum havanense | reverse complement strand
TCATGTTGGACAATTTTTTCCTTCTCCATAATATTGGACAACAATTAATTGTATTTTTAAGTTTTCAATAACTTATCGGTTAAATTACGTAATTTGATCCAAATAAAGGTAATAAAGTGACCCAATAAATGATCTAAATTAACGGGTCAAAGTTTGGGAAAAAATGGATCCTGATTAGTATAGATCGGACCCATATCGAGCTTGTGATAGGGAAGCCTAATATGGAAGCTATATATATAGTTTAAGGTTTCCTACAGTTAATCATATCATTCGTAAGCATACGGATCCTCTGACCTATTAAGAGTGTTTTCATTTTTTAGAAAACTATAGAAAGGCGTTACGTGTTAATGATCACTTTTCGTGAAGGTCTCGGGAGATTGAAGTTCGTTTTGGCCTCGAGAACTGCTTCGAAAAATTAGATGGAACCGAAATCAATTATTTGACATTTCCTTCAGTTTAACCTTTTTATGAACGATTCAGGACATATAATAAGGTTTATTATACGTGTTACACATGGTATCAGAATGGTTACATGATCGGGTTGCCAAAAACGAAGGTTTTTAGTTTTCATTCATTATGGTTTTCATCAATTGTTATTCATTTTTTGGTTTTATTGCGTATATGATTATGTAAAAGTGGTATACATAAAGCTAGCTATAAAAAAGGGTCAAAATGAAAAAAATTGATCCTAGGTCGCCAAAAATCATCCTCCTCATCAGAAGGTGATGGCCCGACGGTGCTATAGTATCGACGAAGAGGCTGTACGGATGGCACATGCGTTGCACGCATCAATTGCAGGCTGTAAAATGGCTTCACGAGTTCCACACATCACGCATGGCGTGCTCACCCATAATTACGGAATAACTAGTGCATATGTTGCGTGTGCCCGCATCGGTTTTGACACATGGATAATGGGGATTCAAACACGTGACGATGCATGTAACGCACATGCCATACAATAAATTCTCGTGTGGGGGCATGTGCTATGCACACACCATACGCATCTGGCATGCGTGCAATGCATACGCACCCCTTACCCATACGTAGGATGATGCCTGCTAACATCAGCACACAGTACTGCGCTGATGTCAGCTCTACACTATGTTGACGTCAACACCAAAGAAAAAGAAAAAGTTACAGAATTATCGTAAGGGTGCCCTGGGTCCTTTTGGGTCAGTTTTTGGGTCAAGAGAATTTTTTAAGTGATATTTTCAATTTTTGGATTATTACATTGGTAATTGGATTTTGAAAAGGTTTTAAAAGCTTATTTTGAATGTATTTTCATGCTCTAAACTACACATAAGCGAGACACTTAAGTTTTCGTGTCTCATATGGTAGGTTTAGTATTTGAGAAAGTACGATGGTCATCTCATTAAGATTTTTTCAAATAAAAGTCACAAATAAAATTTAAAGACAATGTTTTCAGTATCAGCATGTGATTATTTAATTGTGAATCTAGTTTTTACAGTTATAATCGATTTTCACATACATTATGCCCATATAGAATGTAAGGATGAAATAAAGAAGTATCCTTTGTGTTTGTGGTCTTTTTCAATAATGGTAAGATTGTAGTCACCATAGTCGCCTTTTAAGTAAGTATTTGGAATGTACCGCATGCATGTTAAGGGATGTCTCTAGTCTCATGTTTGGTTATTCTACCTACAGGTGTTGACCTTATATGAGATTTTGATATGTACGTAAAGGCATTAGATGGAGGAAAGTCATTGCTTAAATGATCTATTCACCCACAGGTGGTACTGCCATGAGAGTTGATAGTTTGTACTCTGTTCGTCTCTATGTGGAGTTCTTATTGCATATATTATATATTCAACCCACAGGTATTTCATAATATGTGCGATTGGATTCTCTGTATAGATACTATTATTGTTGTTGTCCTACATTTAAACTAATTTTTACATTGTCTTTTCTATCTTGCAGTCACCTTTTCTGTAAATAACAATGTTTTCATGATTGAGACCTTAAATGATTTCAATTTCAAGAAGTGGAAGAAGGATGTAGAGTTTGCAATGGAGATGGCTAACATTAGTATAGCGATGCACATCGAGAGACCTACTCCACTTACGGATATCAACTCAGAAGCTGATAAAGCAGCTATGGCGATTTGGGAGCGGTCAAATAGGATGTGCTATTTGACCATCAAGAGGTTGATCCCAGATCATCTGCTGAGTGGATTACTGGATACGAACATAGCAAAGGAGTTTATGGATGACATTTTTTGGAGATATAAGATGTCTTCTCATGCAGAGTAAAGCACCTTGATTAAGGAGTTAATATCTGTGAAGTATACAGGAGAAGGAGGTGTTCAAGAGTATATTATCAGGATGGTTCACCTTTAGACTAGGCTGAAGGCATTTGATGTACCAATTCTTGATAGCCTCATAATGCATCAGGCACTAAATACTCTCCCTTGAGAGTTTGAGATGTTGGCTACCTCCTACATCTCTCAAGATGAGGCCTGGGACATTAATGTCTTGATTTCCCGGTGTGTTGTAACAGAGGAGAATATTAAGAATTCTTCTCATATAGCCATGTTTGTAGCTGCCAAAGGTAAGGGGAAGGCTAAGCTTTAATAGGCTAAGGATAAGGGTAAGAAACCCAAGCCCTCTTCAAAAATTCAAACTAGACAGTCTAGCATTGATGAGGGACCATATGACCTAAAGGGTATGAGGTGCTTCTTTTATAAGAAGAAGGGACATAGGAAGGCTAATTGCGAGAAGTACAAGCAGTGGAAAGTTAAGCAGGAACTGTAAGGTAACTCTTCGGCTTATATGATTCATGAATCCAATGTAGCTATAATCGCATCAACTTCTTGGTGGTTAGATAGTGGAGCTTCTAACCATGTTGCTTCCACAATGCAAGGGTTCAGATCTAGGAGAAGGCCGACTAAAAGAGAGGAGAAGCTGATGGTCGACAAATATGAGGAGGTGGATGTTTTGTATCTAGGAGATGTAGGTTTGAACCTTGATACGAGGTTTATGTTGGCTTTACGAGACAAATTTTATATACCATATTTTAGACAAAACTTGATCTATGTATCAGTTTTGGATAAAGAAGGTTATCGTTTTGTATTTGATACTTCAATTGTAAATATTTCTATTAATACAAGACATATCAGAATTGCTTTCTTATCCTACAGATTGTATAGAATGTGTCTTACTTCTAATGAAATGTATGTCTCTTCTTATGTTGCCGAACTTATTACTCGAAATAGAGCCTTCATAAAGGAAACATCATGCATGTTGTGGCATAAACGTCTTGATCACATTTCCAGGGAGAGGGTTGAGAGATTGATAAAGGATAACATTCTCCCAACTCTAGACTTCAGTGATCTGGAAATATGTATTGATTATTGTAGGGGTAAGTTGACCAGGATAAAGAAAAAAGGTTATCTCGTGTTTCTGATTTACTGGACCCCATACATACAGATGTTAGTGGTCCCTATACAGTTACATTGTGCTATGCTAGATATTTTCTGATGTTTATAAATGATTATTCCTGCTATGGTTATGTGTTCTTGCTTAAGGAAAAGTCTAAAGTTCTTGATAAGTTCAAGATCTTTAAGACTGAGGTTGAGAACTAGTTGGGAAAGTCAATAAAGATTGCCAGATCTAATAGGGGAGGGGAATACTATGGTAGGCATGGAGTTGCATGATAATAAAAGCGTTCATTTTCCAAGTATTTGGAATCAATTGAAATAGTGGCTTAGTTTACTATATCAAGTAGTCCTAAGCAAAATGGTGTGGCCGAAAGGCGCAATCGCACACTAAAGGATATGATGAGATCAATACAGAGCAGGACTAACCTACCGGAATAACTTTGAGATGAAGCCATCAAGACGACATTGTATATCTTGAATAGAGTCCCAAGTAAGTAAGTATCCAAGATGCCTTTAGAACTTTGAAAAAGATGGAAGCCAAGCCTTGCGCATATTCATGTATGGAGCTGCCCTGCTGAGGTAAGGTTATATAATCGTTATGAAAGTAAATTATAAACTCGTTCCACTCGTTGCTATTTGGTAAGTTATCTCGACCACTCTAAGAGCTACAGATTTTACTATAGAGAAGGAGGGGCCAGAATAGTGGAATCGCAAATGGCTAAGTTTCTGAGATACGATGTTTATGATGAGCGAAGATCTTCACATCCTTCAAGAGATAGTAGGATTGATACTGCGATTATTTCGTATCTACTTCTCATACAGTCAGGTTTGGTAGATGTAGGTCCAAGTGACATGCCTATGTAAGAACAGGAACCTATACCTATTCAGGAAGAGGTTTCTGATGTACAAAAACCTATACAATTATGCAGATACACTAGAGAGAGATGACCAGCTATCTCATTAGATTGTATAGTCTATTTGGGTGAGCAAGATTATGACATAAAATATGTTGTGGATTCAGTTACTATTACAGAAGTTGTTTCTAGACCCCATATGAATATCTAGTGGGAACTAATGAAGGATGAGATGTAATCTATGAGGTATAACAAGGTATGGGAGCTTGTTGATTTACCTCAATATTACAGGCCTGTCAGTTGCAAGTGGCTATTTTAGACCAAGAAGGACATATAGGGTCAAGTTGAGCTATTTAAGGCACGTTTGGTTGTCAGGGAGATTCACTTAGAGAGAAGGAGTTGACTTCAATATTACCTTCTCTCATGCATTCTCGAAGGATGCATTTAGAGTGATGATGACAATGGTAGCTCATTATGACATAAAGCTACATCAGATGGACATTAAGACCGCTTTCTTAAACGGTGACCTTTATGAGGAGGTCTATATAGAACAACCTGAAGGGTTTAAGGATCAAAATGCAATTGACAAAGTTTATAAGTTGACTAAATCAATATACGGTCTGAACCAAGCTTCCAGACAATGATACCTAAAGTTTGATGAGGTTTTGATATCATTCGGCTTTGTAGAAAACAAAGTTGAAAATTGCTTATACTATAAGGTCAAGGTGAGCAAAGTTATCTTTCTATTATTGTACGTAGATGATATTTTGTTCGCGTCAAATAATTTGACCATATTGCATGAGGTAAAGCAACTTTTGGCTAAACACTTTAACATGAAGGATTTAGGTGAAGTATCTTTTGTCCTCAGTACACAGATTCACCTGGACAGACTCAACACTCATTGAGCCTCTCACAAAGAGCATACATTGATCGAGTACTACGAAGGTTTAATATGACTGACTGTAAACTTATTGTAGCACCTATCTCTCATGATTAGAGATTATCTTTGGCACAATGTCCAAAGAATGAAGTTGAGAGAGAGTCTATGAGAAATGTCTCGTATTCTAGTGCAATTGGTAGCCTGATGTATGCTCAGGTGCACACTAGACCTAACACTGCAATTGATGTCAGACTGTTGGGTCGATATCTGGCTAACCCAGGTGTAAAGCATTAGAATGTAGTTAAGCGAGTGTTGAGATACTTAAAGGATACTAAGAATTATACATTGATATATAGGAAAGTCAACGATTTAAACCTCATAGGGTATACAGACTCCGATTTTGCTATATGTTCGGATGCTCGCAAATCTACTTCAGGGCACATTTTTATATTGGCAAATGGTGCAGTATCGTGAAAGAATGTCAAGCAGACACTAATAACTTGCTCGACTATGCATATAGAGTTTGTTGCATGTTGTAAAGCTACTACATAGGTGGTTTTATTCAAAAACTTGATTTATGAGTTGTCTGTGGTAGATTCGATAAGTAGACTCATTTGGTTATATTGTAATAATCTTACTGCATTGTTGTTTAGTAACAATAATAAGAATATCACAGGGTCTAAGCATTTGGACGTCAAATACTTGACCATAAAGGAGTTAATGCAGAAGGGTGATGTTGAAGTGGAACATATAGATCCTCTCACCCATTAAGAGTGCTTATGTTTTGAGAAACTATAGAAGAGCGTTAATCACATGTGTGAAAATACCAAGAGATTAAAGCTCATTTTAGCCTCGAAATTTGCTTTGAAAAATCATATGAAACTAAAATAAGATATTTCGCATTTCTTTCATTTTTAACCTTTTCATGAACGACACATAATAAGGTTTATCCTACGTATTATATCTCATTCATGTTTTAAATCTTTCTGTGTATGTGATGGAATCTAAATAACTGTAGTTGGAAGAAAGGAGTCCTAAGGAAGCAGCGAGATTGATTCAATCTTTCCAGGAAAAAGCTTTAAAGGTTGTTGAACTTCTTATTATTATTGGTTTTGATCGCAAATATCCAGAGTGGTCCTAACGTTGCTTCTTGTTCAAACTTCAAAGAGCAGCTAAAAGTCTTTTACGACGAAAACAACGTGTTTAGGTAATTTTGTTAAGAGAAAATAGGATCCAGGAGGACGGACTAGTTTTTGTGGAACCCAAAATTAAGTTGCCACAAATCACGCCACTGATTTCGCATTGACAAAAGTTTGACAGGAAACAGGAAAGATTGGAACTTCGTTTGTCATTACCACGCAAGCAATTACTCTTTAAGCTTCCAAGTCATGAATTCAAGATATTCTCTTAGATGTGGACAACTGCATTGCGTCAAAAATGACTTTACATTTACAGACACTTCCAAAACTATATTACTGAAAATATTAGGAGATTCCGTTTTGGATTCAAGTCTATTGAATTTGAATATGCAAGCTCAACGGTGGTGACACAAGAGTGAGAGTCGGAGCTGGGGGAGAGATGGTGAGGAGCCGAATGATGGCGGGTATCACGTCAGGCTCAGGTTGAGGTTCAGGCTCAAGCAGGAGACTTGGACAAATAATGCTAGCACTTAAACTAATAATGTCTGTCACCATGTCTCCTACTCAATTGCACGGCACCAAACAATGAGTGCCACTAAAGTTCACTTCACGTCCTCTCCTAGAAAGAAACTGTCTTCTCTTTCAACCTAGCCCCTACAAGACGGTCCCTTTAACTTAAGAAGCATTCAATATTTGATGAGTTGTGAAGGTCAAGAGGCATGGACATGGCGAGACTGAGACTAAACAGGGTCAACTACATCAACGGTTGAGATCAACCAATGGGTTCTCCGTGACTTGTGGGCAAAAGCAAAGCTCATTGAAGAGCTCAAAAAAGAAAACATGTCGTGGGCCATCGCTGAGCAGGAGTTGAACATTACAGATTTTAAACGCCTAGAAATGATTACGGGAGTGGCTTCTCTCTCCTTTTCTTGCAACCTTTTCTTCTTTCTTTAGTTTTTCTCTTCCATGGTGGCCTACAACTTCATTAGACGTGCACTCCTTAGTGGCTCCTTCTTCTTCTTCTTCTTCTTCTTTAGCTTCCTTCCCTCTCTCTCTATCTCGTCTCCTGCCCACTTATTAGTGTTGTCGTTTTCTGTTGTTTGGTCAAAAATCTGTACCCCCAACTTCTAAAGTGGAGGTGGTCTCTTTCTGTCAATTTTAGCAATTTGTTTCCTTTTCCCACCTTTGTACCCGGCTTTCCCAATTGTGGGGTGTATATATTTCAATTTGTTCGTCGTCCTAACCTGCAGTGCCATTCCCGTTGGAGGTTTGGGGCTTCAAAGAGAATCAGGTTAGCCCTCTTCATTTCATTTACAATACCCAGTTTTTGTAACTTTTGGTTCTGTGTTGTTGCCTCTTCAAGTCCAGTTTCTTCCGTTTTCTTCTTTATCAACCACAAGGAAGGATTGACAACTCTCCAGCTTGTGATGTTCTTACTGATATACTCTTTTGTCGTGTGTCTGTGTGTGTAATAGTTAGTAAAGTGAAGAGTGTTGATGGATATTCTGACAAACTGGGGTTTCTTGCAACCGGTTTCTCTTCATGGTCTGCTTTACAATTAGTTGACTATTTGCCTTGTAGCTGCTTACTGTTTCTTTGTTTTCTTTTCGCGTTATCGAAAAAGATAAATTTGTTTTCTTTCCTTGTTTCCTTTTCGATTGAATACCAACTTCTCCAATACTGCCCTCCTTGTTCCTTTCTGGGATTTCAGCTCACACTTTTCAAGATGCAGTGGGCCCATCCTCTAGGCCCTAGGATGCCTTCCTTATCTCTTACATTTTAGGATTTGCAGAATAAATGTTGGGTGGCGGACTGGCACTGACCCTGATATCAAGCATAATGAGGATCATGCGAGCTTCATTTTCTTGTGATTTGTTTCATTTTAGGTTTATTCTCTTGTTGCAGGATAAGCGAGTGTATGAATAGTCTCAATGGGTACAATGGCTGCACCTTCAGTGTCTAGAGAAGCATCAACCTACGATGAGCTCTCTATGCAGCAGAGTTTGCTCTTCTCCGATAGTCTCAAGGTTTGGATTCTGAAAATTTATTTATCGCCATTCCATAGATCTGCTCTTGATTATCATTTTAAGCGCACATCAGTTGAAATTTATGAGATTTTTTATAAGAATCTGTACACAAGAGTATCTGCAACATGTTGGGGTGGAAACATCAACCTAAGCTTTAGTATGGGAGTGACTTCAATTTGGAGCTTTAAGTCGTTTCTCAAGTTTCTTCATGAACTTCACAGTATTATGATATATGCATTTTGTCATCATGCTATTGAAATTTGTTTCATTATACTATTTTCTTTTACCATTTACATGTTTCAGGATTTGAAGAATCTGAGATTGCAGTTGTACTCAGCAGCGGAGTATTTTGAGCTTTCCTACACAAATGATGACCAAAAACAACTGTGAGTTGCTGCTTTTATATGTGACTGCAATGTTTTCTTTTGACTATGTCAATTGTCATTTTCTTAGACTGCTACATACCTCCTGAGTTGACAATATCCTTTTTGAGACAGAGTGGTAGAGACATTGAAAGATTATGCAATCAAAGCTCTGGTTAATACAGTAGATCATTTGGGCTCTGTGACATATAAGGTTAATGATCTCTTGGATGAGAAGGTAGACGAAGTTTCTGGAACAGAGTTTCGTGTCTCCTGTATTGAGCAGGTATGCCTTGGATTTTCTCTCTTTTGTAATGTATTAGCTAGTCCAGGTTCTGTAATGATTGGCATCCTATGCTAGAAGTGCATTTTATAGTCAATCTGCTTTCAGTAGGTGAGAAGCTGAAGCCTTGAAAAGGCTTGAGATTAGGTATTCCAAAGGTTATAAAAATTCTTGCGAGTACACTGTTGTTGAAGCAAGTGAAAATAGTGAAAACTGGTAGGATTGTGCAAACAAAGTTGCTCTCTGCGCTTTGTCAACATACATCTTGAGATAGACAACTTCATGATACACAGCTAAACATAACTTGATGCTGAAAGCAGTACTGGTGTAACTTTTTTGTTCATCTCTGCTCCTATCTTGTTTCAAAACAGATGCATTTTGTGTGAGAATGATCAAATTGCTGTAGATAAAACACATTTCGCTTCCAAATATCCTTTCTGGAGTAAGATGCCAAAGATATCTGCTCTTTGACTTTCCCTAATTCTTTTTCAATTCAATTTGTTAGAGACTGCGGACATGCCAAGAGTATATTGATCATGAGGGCATCTCACAACAGTCACTGGTAATAAATACTCCAAAGTACAATAAGCGTTACATATTGCCAGGTAATTATAGTAATCTATTCAAGTTCTATCCTTTGGGATCTACTAGTTTCAATTACAGCTTTTCCTTTTTTTATTTTTTTCTTTGGCTTCTTTTCATTTACTTTTAAGAAAGAAAATGAGATGAGAGTTGGAAGCACACAAGTCTCCTATGTTATATAAAATGTTCTTAATTCTGAAAAGTTTCTTTGTGAACATATTTTCAGTTGGGGAGACAATGCATGGTGCCATTCGAACTAAATCAAAGTACCTTGGTTGCAGCTTAGATGATGAAGATGATTGGCACCAATTTAGGAATGGTATGGTCCTTATCTGCAGTTTGTATTTTATATTGTCTATTGGGAAAATTAGCAAGTTGATTCTTCTACCGACTGATTTGATGCAAAGCTGTTCGAGCTACAATTAGAGAGACGCCAACATCCTCGGTTGGCGGAACCCCGAGATCTAGCAAAGAAACCCCAAAATCTTCTGTCAGGTGTGGAACATGATTTCTTTGATGTTATCATTGAAAGTGGCTGTTAATAAAGAGAATGATTGAATTTAACCTTTTGCATGCAGGAGAGGGCATTCTCCATCTCCTTCTCCACGACTGCCACAGCGATCTGCAACATTTTCCTTTACTGCCACAATGCCCAAAAAGGAATTAGGTTGATGCCTCTGTTACTTTATCATAGGCTAAGCCTCAATCTTTGGGCTTATTTGTTTTATACTTTTAGGTCTGCTTCTCATTTCTTTCTCTTTTGATTACATTCTCTAAACTTATATCTGGTATTGCTTTCATGATCAGAAAAGCGAACAGTTTCACCACATCGTTTTCCACTTTTGCGTTCTGGTTCTGTGTCAAATAGGCCAACAACTCCAAACTCATACACTACTAACACTAGCAGTCGGCCTACCACTCCAAGTTCTGCAAGACGACGAGTAAGCATATGTTAACTTTATCATGCATATAGGTGCAGAAGTTGCATTATGAACTGTATTAAAGCAGTTCTCCATTAATCTTATACAATTTATTATATATTTCTCTTTGTTTTACATGGCGGTTGTCCTGTTGACTTAAAGAATACGTTGTGACCTGAATATTTGGAATTTGTTTTCCATTGTCAGTACCCTTCAGAACCGCGAAAATCAGCCTCAATGCGTCTCCAACCAGACAAAGAAAATTCCAAGGATGTTGAACAATACCCTAGCAAAAGTAAACGTCTTCTTAAGGCGTTACTTAGCCGACGAAAGTCAAAGAAAGACGAGATGCTATATACTTACCTGGATGAATACTGATGAAAAGAAAATGATCATAGGGCTAGCATAAACAAATCAAGGAGGCAGATTATGCCTTCTTTTCTTTTGTTCATACCCATTCTATAGTTGTAAGTCTTCATCTTCTGCAAAGCAGTAGCAAAGTTAAAATGACCCTGTAATTTTATTTTCAAGTGCTATGTATTTTATGTAACCTGGCAAATCGGCCAGCAATTATGAACATTATTGTCTGAAATTCCATTGAAGGAATGTTTTCTTTGCTTCTTGATTCTGTCTATATCTATATCAGGTCCTGATTCCACTTGACATTGCATCAAAATGATTTTATTGTTTTTCTTGTACATTTTAGACGGGGGTCCTTTCACTGGGCTGGAGGACTTTTAGGAGCAAGATGTGATGAAAACCAGATAGCTAAGTGGGGAAAGGGGTGAGGTTAGAGACCGGACCAACTGGCAGTTATCTCTTGAATTAACTCTGTTAACAAGATATGCAACCAACATAACCCAACCTTCAAAAGGGTTAACAAATGCTTTCCTTAAAAGGGTCAGATTCACTAACAAGCTGTAGCAGTTGGTGAATCTTGTCAGTTTCTGGTTCAAATTCCTAATTTGTAATCCCAATATTCATGGACGCTCATCTCTTCTTTGTTTCACCATCATCTCTTATCTAATGAAGGTATCATCTCCTCTTTGTATGACCATCAAACTGTTAATTTGGCTTTGTTTATATGTTATACATATAAACATGCAATTTAATATCCACTTGTAATACAAATTATAATCAAATTATGTGCATGAAATAGCCTTATTTGATTTTAGTTATTGATCTTCATAATTTAAAATAAAAAAATTAGTTTGATTTTGAAACAATTTTAAATTCAATACAGGAAATTTCTTCTCTACTTTGTAGGGGTAAAGCTGCGTACTATTAAATCTCCTCAGATTCCGCTTCACTGCGAGACTTCAGACTGGGTGTGATGATGAATTGAAAACTATTTCTAATTATATTGACTTATTTAATAAAATTAATTGAAAATAAATTTCGACAAATTACTCCTCTCACTTATTGTAATTTAGACTAACAAAATCCTTTTTTTCAAAATTTTATAAAACATTCTAATCCAATTAGAAATCTATTTATAATTTAATTAGAAATAACTTTCCTTAATTATAAACCATAATACTACAGAAAACCACTTTTGAAATAAAATAAAGCACTTAATATTTAATTAAGAAAGTATTTCACATTATTTACATAGAGATTAGTTGCTTAGAAAATATTTAAAAATATATAATTTCTCAATTAATAAATAAAACATGTTTCCAAATTTATTCAAAAATATATATTTTATAATAAATCAAAAAATTATTATTTAAATAAATAAAATATGATTATTTGAATAAAGACACAATAAAATTAATTTATATCAATCAAATTGAAATAAAAATTCAATTAAGAAAAAATATTTTTATTTTAAAGAGTTTAATTAATTAATTTTATTCTAATTAAAAATAATTCATTCTGGTTATAGAAACTTCTTAAGAAAACTTTTATAACTCGAGTTTCAAGCTTTGTCCGACTATGACAATAATAGATAATATTAGAGGTACTTGCTCTGAAAGATGGGCTACCATCAAAGAGATTACATCACCTTTAATAAAGGTTGCTCCTCTCAAAACTCAAACTCACAATCTTCTCACGATCCTCTCTCCCTTTCTACCGCTAGGCTACCTCGTGAGGGGCAACTTCTTTAAAATTTAATTCAAGATGTTGTCGTTACCAATAAGCTATGACCCCTTTAATTATTACGCTACCTCTAGCTAATGCGAACTTTGATGCTGCCAACTACTGTAATAGTTGCACCACCGCAGTCTCACTAGTCTCTAGTGCTCGCCAACGTCTCACTTCCAGTCACTGCCATCGTATGAGAAGTCTATATATGCTACCTTTCATCTTTAGCTAACCTCCTTTTGCAACCATCGTGTTCCAATTGTTGTCTTATGGTGGCCATAGAAACCTTATTAAGGTCATTCTCTACATCATTATGGGTGTGTTTGGATAACAGTTGATCAGCTAATATTTTAGCTGATCAGCCAAAATCAGCTGTTTGACTTAGTCAAACAGCTGATACATATATTTGATTAATTGGCTGATTGGGTTGAATCAGCCAATTAACCAAACATATGTATCAGCTGTTTGACAACCTAATCAGCCAAAACCAATCAGCCGGGTGGAACAACGTTTAGGATAATTCCAAACCTAAAAAGTCAAATTTGCCCCAAATCTCTTCAGCTCATGTCTCTCGTTTCCTCCAGAAGCTCTCGTGTATTTTCTCTATTCTTTATAACCAGCTGGGAATCGTTGACAACCGGCATCAGCATGGTCGAAACCAGACGGAGCTCTGCCTCCAACAAGCGTCCTCTCTGCTCTTCCTCGTCCCCTAGTTCTCCTCCACCAAACTACTTCAAACGATCAAAAGTTTGTGTTTTCGTGTTTATGCTTAGTTTTGGTGGTTTTCTTCAGCTTTTGGTTCTGATTGCATGACTGATTGAACCCTAGACGATGACGGCTACTGTAGCATCCTGTTACCGATGTGATGGGCATATTGGTAATTCGGATTGGGTTAGAATTGAGTGCATACATATTTTGAATTGCACGTGCATTTTGCCTCTATATTTATTGATAAATGCTTATTGTTGCACAAGCATATGAGTGTACATACACGAATGACATATTCCCGGTAAAATTATGTAAATTGGAAATTCTGTGATTCCTGCGTGAAGTGTGCTGTGAATATTGAATAGGAGTGAAAAATGAATTTTAGGGGTTTGAAAAATGGAATTGGAGTGTATGATTATGTGTTTTATATTTTTGAAGATTTTTAGGAATTTTTCTGGAATTTTCAGAGTAACAGGTCCGGACCGAAAAATGACCTAATGGTTGATAAATTGGATTCCGATTCCGAGATTGATTGGCAATTGGCACGAGATAATTAAAGTTATGATTTTAGGATTTATTGTTTAGAGTCATTGCAAAATTGAGAGAAATTTAGGATAAGAATTGAATTTTTAGACCCTAAGAAGTGGGCATGTGGCAAGTGAATTGCCAAACATGCCTTAGTCATTAATCCTTTGTTTAAAACCCTTCTCTTTTGAATTTTTGCTTCCACGACTCTCTCTCTCCCCCCTTTTGAAAGAACATTGAATCTTCTTCTTCGTGGATCTCCTCCTTGCCTATTTCTTCCATTTTCTTCTTGTCTAATTGCTCCATTCTTCTTCATTAACCTATCCTTGAGCTTGGTGTTGGAAAAGTTGAAATTTGGTGTTGGTTTGAGAGGAAACCGTGGATGTGTTAGAGTTTGAAGGTTGGAGTATCTTGGAGATTTTTGAAGGTTTGAAGGTTTAAATCAAGTAAGTTCTTGCTTATTATGTTTTAAGTAGTTTGATTTGATGATTGATTAGAGTATTTTGATGAATGGGAAATGGTTGAGTTTCGGATGATAGGGATTTGAGAATTTTCTTGTTTTAATTTTGGGTAATTGAGAGATAATTGATAATTGATGGAATTGAGTTTAGGGGCTAGTAGTTTTGAGTGTTTTAAGTTGTTAGGGAGTGTTTTGAACTGAGATAGATGGAGTAAAAAGTTGACAGAAGGAGAAATCTAGATTTCGGGCGTGTTTCTGGGTTTGCAAGCCGCGACGTGTTCATCGCATGCCGCAGCGAGCAATTCTCCTTTCGCACGCCGAGACGAGCGGAAACACACGCCACGGCGAGCATTCGACCTTCGTACGCCGCGATGAGCAACCTTGCGCCGCGACGAGGACGCCCATTTTTCGAAAATGAATTGCTTCTTTTAAATAATGATTTTTGGGGTTTAATTCCTAATGAGTTGGTTATTGATTGATTGCGAATTAGAGACTCAGAATTGCAAATTTATAAGAATGGAATTTTTGAATTAATTTCGTAAGTTCTCGAAATCTGATGGCAATTGAATAGTGAATTTGATTTCGATATAAAGATAATCCCTATATCTTGGAGTTTGACTTTTGGGAGTTCTGAACTTAGTTAAATGAGTTATGGAGTCTATGAATTTATATCTTTAGAGGGAAAATAGTTGAGATAGAAAATTCGGGAATAGTACCGGAAATGTCATAAACATATATAGTACACATTTTAAATCACTGCATATGCATTATTGACTGCTGAAATTTTGCAATTAGTAATGTTGTATATTCTGATTGTTTTAGAGGCTCAAGTGGAGCGTCGATCTTCCGACGTAGCTGAGACTTCTCGACAGTAGCTCGGAAGTTTAGAGGTGAGTAACCTAGTTGGTTCCTCAACCTTTATGTGTTTAATATTATGCACTTATGCCATGTGGAGATAATGGAGGGTTATGTGTGTTTGCTTATAATTGATTTCGGACCACAGGTGTCCGAAGTATTGGAAATTTGATATCGAAGTGCTAATTGGGTGAAAAGTGTGAAATTAATTGTTGTTAATGCAAATTGAAACATATGCATTCATGCATAAAGGCATGTACAGATAATGACAGTTGTGACCGGTGCAGCTAACATATTTCAGAGCTTAAAGCTCAACGCAACAGGTCCTCGAGCCCAACGTAATTCAGAGCCACAGGCTCATCATATCAGGGCTTCAAGCCCAACGTAATTCAGGTGCACGGTCACAACACCGTAATAAAATGGAAAATGTCACATATGCATTGCAATTATGAATGATTTCATATGGACTGTGTGAAAGGCGAAACGTCTTATATTTGTGAAATGATAATGCATGTGATATTTCCGAATGTGTTATTATGTGATATTATGTGAATTGTTTGGAGATGCATGAGTTGAGTGAACCATCGATGATGGTTTCTCTCTGAGTTCGCAAACTCACCCAACATTGCAAATATTTTTCAGGACAGTGATAGTAGACTCCTAGCTCCAATGAGAGAGAGACTTTTCCTACCTTGTAGAGCGTGTTGGCAAGAGAAGTATGGCTCACAGGTCGATCAGTTGGGATGGTTTTTGTGGATGGCCTAGTTAGATTGTGTATCAGTTTCCTTTTGGAGTATTGTATTTTTGACAGTGGAAAACTAATAGTCATGTGATTTCTTTTGTGATGATATGAAATGAGAAAGAAAGTTCGGTTTCAAAATTGAGTGATTTTTATATTACGGTTTTATTATATTGATGCCATGTGGATTATAGTAGTGATCGTTCGTAGTGCACCCTTATCGTCGGATACTTATCGGAATGGCCCACGGGTATCCCGGTGCGTACCCTACGGTAAGGGGGCACTACAAAGTGTCATATACCCTATCTTTGATAGCAAGTAGGTAAGTCCTATCTATGTGGTTCCTAAAAAGACAGGCATTACTATGGTGAAGAATTTTGAGAATGAGTTGGTGTCCACACATGTGCAAAGTGGATGGTGAATGTGTATTGATTATAGTAAGTTGAACTTAGTGATAAAAAAGAACCATTATCCTTTGCCTTTCATGGACAAAATGCTTGAGCGCCTGGGCTGGTAAGTCTTTCTGTTGTTTCCTTGGTAACTATAGTGGATATAATCAAATTGCTATTGCCCCTGAGGATCAAGAAAAGACTACTTTTACCTATCCATTTGGTACATATGTTGGTACTATAGTCAAATGGGAATTTTGAATTAAAGGTTTCCAAATTCGATTCGCGGCAGGGGAACTGAAATCCAGCATAGTGACTGTGATGTATGATCACACCTTTGAGTAAGTGGTGAGCAAGTTTTGGGAT